>CM019180.2:59754187-59881213 GCA_009739505.2 Apolygus lucorum
GTAGGAGGTTTTTTGAGGTGTTGAATCCGATTTTGGGTCAAAAATAGGAAAATTCCGACATGGTGAACTTCTTATTTGTCATCCCTAACATGACATTCAAGAATGTTATGGCAAACAAATTGCCACTGACCTGCGACTGATTTCGAGGTAAGCACTGCAAAAGGTAAGGAGTAAGGCTGCCACAATATCGTCGAGGGTAGGGCGCCCATCGCGTTCAACAATTTCCGAAACATTGCAAGCTTCCTCCTCAATGGCAGTCGAAGGATGTCCTGAGCGGGGTCGTCAGCCACGTTCTGACGTCCTTCCTCAAAGCAGAACAGCATTTTCGTACCATTAGCACACTCATTGCACCCGTTCCATACACTGAAACATTTTCACGATGGATTTCTGTAGGATTTTTCGCCTTGGCAGAGAAAAAACCAAGTACAGAACGCAATTCAACAGCGGCGTAGGTGAACAGAGGGGTTTCCCTGGCTAATAATATACTGACGCCTGCTGTTTGCAGATAACAAATTATCATAGGCGCAGAGTGGCCAACACATGTGTGCTGAAAGTATATAAAAATAATTTTTTTCGATATCATTGTAGTTTTTTCCTAAAAATTAGGGAAACTTACTTTTTGCACAGCCTTGGTGGTTTACAAACTTTTCGAACCAAGGGCATGAACGTATTCACATATCGATGGCTACAGGACAGCAAGTGTTATGAGAATTCAAATGGTTTCAGAGATGGGAAAAATTATGATATCACCTGTTGCCGACAGGAACTTCGAAACGTACGTTGTTCAACCGATAAAGAACTAATTCCTAGCTCGCTACGATATCCGCTTGAAATTGTGGATCGAGAGCATTCAAAATTGCAAAACTCTATTTGTTTCATATCACATGTTGTCCTGTAGCCAGCTATATAATATCTGGGGGATATTTTAGTAATCTCGTCTGCCGTATTTTCACTTCCGATCGTGGGATCCAGTTAGATGAAACATTCTCTTAGTGCATTACCTACCTCACGGAAATTCATACACTAAATTGAATTCAGGTCGGTGTTTGCGGCGTTACACAAACTCATCATCCTCGAATTGATTATCAACGGGTCTAGATGAGGTCACACACGAATTATAGAATTAAAAAGTTCTCATTCGGGTAGCTCTTCCTGACTTCTAACAACGTTGCTCAAGTGCTAGGAAGGAAAAGGTGTTGTAAATTAGTTTTGGAATCGATTCCGGAAGTATTGCTCATTCGACTTGGACACCCTGTAAAGGTTCATGATAGGTTTGGTTAAAAAAATATAGATACTACGTCTACTATGTCACCCTTTTTCACAATAAGTGTTTTTTGGACGGTAGAAAACAAAATGCAGGTATCAGGTTGGTCTCATACATTCGAGATAATAATATTATCATGATATTATCATGGTGCAGACATTTTCGGGGCCTTTCCAACCTTTTAGCATCCGGGCTTCACATGAACCTTATCTGGGATCTAGTAGGCTCAAAGGCTAGTACCTACTAATGACCAACGTGGGTGGTGTCTCTGATTACTAAGTACCACCGTGATTAAAGGGGCGCGTGCCCTATGGATAATACCGTACATTATCGAGGCCATTACGCAACCATAGAGTAGAGCCTCTCACTCACTCGCTTTAAAGCTGCCTCTGCTTTATAAGGGCTTGGATTAGCCGCTATGCTTTAGTCGAGGTCGATGCTAGTTGAATGGGAATAAAACCACCTTATTCAGGCTTTGTGAGGTAACGCCGCGATGCGATAGCTGAGCTTGGTACAGCATGGCATCAACCATTTTGAATTCCTAATGATTGGTCTGGTGTACACTCCTGTGATAAAATCTACCTAACTTCTCTGCAGTATATTATAAATGGTAATAATTTCATTCATGGGCTCAAATGTTAATGTTTGTGAGCAGTTCATGGTATAACAAAGACAGCGTTATCAGCTCGCACGGAAGAAGCTTTGTTTGATGAAGAATTGCTAGTAGCATTGCGTCTCTGATCTGTTATGTAGGTATAGGTTCGCAAGTCAGATTGAGAATTTTTCATATTTAATGACGAAATACGAACAGTGATTTTCCGTTAGTATTTATCAAAGAAATCGGAATGATGAAGACCTTGGTGGGCATCACTTCAACCGAACTGGCCACTAAATTGAACTTCACTGTCTGTTTACAGCCCATTCCATTTTTTATTTTTTTATTTTTAGAAGATACGAATTTTAGCTTATGAATTTCAATTTCCACACTTTTTCATTAATTTTAATATGAACTTTAAAACATGTTGTTTAAAGCATGCATCCCAGGGGACCTTCCATTGAATATGTATCAGGCCAATTGATAGGTTTTCCAAGTCAAATCGAGAATTTTCTAAATCAAACTGAGAACTTCCTTTCCTAGTAACGAAACTACAATAGTGATTATCCTTAGAATTTATCAAAGAAATTGGAAGATAAAGATAGTTGGTTGATGTGGTACCTTGGAAGGTATCACATCAACCAAGCTGATCACTTATCTATCCGAAATAAATTTGATTTGGAAGTTCTTAATTTGATTCGGAAAATTTTCAATATGATCTGGCAATTTGAAATTTGACTTGGAAAACCTATAAAACGATTCCCGTTATTGTGATCGTTCGACTACGAATGACGCAGACAAGTTCATTCTAATATCAACTTAAAAATCAGATACCCTACCTTGAGTGAGACGTTGCTCATCACAATACATAATTACGGCACTATTCTTCTCTTCAAAGAGTAAGTACATGGTAAGAAATAAATTGATCTCGTAAGAGACGACCACTTTCTGTAGTCCGAACATTGAAGCACGTGAGTCGAAGCTGATCAAATGCGATACTTTTAGATCTTCGGATAGCATATCATGGAGGGTCTTCCAAGAAAGGTGACCTTTACAGAAAGCTGATAAACCTTTGCTAAATAGTTTGCAGCGTTTTTTAAGGCGGTTTGCATAGTGGCATTAAAGCCCAAACGATACGAAAAGCCAACACGCATCGCGCAAACGGAAAAAGTAAAGTTTCAGGAACACAAGCCTCTAGAAAACATTATGGAAACACCAACCAACCTAAAGCCGCTGGTTTGGAAGCTAATTTCCTCTTTGATGCCCTGGATCCTTTAAACAGATACGTGAACAAGAAAGTGAGTAACTAAGTTCGTACCCCTCTCTTTATTTTGTAGTAAAGGAAGGTTCTTTCACTCGGCAATCGTACCAAGCATATATTTATTCTTACTGAACATTAACTTCTGCTTGAAGCATGCCAATACTTCTTGTTAGTGTCATTGAGGGATCACACCGACAAACAGCGAGTCAAAGCTGAGCAGATGGTGAAATGCACTTCCTCATTGTGTGAGTCGCAATCAAAAGAGCAGGCTAACATGATGCGGGACGAGAGCAGAAAACGGAAAGACGGATCAGAGAATCGCAGAAAGTCTACATATGGGCGGTTTCAGTGGTGGGCGGAATGGACGACGGAAAAATCTGATAGAGCTCGAGCATGTGCAGAAGCCGACGGATTGACGGACTCGACATAATCGCTATGGAAATTTCTACCGCCCGACCCGCTCTAACAAAATGGCGGCCAAGGGTACTAAGGTATCTTTCTACTAAGGTACCGTTCCACTGTCTTTTCTGCTTTCTGCAGTTCATTTCGCCCCATGTGAATCCAGCTTCAAAGGCTCGGAGCCCCAGGAATTGCAACGGTCAGCATACCTTTTACCCCTTCATGATTATTTGCATGTTTCTGTAAATACACATCCTTTTTATTTATATTAACCCTAATTGGATCTTGGTGTCACTAGTGTCACAGAAACACTCCTAGGTATTGTCATCGTTACTACGATCCTCGGAGTAACCAAAATTAACTAGGCAATTTCAAAATTTATGACAGAGATTGAAAAACTTCTTGAACAATCTTTTCTCTTGTGTAGGTATGTTAATTTTAGAGGAAACTTAATTGGATTCATTTCCCAGGTACATCAACCCGAAGCTCCAAATAATCCAGACCATTTTGAACTCTGAGGAATTGGTGCCCTCTTCTCACATTGTCATCGAATCCGAGAATGAAAATCTCTCCAACATTATAGATTCTCACTCTGTCCAGTCTATTCTTAAAAAGCCAGAGATGAAGAATATTTGCACTCAAACCTTAATTGACAGTAACTGCGGTCAGTGATTCTTCATCAAATCAAAAGAAACTAGGTCAGAAAATAGAGGACTCTGCAAAAGAAGATAGAACAGGTAGAGAAGCATAAGATTGAGTTAATGAGTAAGTGTTGACAGCACCAGCTGGTGAACAAACGGCTGCAGCAAGAGGCCAAACAACAGAAAGCGGACAAGAAAAGTGCGCCCCTCGTGATTTCGAAAGAAGAATGAGAGTAGATGACCAAAATGTGTACATATTACACAGGGCTGGACAATAAACAACCTGCAAGCCTTAGATCTATTCTACGACGGTGACCGCGTTTCGATATTGGGGAAGTTCTACCCAGGAAAATATGGTGATGAACTTTAAACCTAAGCGACAAAAGAAAACTGGCCCAACATCAGGAGTTGTTGCTCATGTTTTCTAAGATTGCGTGGTGGCCTGCTAATCATGGATATAGCATATCGATTCGATTTGACCACTTATTTCGTGAGTCGTGTGGTGACCACGTTGATCCAAGCCCTGTATATTAAATTTGACAACATTAGGGCAAACATGTTTCCTTCGAGGAATGCCATTCGAGAGAATCTTCCTCCTCGATTTCGAAATTTGAAAAATGTACGAGTATCATTGATTGTGCTGAAGTATTGTGTGAAAAACCGTCTAATTTGAGCAGCAGGCAATACGTACTCGCAATACAAGGCTTATACACCTTACAAAGTGTTGATAGGGTGCACTCCTTATGGGTCTGTCTGTTTTGTTAGCGAACTGTTTGAGGGTTTCAATATCTGATAGGGCTATAGTAGAACAAAGTGGGTTGATTGATCACCTTGAGGAAGGAGATTTGGTTTTGGCTGATAGAGGTTTTAACACCAAAAATTTAACTGATGATAAAGGGGTTTGTACTAAAAATCCCAGCTTTTCTCAAGAGTCCGAGACCAAGTTTTTCAATTTTGAAATATTTTTGTGAGTTATTGGAAGCTTGAAATGAAATTTTGACAACAATTTCCGGAAAAATCAGTGAAAAAAAGTTCAAAATTTTCGTCTTAACACAATTTCTAGACTTCTATAGCTCACGAATGTTCACGGATGCTGATGTCTTCAGAGAGGGAAAGAATCTTTGAGCGAAGAGATGAAGGAAACAGGGTCCTGCATAGCCAAGGAAGAATGGGAGCGCAAAATGGCAAGCTGGCAAGATAAATTGGCGGAAGAACATAAAGGAAGGTGGACTGCATGGCTGTTGCAAACATTCAGATTTGCATGGAAAGGTAACGTGAGAAGTGAACTTATATACTTACTTACTTA
The DNA here is from genome assembly GCA_009739505.2 of Apolygus lucorum. NCBI lineage: Eukaryota > Metazoa > Arthropoda > Insecta > Hemiptera > Miridae > Apolygus > Apolygus lucorum. Next base: position 59,759,654 of record CM019180.2, read on the forward strand.
CCTACGCAGTTCTTTACAGGACATGGACTTTTTATGCCTATTTGCATAAAATTGGGAAGGTACTATATCTGCCCCAACATGTCTTACACTGCCAGAAAAAAAATGACGATGATGTGCTCCACACCTTCAAATGCACCATATGGGCGCCTGAGAGAAACCAGTGAGAAACCAGGATGGCAGACCTGAAGTTAGCACCCCAGAGTTCAACACCAGAGGCAGGATGCTGGAAGGTGAAAGGAGCTGACTGCTGCGGCAGAGTACACAGAAAGCATCCTGACAAGGAAGATACTCTAAGAATGATAAAGAGAGAGAAGGGAGCATCTGGTCCGCCTCCTCATCCAGAACTGATTAACGCCCAAGACCCAGCCCGAAGTAATGTGTTAAACGGTTCCGGGGGAGTTCCAGCGTGGGAGAAAAGGAGGTGTTTTTTGAGTGGGTTTGAATCCCACATAACCGGAAGACGCGGACGCCATCAGATATCTTACGAGATCCAACTCCACCTATGGATCTTAAAGATTTTCTCATCTGGCTGCCGGGAAAAAAATAGCTCACGAGAAAAGGTTCAAAAAAATCTAGTTACTTTGGTCTTAACTTGGGTCAGGTGTGGAATTCCTAAGATGTTTTCTGTGACACAAAGGTCCAATTAGGGTTAAGACTTCATTTTCCCAGTGGATGTGTAGTCTATCGCATGACTGTAACACTGAGCCCTACTGTCGTGTCCGCTGCCCAGGCTCTCGAGTATCACATATACATTATGGAATGGACGGCGTTTTTGGGTCATCTACTCAGAGCAATTAGACACATATTATATCATGTTACCAATTAAATATAGTTAGACATGTCACAAGCTACAGTATTCATCAAGCATGATATTTCAAAGGTGTGTACCCTTATGGTCACGTGAGACTTCGAAAGCCAAGTTTGAGACAACTCTGACACGCTGTCTATTGTATTGGGTGTCCCATTTTAACCAACGTTCTGGCATTTCATTCATGATGAAAAATCCTCAGAAGGCCTGCTTTCAGATGCTTGTAAGCATCTGAGCGAGATGCTTCTTAACTCTTCGGCTTTGGCTCCCCTGAATTAACTCGCAGATTGATGTTTTCCTTCGCGCGTCCGCGGTTCAGTTTCCCACTCGGAAATGAAGACAAACGGCTGAGAAGCTGCCTGAGCGGTTTCCATTAAGAAATAAATTTCACCGCGGGGGCTCCCCGGCACTTCCTGCTGAGTAAACATCCATCTTCAACTATGAACCAAAAGAACTTACGGCCTTTTCTTGTCGCACTCCTCAGAAATAATAATAGGAGAAGGTGGCGAGCCGGGTTGAATCAACATGACAAGTGATTACATTAGGGAATCACTTGGCTGCGTGGAGTTTATTTATCACCTGTGACGTCTGGAACTTGGAGTTGATGTGCATGTTTCTCACAGAAAGTCGAAAAAGCTAAAGAAAAAGATAAAGCTCAGTAAATTACAGAATTTAAGCATCACTCATGACAGCACATTTCATTGCTTTCAGATGAGTTGAAGCAATGGAACTCAGAGAAACGTCGAATTCCATGTCCTGGTAATTCCTTATCTACTTATATCTGCTCGTACATGTTGTCAACACTGCCTTCTACATGGGTTAACTGCCTTCTCGGTGTCAATTTTACTACTAATTACCGACAAACATTTCGTCTTAAAGTTTTTTTCAGCACCTTGCTTCCGTTCGAACAATTCAATTATTTCGATTCTGACATGTTTCATATCTTAAGGATGGCCAGCTTGACCGTCATCGTCACCGGGACGATACACAAGCAGGGCTTAGATTTTATTGGAGATTTGTTCACCTTACCTCCTTACCTTGAGCGGCTTTTTAGGTGTGCACGATGAAAATAAAAAGGAAAAAAGTCTGCATAGTGGATGTGGCACATAGCATCATCGAATCTATAACCCGATTGCATAGTTGATCCGATGCATTTTACCTAATCTCAAAACATTAATCTCTAAGTACATTGCACTACCCTCATTGGTGACCATCTACACGTCAACCCGCACAATCTCTGAAAATGTCAAACTCAAAATGCCAGAGTTTGGAAAATGTAGAAGTTGTGGCAGTTACAAGGTTTTTACTTTTGCGCGAGGGCAGAGGCTGAGAGACATCAATCCGGGGCGATGATTTTCGTAGAGAACTATCTACACTCCAACCCACTCAATCCCAGAACTTTTCATCGAAATATACCGAATTTCATCAAATCAGGTCCATTGGAACTAGGCAAAGTGGGCAAAGTGGTAAGGCGTACGGTGGACGGACGGACATTTTTTTATTCGATTTTTCGATTCTACATACCTTGAAACGTAAACCAATAGATTTTGTGGAAAATTTACAGTATTTTTCTTGCTCGATTCCAAAGGTTATTTATTGAACATAAATACTAATAAATAAAATTATAATAAACCAAAACGGGTTGAAGAAGTTAATCAACCACATACCCGTAGGTAATAACAGCGTAGTAACCGTTGCGGGGAGAAATTTACATTCTCCATTTAATACCAAACAAAAAATTTTGAGATCTGATGAGCTCATATAAAATTTTAATAGGTACCAAAATAACATTTTAGGTAAGTGTATAAAATTTAATTTTTTTTCGATCGGTTTTTAAGAAACACGTTACAGGATAAACTTTTCCGAAATTTCATCGTTGCAAAGGACCATCGAGAGAAAATACAATCCAATTTAGGGGAAAATGTTGGTTTATTATTTTCAATAATAAGCCTTTGGAATCGAGCAAGAAAAACAAATGTTAACCCCCCCCCCCCCCCTCAAAATTCGCTGCATCTATCAGGAATTTCACTTTCACGCATTAGATGTGCTCAAAATTTTCTTGTTTGGCATCGTTACGGTCTTTTTAGAAGTGCCCTCATATTTACATTTACGCATTAAATTGAGGTAGTTAGGTGAGTCATTTTAATGAAATGAGGTCGGAAATGCGGAAAACAAAAATCTTGAAAATTAAAATACTCAAGGCAACAATGAGTTGAAAAAACTGTTAGAGGAACTTTATGTTGGAAATTAGTGTTTGCACCCTGTATGCGGACAAATTGTCTATTTTGACGTTATTTTCAGGTTAAGAGTCCACTCCAAGAAAGATGATGGTCAGATTATTTCGAGACTGAGAAAATCGATTTTGAAAGTTTCAAGACTCTATTAAGACAACGATTAAGAGAATTATAAGATGGCGATTAAATGGTGCAAAATGTTGCCTAGCCCCTTAAAATCAATATTAGTTTGTTGGTTTGGCAAAATATTAAATTTTTGGATAATTTTACACGATAAATTAAAGAAAACCCCTTTAGAAGTACGCAAAAAACATGAATGTCAGTGGAACAAGTTGCCTAAAAAAATATTACCAATCAAATCACTGAACAGAAACACTGGCAAAAGAGGGATTTTGAATTAGGATTCAATTGAGAACAAAAGAAAACATATTGTTTAGTAATGCATGCATTCCAGGGGACGTCCCATTGGATAAGCATTAGATCAGTTAACCAGTTGTTAAGTGATAAACTGTTTCACTCGATGTAATTTATTTATTACTTTAGGCAAGAAATACTGACCCCCCCCCCCCACCATTATCCACCTTAACATTTCTAGCGCCCAACATGCGAATTCGAGTTCACCCCCCACCCACCCCCACCACATCACCAACGCCAACAATGGTGCCAGTCTGGCACCAAAGCGGAAATACGTCGTAACATTGAACTTTCATCTGTTAGTTTTGGTAGGCAGTCCGTCGAAGTTCACATCCGTATTCAAGGTGAAATACAAAAAAAAAAAACACGAAATAAGCGGTTTATGGCATCATGGCACCATGTCCTGGCACCATGGTGGCACCACTATTAGTTCCATGGTGGTACAGAGAATAATTCATGAAAATCCGGAGGTATATTGAGAATTTTTCCTCAATTTCAAAGCTTGGGTACAATTAGTAAGCAGTAAAGGAACCGAAATATTGAAAAATCGGATATTTTGTGAATATTATCCCCCCACTCACCCTCTCCCCTTGCGAATTTTGGTACTCTGGTAAAATCATGTACAACTCGGAAGTTATTTGAGTCAAACAAAAAAAGAAACACGCAAATCGGTTGGAAATTGAGGCCTGGGCAGAGTTTACAGGATTGTGCCCGCAAACGCACGTTTTTTAAGCATTAACCCCCCCTTTTCCCCCCTTAAAAAGCAAAATTAAAAATTTCGGCGCCGTTGTGCACAACTAGATAGTTTTCCGCGTCGATGAAAGAAAGAACCACAAAAATCGGTTGAGAACTGAGGCCTGGGCAGACGACACAAGATTATGACCAAAAACGCACGTTTTTCGAGCATTAACCCCCCCTTTCCCCCCCTAGAAGGCAAAATTCGAAATTCCGGCGACGTAGTGCACAACTAGATAGTTTTCCGCGTCGAACAAAAAAAAGAACCAGGAAAATCGGTTGAGTACTAAGGCCTGTGCAGACGACACAAGATTTTGTCACACACACACACACACACACACACACACACACACACACACACACACACACACACACACACACACACACACACACATACACACACACACACACACACAGACATACACCTATGGTTTTTTTCGCGGATTTGGATTCAGAATGGTCTAAAACGGATTACTGTGTGGTTATATTTTTTTTCTGTTGAGTGTTGTCCAACTTCACCCCAGATCGATCGCATAAGGACGCCCAAGTCTTACTGTGGGACGTCCTAAAAACAAGTGGGTGTGGCACATAGCTTCCTCGTATCCATAGCCCAATTGTATAGATGATTCGATGCATAGTAGTTAATCTCAAAACATCAATCTCTAGGTACCTTGAATACAAACAATGAAGGGGGTGGCACTCTTAAGGGTCAAAGGGGATAGCTCTTACCTCCCGTATGTAGCAATAACAAGTGAACTGGGGCGTCAGAGGTCAGAGTGATTACTAAGAACGGCTCTTGGAAGAAATTATTGTGTTTTTAGGACGTCCCACAGTAAGACTTGGGCGTCCTTATGCGATCGATCTGGGGTGAAGTTGGACAACACTCAACAGAAAAAAAAAATAACCACACAGTAATCCGTTTTAGACCATTCTGAATCCAAATCCGCGAAAAAAAACCATAGGTGTATGTCTGTGTGTGTGTGTGTGTGTGTGTATGTGTGTATGTGTGTATGTGTGTGTGTAACAAAATCTTGTGTACTCTGCACAGGCCTTAGTTCTCAACCGATTTTCCTGGTTCTTTTTTTGTTCGTCGCCGAAAACTATCTAGTTGTGCACTACGTCGCCGGAATTTCGAATTTTGCCTTTTAAGGGGGGGAAAGGGGGGGTTAATGCTCGAAAAACGTGCGTTTTTGGGCATAATCTTGTGTACTCTGCCCAGGCCTTAGTTCTCAAACGATTTTCGTGGTTCTTTTTTCGTTTGACGCGAAATACTATCTAGTTGTGCACTACGGCGCCAGAATTTCGGATTTTGCTTTTTAAGAGGGGGAAAAGGGGGGGTTAATGCTTAAAAAACGTTCGTTTGCGTGCATAATCTTGTAAACTCCTCCCAGGCCTCAATTTCCAACCGATTTGCGTGTTTCTTTTTTTGTTTGACTCAAATAACTTCCGAGTTGTACATGATTTTACCAGAGTACCAAAATTCGCAAGGGCAGAGGGTGAGTGGGGGGATAATATTCACAAAATATCCGATTTTTCAATATTTCGGTTCCTTTACTGCTTACTAATTGTACCCAAGCTTTGAAATTGAGGAAAAATTCTCATTATACCTTAGGATTTGCATGAATTACTTTCTGTACCACCATGGAAATAAAAGTGGTGCCACCATGGTGCCAGGGCACCATAAACCTCATATTTCTTGGGTTTTTTGGTGTTTCACCTTGAATACGGATGTGACATTCGTCGGACTGCCTACTAAACCTAATAGATCAAAGTTCAATGTTACGACGTATTTCCGCTTTGGTGCCAGACTGGCACCATTGTTGGTGGTGGGGGGGGGGGTGAACTCGAATTCGCATGTTGGGTGTCGTAGATCATGGATTTTAAAATGCTCTTCAGTGAAGTGTTATGGTTTATAATGGTGGGGGGGGGGGGGGTGTCACTATCTTGCCTAAAGTAATAAATAAATTACATCGAGAGAAACAGTCTTATCGCTTAACAACTGGTTAAACAGATCAAATGCTTATCCAATGGGACGTCCCCTGGAATGCATGCATTACTAAACAATATGTTTTAAAATTACATAGAACCTGGTCGGTCGCTAAGGCGTCAACCCGCAAGATTTCTGAAGATTCAATTGAAAACGGGTGGAAAATATATAACTTATTTCTGTTACAAGTTATTAAGTTTGCGCATGCGCGGTGGTTCAGTACCATAAATTTGGGAGCCATTATTCTCATCGGGGACAAGCGCAGTGGCTACTATCAGTCCAAAGGTGGTGATTTTCATAGGGGACTATCTAAATACTGATCTATAACATTCCTGAAAATTTCATTGAAATCGGATAGATAATGTAGAAGTTATGGCCGTTACAAGGAATTCACGTTTGCGCATGCGCAGTCGCTTCTATCAGTCCGGGGATGATGATTTTCATAGGGGACCATCTACACACAAACCCGCACAATCCCTGGAAATTTCCTAGAAATCGGACAACAACTTCGTATAGTTATGCCCGTTACAAGAATTTCATGACAGACACACAGACAGACAGACACGGAACCAAAATTGTTCAGAAAGGTCTAAGACGCTAAACGCGAGTGAAAATATTGATTTCGGAGAACTATTTTTCTTTCATCCTTGAAAAGTGAAAACAAAGCTTCCGCTACCTTGGTAGACTCGGAAGCAAAATTGTCTTTAATAAAAGAAAATGTACATAAAACGCAAGGTAAGAGATGAAAAACATCTGCCAAGTGGGTGTGGCACATAGCTTCCTCGTATCCATAACCCGATTATATAGATGATCCGATGCATAATAGTTAATCTCAAATAGTTAATCTCACTACTCTCATAGGGGACCACCTACGCGCTAATCTGGACAATCCTAGAAAATTTAAACAAATTCGGATGAAAAATGTAAGTGCGTAGTGATTGGATCAAAAAATTTCTGGGCTCGACTGGGAGTCGAACCCGGGACCCCTGGATGGGAGTCTAATGCGCTACCTCTGAACTATTGGGGCCTGGTGAAGGGTAAAATAGGATTTGAGATTGTCACGTCACACATGTGAAATTTCGCGGGGAAAGAATTGGCAGGGCGATAATAAATTTTAAGGTCTTGATTTTTATTGGGATCATCTACAATCTAATCCGCGTAATCCCTGAAAATGTCATCAAAACCGGGTAGGAAATGTGGAAGTTATGGCTGTTACAAGGAATTCACGTTCGCGCATGCGCATCGGTTACTATCAGTCCGGGGGTAATGATTTTCATAGGGGACCATTCAAACACTAATTTGTAACATCCCTGAAAATTTCATTGAAATCGGATGGAAAATGTAGAAGTTATGGCCGTTACAAGGAGTTCACGCTTGCGCATGCGCAGTCGCTTCTATCAGTCCAGGGATGATGATTTTCATAGAGGACCGTCTACACACCAACCCGCACGATCCCTGAAAATTTCATAGAAATCGGACAACAACTTCGTACAGTTATGCCTGTTACAAGGATTTCATGACAGACACACAGACAGACAGACACGGAACCAAAACAATTATTGTTCAGAAAGGTCTAAAACGCGATTGAAAATTTTGATTTTGGAGAACTTTTTTTTTCATCCTTGAAAAGTTAAAACAAAGCTTTCGCTACCTTGGTAGACTCGGAAGCAAAAAGTAAAATAAAAATTTGTTTCACTGTATCCCCTTCCCCCCCTTTCGTCTTCTTTGAAGACTCTTGTCGTGTTGCAGTCGACAAACAGTAAATAACAGTGGATTAAACTTGCAGCCTTCCGTCAGGCTATGAAAAATCAGGTGCGGAAACATGACACTACCGACACTCATCTTTTTTGCACTGGACTCTCATCCTTCTTGTAGTCCTAAACTTTGACGGCCATACTAGCCGAGAATTTAATTATTTTGGTGATTTTGAGATCACATTCAGAAACTACTCGGTCAGGAGAAACTATTGCCAACCAAAACTCGTTTTCCATGACTCATCTTCCTTGGAGTGGACTCTTCAGGTGCGAGTTAATCAGGCTCAAAATGGTTTCATATCAATTTAATTTGCGTCGCACCTGATCTTACGCTTATTGGACGTCAAACAACGTTAAAATGATTTCTGTAATATGGATTTCATACTATTTCATATTTATTTTTGTTAAATTTCGCTCGGTTTTCCCATCCAACCTCTCAAAAATACCTGTGAGGTGCCTAATGATAAAAAGTAAATATTATATACCTAATGATAATAATATAAAACAGACTGTAGTAGGTACTCTTGTATCACTCCATTGGATGAATTATTCTCATCACAAATACAAATTATTGTCATTTTCCTCTTACGTCACATACACTTTCAAATCGAATAACCTCCGTAAAAACTCTTTATTTATTAAAAGTTGTGAACTAAGCTTTACGTTTGGATCTCCTCAACAAAATAGGAGGAAACCATAATATGGTTTCCTAATATTATTTCCTAATATTATTAGGAATATCATACAGATAACTGAACAAATGTACCAGTAGTGCAGATTAGATTGTTATTTGCCGCTATCCAAATTATAAACCCTTTAGTTGATAAAAGTTGAATCTGTTTCAAATATTTATTTTCATTCAGAGGTATCTACCACAAGAGCCGCATGGATTGCTTGAGACTAAACCCTCTGATTTTCAGGTAACAATGATTAATCCTAGATTGAATTTCGGAGTTACTCGCGGTTTTCCACGTTGGTTTATTTCAGACAATGAAACGCCCATTTGTCAACGTCGTTACTGGTATTTTCACCGCCCAATGAATTACAAACTGCCTCATGAATCATTCAGCACCAACATCCCCTCTTTTGCTTCCAACATCTCTCTATTTATACGGGAGTTTTTAGCGATAGCTCTGAAACCGATGTGGTCAGGACTAATCATGCACAGGTGTTGTACGGATGGGGGTTGGGGAGGGGGTTCTGGACATACAGACATGTTGGACGCGAGATTCATACATAAATATGTATCGAGATGAAAGGTCCCCCTCCGACTATTGGTATGTAAATCAATTCGCAGCGAAGCCGGCGTAGTTTTACGGAAACCCGCATTCTCATGCAGGACCCGTATTGTGTCCTAGTTACGTCGCTAATTCCACATCTATCGGTAGCTACCGAAATTAAAATCGAATTTGATAAAACTCTGAATTTTGCTTTAATATTTACAATGATCAAGTAGCTAGAAAACATTGATGAGATTCGAATAGGGGTTTCAATTGAGGTGTTTCGAAACTTTTGGCTACTCTTAGCCACCTCTAAGCGTTGAAAAATATCGGATTAAATTATGATAGACAGCTTTCAAAAGAATGGTTTGGTTTTATCACCACTTCATCATTATTTTATTTTCAAAATATCAGATTGTAATGGAACCAATCTATACGGAGGTGACAGAATAGTTTTCTACCGTTATCTGAGCTCTAGCTCTATTTGATAGATGTTGATGAAAATATCGATTCTTCTGGAATTAATTTTTGGGCAGGTCTAAAATGTCAGCCAACAGTGTAGCTCCCTAACATAAAATAACGTAGAATGTGTAACAATACATGAATTGTTGCGACCGCGTCGTTTATTTATTATGACAGTTCACCACATATGATTCCCCCAAATGTTTCATGAAATTATCAATAAAAAGTTTTGTATCTATTGTTCATCAAACAAGAGTAGTATCATTTACAGAATAGTAAAAACAGTAAGAAAGAGTGAGAAAAAGGGAAATAGGAGAAATCATCAACGATCCAATCAGAGCTAGCTCAACAAATGGCGACCTAGGGACAGGACGTAGAACCTAAAATTGCATTTGAGAGGCTCAAGAAGGAAAGAACACAAGTAAGGAGGATGTTCACCGTCTCTATAACGGAATGTGAGACAGCTTTCCAAAATAATGATGTGGATGACGTAAGTGATAGCTTTGCAACTCTTTACAACAAAGCTGAACGTCTATTTAATTTAGACGAACAGATTAAAGATATTATTTTAGATGGGTTAATTGAGTTAACAGAGGATGAAACAAATAAAGAGTTTGATTCTATCGAATCTTATTACGACAAATGGCTTAAAGTTAAAAACCGTTATGAACGAGTATACAAACATAAATGTAATGACTCATACTCTTAACCATGTTAGTTCTCCAATAAAGGACAAGGGAAACTCTTGAGTGACTCATCATGCCAGGTAGGTAAGGTGAGGTACGGGGAACAATGACATCAGTTGACGTCACCTTTTTCCACTCTCCCCTTACCTTGTTCAACCAATATAAAAGGAGGACTCAGGGCTTTCCCTTCTGTCATTCATGCACTCGTCTTCGAAAACTCGACTTGTTTATTTCTCAAGCTACCTCGCCTCTTCTCTGAAGCCCACAGTTCATCAGAGGGTCTCGGTATGCGATAAAGCTCATCGCGCCGGCTTCTGCTCCCATTTACCCTAGTCGTCGTCTGCCTCCAACTAGGTATAGGTAAATGTGGTGCATCCCCCGGGTCGGCGAGCAATCGCGCCTAGGAATGTATCCGAGCTGGCGATCTTAACACTCTTGCACACGGTCTGCGGTTACCCGCGCCGGGCATCGAGTGTTGTCCCGTCCTTTGTCTTCGTTGAGTAGGAACCAATCAAATCGACAAGCAGAAGGAAGCCGATCGCCTTCACGCTCCGACACGCAGTCATAACAATAAAGAAGTATCAAATGAAACCAGAAATAAGTGTAAAAAGTGCACTTCTTCAGAAAGTTTCCAAATGGTAGAAAAATGTAAAAGAAAATACAGATTACCAAAAACAGAATTCGGTAAATTGATGACAGGAAAAATTCAAGCGCTACCAAATGGTTTCACAGCAATAGGAATGAAATTAGGGTGGACTGTAATGGGACAATGCAAAATACCATCCAAAAGTAGAAATACAGCTTCACCTGATGTTTCATCGTGTTGCCTCTCGATAGATATAGCTGCCACACTTGAAGAGAAGACACCAGAGCAATTAGCAGAGGACACGTCGGAGCAGTTCCTCAAGATTGCATACAGAAATCCAACGAAAAATCCTGATGAAATTCGTTTGCCGGGGAGGAACGAAAGATCAACACTCTCGGATAACCATGAAGTACCGGTAAAACGTCTAACGTACCCTACTGAAAATCTGAAGGTCCTCAGTAAGTTAAAATATTACCATCAAGCAAATTCTGAGCGCCTAGATATAAGGATAGGACCTATGCCTTATATGAGAGAGGGAAACTTCTATGAGAACTCGCTCAACACTCACCAAACGATTGGACCAACAATTTTGAATAAAACCCCTTATTTCCTCAGCGAATTTAGGCCAAACAAGATTAGGTTAGTTCCGGAAATATCGAAAGTGTTCTTCAAAACGAGCATTGCACCGAGTGATAAGGAGTTTTTGAAATTCTTTTGGTGTGGAGAATGGTGGGAGAAATTATTCGAGAGGATTGAAGATCTCCAAACCATTAACTCCAGCTCATTGTATTCATAAAAATTCAACACACAGCCACCGTATATTCGTCCTGCAGAAGAAGGCTCTCCGAATACTGATGCGCCTTGGATGGAATGGGAGTTGCCGAGGACATTTCAAGAGCTTCGGAATCCTCACCTTGCCGAGTCTGTACATTCACTCAGTTTTGATGTTTGTGCGACAAAATGTTAACATGTTGCAGAGGGACAGCAACTGCCATCATTACTCCACAAGGCAATGTGAGGACCATTCCCACGGTCCGTCTGACAGCCTCGCTGCGAACAAACCCAACTCAGAACGGCTCTCGTCTGTTTAATCGGCTACCGGAGAGGCATCGCCGCTTTCAAGAGAGCCCTGAAGGATATTCTGATCGAGGCAGAGTTGTACAGTGTTAATGAGTTTTATGATATCACATTCGCCTCACGCCCATAAGTTCGTCTGGGTTGCTCCATTTTCATGTAGTCGAGTTTGTTTGTGAACTATATCATTGAGCCTAAATTATTGCTGTTTTGATGCTTTGTGTTTTTTTTTTTTTCGTTGTTTAATCTCGACGTTTGCATTGTCATGTACATGGATTTTGCAAATAAAAACCAGTTTGAATTTGAACAATTCTACGAAAGCGATTCCAGCATTTGCAAAAGTTCGATATGATATTCGTCAGCGCTTTTGAAATGATTACCTGGCAGTGTTAGAACTTCAAGCGGAACGAAAGATGCGGAAATTCAAGGTGGGAGTTGTTGTTTTAGTAGGTGCGGTTAATGTAAAGCGCAAATTTCTAATGGAAATAAATGCCAGTCAAAGAGAGGACCTGCTAGAAGCAACAGTGAAGAATATGAAGAAGAGGAATAACGAAAAGAAAACCAAGAAAGAAAATCATAGATTGAGCATACCGAATCAAGATTCCAATCAAGAACACATTCTAACTATAAGGTTTATAAGAAGGAGAAGACTGAAGAAGCCTCCTAGATTCTGACTAGTGAGGTACTTGTTGCTATCAGCACGGCGATAGCAAGGTGGGAGTGTGTTGCGACCGCGTCGTTTAATTATTATGACAGTTCACCACATATGATTCCCCCAAATGTTTCATGAAATGATCAATAAAAAGTTTTGTATCTATTGTTCATCAAACAAGAGTAGTATCATACAGAATAGTAAAAAGAGTGAGAAAAAAGGAAATAGGAGAAATCATCAACGATCCAATCAGAGCCAGCTCAACATGAATGTTAGTATGAGAGCATGGATCGGAAAAACTTTTTATTGTTATTTTCAATTTAACTAGACCTCATCCTGAGAATTTCGTCGTCTACCGTGCTCATTTTCGATGAGTAGCTCTTTTTTAAAGATTTTTCAAAGTTTCGTTTATGATGTCACAGTGGGTCCCGCCCAGGCGATAGGGGCGCGTGACGTCATAAACATTCGAAACTTTGAAAAATCATAGAAAAAGATCTACTCATCCGAAATGAGAACGACTGGTAAAATTCTCAGGAAAAGGTCTACATTCGATTAAAAATTTAAAAAAAAATCAGATTTCCGAAAGTATTCTTAAAGTAATTGATTAGGTACTACATGAATAAAAAGTGAAAATAGTCAATTGCATTTGGTAATCACCTGTGACGATTACATTGTAATCGCAAATTTATTCGAATAAAATATTGTAATCGACTACTTTCGAAATTGAAAAACGCTGCAAATTATTACACAAAGGTTTATTATTTCTATTTAGATCAGTCGTCTGCAAAGAACACGGCTTTGACATTGTCACTACCTAACAACCAAAGGTACTGCCTATCTGCTACATAAAAAATTTCAACGGAGATTACGCCTCTTTTGCGATTCACACGCGTCCTCGAATGCTGGAGACGCCTGGAAGAGCACTTTCATTCAATAGGATTGAAAATGGCTTCGGAGCTCACTCAGCTGATCAGTGATCTGAAGAATGAAGAAGCTTTTGAGTAATGATTTGTAGCGTTTTTTACCCACCAACATTTTTCTTACCTACCAACTTTTTTTTACCTACCAGCTAGGTACTACCTACCACACCATACTGGCTTCACACCTTCACAATCAAGTTTATTAGAAAGAACTAAACGCTTCACACTCGATTGGAAAAATAGAAAGCTTCATATTGAAATTTGATTACTGGTTACAGAGAAGGCAAAACTGTATACAAATCGAAGAAATGAACAGCGATCGCATTTTAGTCCGATAAAATTTGAATGGAGATTAGACCTCTTTTGCGATTCACACTCATGATTCTGTTTTATCGAAGGAAAACCTTCAAGTACTCGTAGGGACCGAACGGTTTGTCCTACAGAGCTCCGGGTGGTCTCAAAAATTTTTAAAAATTCAATACTATTTAAAATTGGTGAAAACACGATACCTTTATTTCGAGAGTTTTCGAGCTAGGGCACTCTTGAAAATTTCAACCCTTAATTTTCACCCCTTAGAAGTGACCTACATCAACCAAAAGCTTCGCGGCACAACTAGACCCCAAATGGAGCCCATATACCAAATTTGAACCAAATCGGTCCAGTGTTGCTAAGAAAAGTGCCACGGACGGCGGACGGGGGACGGCGGACGGCGGACGGCGGACGGCGGACGGACATTGCAAATTTGGATTCTACGCACCTTGAAACGTAAAGTGACAAAGTTTGAGGGGGGGTTATAAAAATTTTTTGCGATACGATCACATAGGCTTATTATTAGAAATAATAAACCAAAAATCCGAGCCATTGAAACTTACCAATGTTATTCGTATATTAGCTGGCCCGGCAGACGTCCTGACTGTACGTGATACTTGAAAATTGAATGAGTAGCAACCTCTGAAAAGCTTTATATTTAATCAAAGTCAGAGAAAGTTATAACTAATAAATTTAAATTAAAAATAAATAAGTTTCAATAAAAATTGCGGTAGGACTTAGATCCGTAAAATTATGTTCTGAAAACAAGCTTTTTTTTTTATTTTTAGTTAGTAGGTACTTACTTTTGTCCTACTTGTGTTAAACTGTACACTCCTTTATGACCAAAAAGATCATTTCTAATTTACAGTCTGCTATGTAACATTAGTTGACTACCTCTGGATAAAAAAAAAATCGAGCGTGGTTCGCAACTGAATTTTTTTTAAATCTTGTTTCAGTGGTTTTGAAGGTAGATGAGTAGGTATGTTTTAGACAACTTTCGAATCGGAATGCAACGGATATAAAAATAATAAAATCATTTGTTGCTCATTATTTCCTCTTAGCTTTATGTATTTACGATTTTGTGTTTACGATTTTGTACTAAGTACGCGTATTCCAAGAAAAATTAATTCTCATTTTTTTTCTTCCAAGTTTGCAATTGGATTGATTATTGACATTGGTACCCGGAAATGAATAGTGACTAGAAAATTCCCGAGTAATTTCATTCTATAATATAGAATATATTATTTTCTAACCCTGATTCATTGGTTATTCGTTAATTGTGTTAGGGTTATTGGACTTTGGTTCAATGATAACGTTGTTGTTCGGAACGACCTGACCTACCTCTATCCATTCCCTTCTCTTCTTCCTCTCGTCTGCCATCAATCTCCTCCTTCCCGTTGTCATATTATACATGTTCCTTCCTAATTATTAGTATTTTAAATGTGATTATACCGTGAAATAATCAAACTTTCTTCGTTTTATTTCAACTCTCCCGGATCTCGTAATAATAATAATTATTATTATACAGATATTATACAGATTATACAGATACTATTATTGTATCTTACTCTGTTCTATCTTACTTGTATCTTACTTAATTACTTTAGAAGTAATCGTCGAAAAGTTATCGACCATCATAAATACTTTTGTAATCGTTAATCGTTTTGCACAACGAATAATGAATGCATCAAAAGTAATCGTAATTAATGATTATGTTGACGATTACTAATTTATGTATTCTTAGAAGTAATCATTAATCGATTAACGCCCATCTCCGGTACTCTAGAAGGACATCACAAGTCAGAAGAAGGATCTCCTACTGGGTAAGCCCGTTTTAGGGGTAAAACGTTACAAAATATGTTCGATTTTGGAATATTTATGTAAGCCCTTAATAGTACTAGTAACGACAAAGTAACTCCACTCATTTTCTGTCAATTAGGAGGTAAAAATATTCTTTACGAGGAAAATGAGTTTTCTGAAATCACGTTGCAATGTATTTTGGCGTCAATTGAATCGTCCAAAGATTCATTTACTTCTTTCACAATTTCCTTCTGTTATAAATAAAATGTCCTGAAGAGGGTTAGAAAGAGGGCTGGAGCGACGAGAGCAATCCACAAGATAAAAGCAGGTGTAAGAGAAGAAAAAAATAATATAAAACGAGTTTGGAGGGTGGAGGTTAGGACAAAGCCCATCAGGAGCTATTGAAGCTCCTTTGGGAGAGTCGACTGCTCCAAAGGGAAATCCACTTTAGGAAGCGAAGAGACGCTCGTTAGTCTAAATAGCTGATAAATGCCGACAGAGGGACTGAGAACGCTGAGATGGGCGCAAGTGGGCACTGGGTGGACTACTGGACCTAGGACTTGGTGTGTGTGAGAGCTTTTTTTTTCAGTCCATTAGGAGATTGTGCCATTGGTTACCTCGCGTTCTCCACGGGGTTCCGGCAGGCTCAATCGGGAAATCCCAGATCGTGAGAGGCCGAAGTCTCGTGGGTACATTTATTGGGTTACCCGATAACGTAGGTCACTTAGTTGGAGACTTCTTGGGGATTCGATGATCAGGAATCGATACGAAATGCAAAATTATGCCGTTTAGTCGACCTGAAACTTCAGATCAAACCAGCTGTAATTTTTCTTTGACTAATTCTACTGTGGTAACTTTGTGAATCATAACGTCATAGCACATCATTTACTTATTCGTGATTCATTTATTTCTTGAAGCGTGGTTCGACAATAATGACGGATACATAGAGGGGTTCGATACGTCCATGTGTCGTGTCATCTTTATTGACAAACCACGTTAGAAGAAATGAATCACGAATAATAATTAAATGCTAACCAACGGCCGTTAGCAGGATTAGTGATCCCAATAAGACCAGAGAGCCTGGGAGATTGTTTGGATTGGTGACCGCTTGAGGAATCCCAGGTCTTGATAATTTTTCGGGTTGGGGCGTTGTTGAACAACCCGTGATCATTTCAAGACGCTACTTGGCGGCGAATTTGAGAACTAAAACCGGGACACATAGCCTTATTAGGATGAGGTATTGAGGTAGCCATGAGCGAAATTATCAGAACCAGTTCTGATCTCCCCTTTGGGAGATATCTGATGACGTCCGTGACGCCAGGAATGGCAGTCGGACGAAAATTCAAACTGAAATAGTTGTTTACTTCACGTACTTTTACTTTTTACTCATAACGACATGTAAACTCACAATAAAGCGGTATATGATGCTGGAATGTACCACCGATGTATTTTGAATCACTAATTTTTTGGTGGAACTGTACTTGCCAATACGTGAGGAAAAACACAAAGGTTTATTTATTCTACATAGATCTCTCGTCTGCAAAGAACACGGCTTTGCAATTGTTACCACCAACCAACTTGAAGAAAAACATCGATCGCATTTCGGTCAGCTAACATTTGAACGGAGATTCGGCCTTTTTTGCGATTCACACTCGTGTTTCTGATTTATCGTAAGTCAAACCCTTAAATTCTCTTAGGGAACGAACGGTTTGTTCTACAGGGCTCCGCGTGGTCTCAAAAATTTCTTAAAAATCTATACTATCTTAATTGATGGAAAAAACAATACCATTATAACAAATTTTTTGAGTTAGGGCGTTTTAAAATGTCAAACCTTATTTTTCAACCCTTAGGAGTTACCTACATCAACCAAAATCTTCGGGTACAACTAGACCCCAAATGGGGCCTACATACCAACTTTCATCAAAATCGGTCAATGCTAAGTAGGGAAAGTGCTGCGTACGGCGGACGGACGGCCAAATTTTTATTTGATTTTAGGATTCTACGTAGCTTGAAACGTAAACCGACAAATTTTGAGAGGGGTTGAACTTTTTTTTCTTGATCGATTCCAAAGGTTCATTATTGAAAAATTTTCAATAATGAACCTTTGGAATCGATCAAGAAAAAAAAGTTCAACCCCCCTATTATTATTTAATAATAAACCAAAATCCAACTGTACGCGCCCCCTTCGGGTCCGTCGATCAACGTCAATGAAATTCGGTAGCGGAAATGAGTTGATATTTTTTGGAGGACCTAGGTTGAAAACTTTCAATATGAAGATTTGATTATTAACTATTAACATTAAAAGAATATTCAATTTTAGGATTCGAATGAAATAACGCTGAAGTCGGACCAATCATTAAATGGTTGGATGGATAGGATACAAATTTTGTATCCTATACCTAGGACTTGGAGGTTGAACGATCAAATAATTAGAAATGCAGGCTCAATAGAAGGTTCTAATTCACAATTTGCTCGCTTGAATGTTGAGCTTTTCATTAGTTTAGGTACATTTCTGTGCTTCCTTAGTAACCAAAAACTGAATTTCGTTGTGAAGAACACCACAATAGTATTCTCGGTACCTATCTACTTGCTTCCGAAACAAACTTGATCATTTACCGCGCACAATTATTGACGACGATTGATCCTGAATTTGAAAAGTTCTGGGCTTAATTTTAAAACTGGGTTATTTGAAAAACTGTATTGACCTAACGAAAAAGCGAGTACTTTGCATATGAGTGATCTATGCAGTCAATATCAAAGCGATGTGCAATCTTTTGCAGCGTTTTTGACTTAGTTAATTGTACATAGAGCAGGGAAGCTCAGTTTCAAACTACTCTGCTGGTCAAGGGCTTAACAAAAGTAGTACCAATAAAAACGTTATTCTAATTTGGTCGATTCGACTCAGATTCGGGTCCTCTTCTTGATTGGAAAAAGAAAAAGTGAGAAAAAGTTTGGATTTCGTGATTTGTTTTCTAAAGTGTCATTTGATATGAGTCACACGAGTTTTTTCGTCTTTTTTCAAAATTATTTAAGGGTTTCTTCCCAGTTTTTTTTAACAATCAAAATTTTTTTTTATCATTATTATAGTTACTGGCACGTTTTATGAAATATGAAAGCTATAAATCACAACTATAACTTCCATATACCAGCGAGAATTCTCATAGTACCTAACGTTGTTTGTGTGAAAAGCCTGAAAATGCTGGAGAGGTCTCCAGCAAAACTGTCGTTAGTAAAAAAGTAAAACCTACGTTTCCTTTTTTTAATCAAGAAGAGGACCCGAACCTGAGTCTAATCGACCAAATCAGAATAATATCCTTCTGACTCCATAAATTCATCAATAAACCAGTTCCCAGAGAAACTCTGAACGAGTTTTTCAAATGGAATCTGGTTCTTCCAGAGAATCTACGAAATGCTCTTTGTTCCAATACTAAAAGCAAATGAAAATTAAACTGAAATTCAATTTCTATTTGGTTTTGGGAAGTTGCAAACACGACCAACCTGGCTGTGACATTCGGAGTGTAACTAAGTTCCGGATATAAAAAACAGACGGAGAGCGGGGAAAAATAGCTTTGAAATCGCCCTCGTCGCGAGTTGGAGAGAGGGAAACGTGCGTTTGTGTGCAAAACTTTTTCGGCGAATGTGATCATTTTGTGTTACGTTGAATCCACGACGCATCAAAGAGGGGACCAACTTTTTGAACAATTCCCGTCCATCACAGCTCTATTAAAAAGAGGAGGTTGGCTGGTCTGTGAGCAGAATCCTTTTAAAATTAGGGTACTTGGGAAGGCTTCGTTGTTATGGTGGGTACGGGTTGGAACCAAATGTACGTAACTTCTAGTGACATTGAACAGAGTTTTTATTCCTCTCAGTTGAACCGAACTGAGAAATAAAAAGGTAGCGTTTATTCAGGTCACTTTTGGACTCATAGTTGTTATTATTTTAAACGTGTGGAGATATACTACAGGCTGCTTCAGTTGACTATAAAGGGAAAGATCGAAGGTCGGCGCGGTGCTGGAAGAAGGCTGGCTGAACAACCTCTGAAAGTGGACTGGTGTACAGCGTGTGGAGGACCTATTCAGAACTGCGGAGGACCGCGATTGCCAACGTCCGGTCAGCTGGATAAGGCACATAAAGAAGAATAGACTCGGAAGCAAAAGATAATGCACACGAGTTTTTGGTTTATTATTTTCAATAATAAGCCTTTGGAATCGAGCAAGAAAAAAAAAATTTTAACCCCCCCTCAAAATTTGATGTTTTACGTTTCAAGGTACGTAGAATACGAAAATCGAATAAAAAAATTTCCGTCCGTCCGCCGTACGCCGTACGCCGTACGCCGTACGCCGTACGCCGTACGCGGCACTTTTCTTAGCAACACTGGACCGATTTGGTTCAAATTTGGTATATGGGCTCCATTTGGGGTCTAGTTGTGCCGCGAAGCTTTTGGTTGATGTAGGTCACTTCTAAGGGGTGAAAATTAAGGGTTGAAATTTTCAAGAGTGCCCTAGCTCGAAAACTCTCGAAATAAAGGTATCGTTTTTTCACCAATTTTAAATAGTATTGAATTTTTAAAAATTTTTGAGACCACCCGGAGCTCTGTAGGACAAACCGTTCGGTCCCTACGAGTACTTGAAGGTTTTCCTTCGATAAAACAGAATCATGATTGTGAATCGCAAAAGAGGTCTAATCTACATTCAAATTTTATCGGACTAAAATGCGATCGCTGTTCATTTCTTCGATTTGTTTACAGTTTTGCCTTCTGCGTAACCAGTAATCAAATTTCCATATAAAGCTTTCTATTTTTCCAATCGAGTGTGAAGCGTTTAGTTCTTTCTAATAAACTTGATTGTGAAGGTGTGAAGCCAGTATGGTGTGGTAGGTATTACCTAGCTGGTAGGTAAAAAAAAGTTGGTAGGTAAAAAAAATGTTGGTGGGTAAAAACCGCTGCAAATTATTGCTCAAAGGCTCTTCAGATCACTGATCAGCTGAGTGAGCTTCGAAGCCATTTTCAATCCTTTTGAATGGAAGTGCTCTTCCAGGCGTCTCCAGCATTCGAGGAGATCTTCTTCACTCTTCAGATCACTGATCAGCTGAGTGAGCTCCAAAGCCAATTTTTACTCCTATTGAATGGAAGTGCTCTTCCAGGCTTCTCCAGCATTCGAGAAGATCTTCTTTACTCTTCAGATCACTGATCAGCTGAGTGAGCTCCAAAGCCAATTTTTACTCCTATTGAATGGAAGTGCTCTTCCAGGCTTCTCCAGCATTCGAGAAGATCTTCTTCACTCTTCAGATCGCTGATCAGCTGAGTGAGCTCCAAAGCCATTTTTACTCCTATTGAATGGAAGTGCTCTTCCAGGCGTCTCCAGCATTCGAGGAGATCTTTTTCACTCTTCAGATCACTGATCAGCTGAGTGAGCTCCGAAGCCATTTTCAATCCTATTGAACGCAGGAAGCTGAAATTTGAGAGGGAAGGTCAAGGGAGAATACAGATGGTGGTAGGTGCTATTGATGGAGAACCAGTGATCTATACAGAAGGGTGATCTATACAGAAAATAATAAACCTTTGAGCAATGATTTGCAGCGTTTTACACAACACATCCTTATTCAAATTTGTGATCCTAAACACTAACCTGCTTACCAAGAAAACTTGTCTTCTCGTAAAGAGCACTAAAATAGAATTAAATGACTAGTTTAGCTGCTATATCCTATAGAAGAACTCCGTGTTCGAATTTCGCAGTATCCATCCCATCTAATATCCACCCTGTATTATATCCACTTTGTGGATCAGACAACCTTTTTATGCCACCTCATTCATTCACCAAGCTCATCTTCCCTATGAATCTACTTTTATACAACCTTCACCATCCACCTTCCACATTCTTGGCTGTTTATTATTTCAGGCATGATTCAGCGATTTAGACGTGGTCTGCGGTTGAAGCTTATTTCAGATGTCTGAGCTGTCTGGTCAACTTTGGTTCAGTGTCCGTCCGACCGATGCCAACCTCTTTATTTCGGCGAAACTATACAAAAAATGGCAAATACTCCGAATTGTTTCATGGAAAAGATGAAATGAGAAAACATTCCAGTTCATATCACCCCGAAACTTCACAGTGTATTTGGGTGTAAGCTTGAGCCTATTTGATCTCACATGAATGTCATGTCAGTGCTTTGCAATCGTGAAAGCCAAAAAACGTAAGTGTCCATGTTCAGGGAAACTCAGTACGAAATAATAATCCCAATTTTGATGAAATTTTAAGGCATTATGTGGATTCTGTGGTCCACTGTAGCTGTCTAATTGGTTCCATTCCTGGTGAGCCACAACAAACATTCTGAAAAATTGACATGAAGACGAAAGACTTCTCAATCATGCTGGGGTTTCCAAACATAAGGAACCATAATCTTGTAAGAGAATTCCATCAATCCAATAATTTAAGCACCAACTTATCTATAAAGATACCCAAGATAATTTAATAACTTATAACTGATATTTGTGTAATACCTACTCCTTCTATATAAGATTATAACATTTCACGTTATTTCTGAGGAAACTACAGTCTACTAAAAAATTTCCCTATTCTAGCTGATCTGTTCGAAAATAAATTATATTGACAGTAGGGGTAATAAGAGACTTTTTAACTCCCCACCCCCACCCACCATCCCACCGTTAACCCCCTCGGCACTGTGGTGGGGAGGGGGGTGAAAGAGCAGAAAGTCCCTCAAGGGGGTCCAGCCTAGACTCCACAAAGGCCGGCGTTTCAACGTCGCCACGACGTCGAAATGTCGGCTTTTCCGGTTGGATGAAATCATATTTTTAGAGCGTGCAACCTAGGTCTGACAATATCGTCAAAGGCCGGCGTGGTGACGTTGAAATACTGGTCTTTGCAGAGCTCCAGTACTGCCAAATTAAGGGAGGTAACAAGCGTCTCACAAAGGCCGGTGTGGCAACGTTGAAACGGTGGAGGGGGGTTGGGGTAAAAGTCCCTCATTACCCCTACTATTTGCATCTGTAATTTGAAATACTTCGTCAAATTAGAGTAGAAGGAGTCCAAAGTTCTGTTTTATCATTCAAACCTATCTTAATGGAATGGATGGAGGAGGGTGAGCTCCAAGTCGAATTATTGTAGCGAAGCAGCAGGAAGGCGTACGACTACACCCATGAATAGACAATAAACTCTGCCAAATTAATATCAACGTTGGAGCACTTCCCCCCTGTTGCACCAGAGCTGGCTGCTCTCAATACAAATTTCGTAATCCCGGCACATAACAGGAGGTCGGTCCGAATGAATATGCATTCCTCGAGGCGACTGAATATGCAAATTACACCTACTTGGAGTCGGACAGGGAAATAATAAAGGCTCGTCTGCCCTGATCCCCATTTCTCTTCATCCGCAAACATAACCTAGGTAGATTTAAGATACTAAGTGATGGTATACATTATAAAGTCATTTGTATGGATAATTATACCGTACAGAATGTTACAAAGCTTCACAACCTGTATACAACCATGTACAGAGTTTCAACGATTAATTGGTATTAACTTCAATTTTAGATCTGCTCTGATCTCCATCCGTGAACATGCAGAATGATCGCTGAATAGTTCTTTCATTTTCCATCCTCACTTGTTTGTTTCGTTCTACATTTTGTTCAAGTAAACCAAGACTCCAAAGTTCACATCCCATTATCATGTAGTCCGGGCAACGAAGACAAAAAAGGGCCCTGAGGTAGAAAAAAATAGAACCCAAACCAAAATTGGCACAGGCGTAGGGAGGGGTTTCCTAATTAACATTCTAAAAGTCCTGGGGGGTGGAGTACGAGCTCGAGAAGGGGGGGGTCCCTGAAGACCCCATTTTGGGTTTTTTCGTGAATATCTCGAAAACGGTGCATTTTGATAAATCATGCCCCATAGTAAATGAAAGCTGATAAAATTCTAGACAACTTTAATCCTGTACAATTTATCGACATTCCGAACCGTTACAGAGTTATATGCATCCAAAAATGGAGGAATTATGAAAATTAGTTTTTAGCTCACGTTTTCTGGTAGAACGGTATACAAGGAGGACTTGGTTCCTCATGCCACCCTCATTGAGCAGGGATAGAGGGAATGGAGGGAGTTCGTATGTCGAAAGCTTTTCATCATCCTCATCGCTCTTCTTTGAAATTAGAGTTCTTTGAAAAATGGTCAGAGGGTTTATGGAAGCTTTTTCTCCCTCGATCTTGATGGTGCAGCTCATACTTGCCAGGGATATCTCCGTGTTCTGGATTGCTTTATTTCCCCGAATTCGGTACCAACGAAGCTTTCCATGGTCGCTGTTCCAATGTTCTTCCTTTCGTTCTTCCGCTTTCGTTTCTTTCTGTTTCTTTCCATCTGAGCTCACGTTTACCACCCAACAAAGACCACTTCGTACAATGACTCGTACAGTGTGAAAGAAGTTCAATTCGTGCTTATGATGAAATAACACTTTTTTACATCATCTTCTCATCTCAACCCCCACCACACCATCCATCTGTTGGTATGTAATTCTGGGTTGTTAATTCGTGTGGACATATAATAGCATTAAATGACGACAAATGTCAGAAAGAAGTACGATTGAAGCTCGAGGGCACAGAAAAGTGGCCTGGCAACATGTGAGAAAAAATGACAAAAATTGGCGTAATTTTTGATTGGTCGATAATAAATTGGCAATCAGCCTCATATTCATCAAGAAAATTGTATGCTCTACAACTTCCACCTAGAGAATTTTTTTTCCAGATCAACTGTTTGGACGCAAATCACCAAAGTTATCCGGAAAACGTGAGCTAAAAACCTAATTTTCATCATTCCTCCATTTATGGATGCATATATCTCTGTAACGGTACGGAATATTGATAAGAAGTATATATTTAAAGTTGTAGAAAATTTTATCAGCTTTTATTTACTATGGCAAAAAACCAAAATGGGGTCTTCGGGGACACCCCCCCTATAGCTCGTACTTCACCACCCAGGACTTTTAGTATGTTAATTAGGATACCCCTTCCTACGTCTGTGCCAATTTTGTTTTGGGTTCTATTTTTTCTATCTCACAGCCTTCGTTTCCTGGACTAAAACGTGAATCTACATTAAAAGTTATCAGGGAGTTGTGATATTGGGATAGATTCGTACCTAGGCGGGAACTGATGGATATCTGAGTACCGACCTAGAGTATACGAAATACCTTACACTCGTATATTGAATTACGGAGTCAAATCGACGCCTCATTATTTCAAAAGAGATACCCCATTGTCATTTCCTTCAGTAATGTATTGTCATCAACACGCATATCGTGAAGGACCACGGACCGAAGTCATTTTGAAACTTAGTCAGCTTACCTACACTGTACTCAACAATGACCAAAGTAACCGGTATTCATGATCCCGGTGTCAAACATTCATTGAAACCCCTGTTTCCAGCAGCGAGGATTTTTGGTTTGTTTCCATACAGCAATGATTGGAAGATTTCCGAAGGATGGTACAAATTTTCCGTGACGCTGTTAGTTCTGCTAGTGACTTCAGCAGCTTATCAAGTGGTGTATGGAATTTTCATGCCAGACGAAATCATGGTTACAGCTGTATTTAATATCGTGCTCCACGTCGTCAGGGCAGTGATGGAAATTGGAACAATATCATGTCATATTTTCAGCATCACTAGAAGAGCGGACGATTTGAACGTCATGGTAAAATATCTAGGGGCCGAAAAAGATCCAGCTGTGACGATCACATGTCGTATTGCGCGATACCACGCTACTTCTGCTTTGAACAACTGGCTGGTGGGAGCTATTGTGCTCAACTTGTACTCAGTATGGACTAAATCCTTCGAGCGCAGGTTGATGTTGATTTCCATCAGCCTCACCAACACTTCCATGGGTCTCATAGCATTTTTATACTGCTCTACTTTGGAAGTTCTGACTTCTGAGCTCAAATATATCCGTAAATGTCTGGACAAATCTGGCAACCTGAAAGATTTGATACGGCGACATCAGAAGTTGAACTCATTAAGTGATATAGTAGCAAGATTCTACTCATTTCAATTGCTCTTCTATTGCTCTAGGATATCAGTGACGGTTGTTCAAGATGTGCACTTGGTGATACAACAATTCCTTAAACCTAAGACGAACGAAAATATGGCATTTTTGGTCATGGCTGGACTCCAGGGCGCATACGACTTGTATTTTCTACACCTCATCACATCCTACAGTCATAGTTTACAACACGAGGTAAGAAAACATACATGTTCTCATTTACTACTAGTAAAGCAATCAAAGATTACACTAGATTACAAAATTTAGGGGTGGTCTGGCTGCCTCGTTTTTTCACTACTTTTCTTATGGTATTTGGTGCGCTGAATCCGAATCTGACGTTAGTTTTTTTTTGTTTACGTCGGATTTTCAAGATATAGCTAGTTTTAAGATTTTTCTAGTTCTCACTTTTCTTCATTTTTTAGTGAAAACTCATCTTGCTCAAATCTCCTCAAAAAGTACTCAGACTTATAGGAAATTTCATTTAGAATCCGAATATGTACTTAGTTTTTAAGTAAAACTGTGTTAAACTCCCTATTTTACACAAAACGTATCAAAAAACACCGGTTCTCAACGTTTTTTCTTCGGGTTTTCCCTTACATTTTGCCACTTGAAAAAAAAATTAAGGCTAAAAAAAATTTTCTCGGGCCTTTACTTTGTAGGGGGGACACCCCAGAGGAGAATGAGACCAATCGCAGCCTCCTAAACCCATTAATATCGAAGGAATGAGCTTTTTCATGGCACTGAGTTGAAAATTCACAAAAACCGTTAATTAGTTTTCCGAGACAAGTATGTGCGTTCCTAAATCTGTTTTCCTCGAATAGATTTTCCTTTCTTCAACATTTTTTATGCTTGTCACCTATTAAGAGTAAGATCGAAAATAGGTACTCAAAGGGGGAGTAAATCATAATTGGGAAACTCTTGTTTGTTAAGTGATTTTAATTCAGTTTTACAAACGAAACACAATAAACTGCAGAAAAGTTAACGGTGTAAATCTGTTTCATGAAGGCTCAGATGAATCAAAAGTTGGTACAATGTTTGTTTATTCCTCCACCTCAGAGGTTTCATCGCCGGCATCTATGTAGAGAAAACTTCGCCGCCTGAGGAAAAAATCTCTTTTTAAGGTCCAACAATAGTCCGCCATCATGTGAACTTCCCAATACCCTTTGTACCGTTCTTCCATGGTTTTATATCTTGGTGGAACCTCTGAGGTGGAGGAATAACCAAACATTTTACCAACTTTTGATTCATCTGAGCATTCATGAAACAGATTTACACCGTCAACTTTTCTGCAGTTTATTGTGTTTCGTTTGTAAAACTGAATTAAAATCACTTAACAAAACAAGAGTTTCCCAATTATGATTTACTCCCCCTTTGAGTACCTATTTTCGATCTTACTCTTAATAGGTGACAAGCATAAAAAATGTTGAAGAAAGGAAAATCCATTCGAGGAAAACAGATTTAGGAACGCACATACTTGTCTTGAAGAACTAATTAACGGTTTTTGTGAATTTTCAACTCAGTGCCATGAAAAAGCTCATTCCTTCGATATTAATGGGTTTAGGAGGCTGCGATTGGTCTCATTCTCCTCTGGGGTGTCCCCCCTACAAAGTAAAAACCCGAGAACATTTATTTTAGCCCTAATTTTTTTTTTTCAAGTGGCAAAATGTAAGGGAAAACCCGAAGAAAAAACTTTGAGAACCGGTGTTTTTTGATACGTTTTGTGGAAAATAGGGGGTTTAACACAGTTTTACTTAAAAACTAAGTACATATTCGGATTCTACATGAAATTTCCTATAAGTCTGAGTACTTTTTGAGGAGATTTGAGCAAGATGAGTTTTCACTAAAAAATGAAGAAAAGTGAGGACTAGAAAAATCTTAAAACTAGCTATATCTTGAAAATCCGACGTAAACAAAAAAAAACTGACGTCAGATTCGGATTCAGCGCACCAAATACCATAAGAAAAGTGGTGAAAGAACGAGGCAGCCAGACCACCCCTAAATTTTGTAATCTAGTGTTATCGATCAAAACCTTCTAGCAAATTCACTACAGCCTTTCGTAATGAAACATGAAATTTTGGCACTGTTGGCAAAGGATCGTCCCTTCTGACTTCCTGTCCAGCCTAAAAATAATCAATAATAGTGTACCTATTAAGGTAAAAATATGAGTTCTACCTATTAAAATTCTTATCAAATACATTCAAATACTTGAAAACTTAAGTGTTAGGTATTGATTTCTCTGTTTGAGAGATCCCTCTGATGGACGATTCTGATAATATCAGAATCATATTATGATTCCTCGAAGGCTTGGAGATCGATGATAATGATTATTTAATGGGATGTGGAAAGAAATGTTCCTAACTACATAAATTAATTTATTATACATATTAATTTCTATAGACTGTCAGTATAAAAATTTATTCATGCAATATGAGTTAATGGGAGAATTTCAAAGAAATTTTCATACCCGTGGTCAACAAAATCGAAACACTAAGTAGTTTTATATGAGAGAGTAGTCAGACTGTGAGTGTCACCGACTGTTACAACTACACCTCTTGGTTAAAAATAAATGAAAAATCTCAAAGTATACCTACTCTTATTGTCACCTCTAACTCGAAGAGTACCTACTCGTAAGTCGTAATTTTTCCTTTTAACTGTACAATACCATACCAACATACTGCAAGCACAGGGTATGTTTTGAAGATGTTAAGAGTCCATATTCATCTTCTCTTCGTCTCCACGAACTCACAGAGTACCCACTCGGCTATTTCATTTTGGATACAACGAATATAAGAAGCATTCCATTATTTATATAAATTGTTTATACTTTTATTCAAATTTTTTGACAATTTCTGATTTCTGAGTCTTTTGTTGTAAAAGAATTTTTTTTCTGTATCCGAACACTACTATGATTATGATAGTGATATCCGTACAAAATACTTTCGAAGTTTCATTATTATTATTATTTATTATCATTTTTTTAAATAATTTTTTAGGGTTGTCCAAAATCTTCTTTTCGTTTGATATTATGAAAATGTTGGCAAAACTTAAAACTTTGCGATACAATTACTCAAATTATAGACCTGAATGACACATATTTAACTTCAGTAGTCGTTTTAGAATGATCCAAAACGTGAGAAAAATATTTCAAAAAATTCCTTGCTAAAAATGTGGAGTCCTTTACAATAGCTTCATTTTCCTAGAAAATTCGCCAACTCCCCCAAGCCCTTTCAAACAAAATAACCTCCTTACGAACACATTTTGTTTTAAAACCAATATCGCGATATGGCACCTCTGATAAGAAACGCAAATACTGTAGTATGGACATCACGAACCGATCAGTAGCTCATCATCATTATCAATGTGTTGATGGGTTGTTCTGTCGTGAAAGTTACACCATTTTGCGTGAAGGGCAGTTTACCTTTTGTTCGGTCAAACTGTAGTCAGTGTGTATTCAGCTATGACCAGTTGCGGAAACGATGTTGAACGTAACCGCCAAGATGCTCGAAGTACTTTGTTTCTGAAACCACTGTTCCCAGAAGCGAGGATATTTGGATTATTCCCGTGCACAGATGCATGGAGTGTTTCCGAAAATTGGTATAAGTTTTCGATAAGACTATTGGTGCTGATTGTAGGAGCTGAGGTTTATCAAATAGTGTACGCATTTTTGACGCCAGACGAAATCTTGAAAACAGCCGCTATCAACACCGTGCTGCACACACTCAGAGCTGTTTTAGAAATCGGATCAGCATGCAGCCATTTTTTCAGCATCACAAGACGGACAAAAGATTTTAATGTCCTTTTGATGTATCTAGGAAGCCTCAAAGATGCAGACATCAAGATTGAACGTCACATATCACGATACTACACTATTGGGTTTTTGAATAATTGGATTGTGGGAGCTATCGTATTGAATTTATTTTCGATGTATACGAAGTCCTTTGAACGAAGGATGCTTATAATCTCGATCAGTCTTTCCGACAGTACTGTAGGACTAATTGCTTTGTTGTTCTGCTCGACCATTGAAATTTTGTCGTCTGAAATCAAACATCTCCGTATGTGTATAAACATTAAGGGTGTAATCCTGAAAGAGCTCATTCGACGACATCATGACCTGAATTCTGTAAGTCACGTTGTTGAAAGATTCTTCTCTTACCAATTACTGTTTTTTTGCATCAGAATATCAGTGATAGGCGTGCAAAATATCCATCTGATCGTCCAATTGTTCCTCAAACCCTCCACGGATGAAAGTATATCTTTCTTGTCAATGGTTGCCCTTCATTGGACGTACAACTTGTTTTTCCTGCATCTTATCACTTCCTACTGCCATTCGTTCCAGACGGAGGTAAGAGAGCTTTAAGATTCCTCTAATTTTTCTATATTTACGTTGTAAATACACTTATCCTAACCAATTGTTCGGGTTCCGAGTTTCAAGCGTTAACGCATCTAGATCACCCATCAACAACCCTTCAACTCTAAACTCTGAAGGTAAATGTCATTCAAATGTGAACAAATTCTTGTTACTAATCAAAGAGCATGTCGACAGCCCCACTACAAAACCCTGTAAGTTCTAATTTTTCCAAAAATAAGGATTTGAGCCTTTCCGATAGATTGTGCTCTTGAGCACATTACAGTGTCACCAAAATCGGGCTATGGCTTCTCATTTCTTTTCTGCGGTGAAATGTAATAACCTGTAAGCCAGGTTCATATGTTAAAAATGTCACAGTTTTTCTCGTCTCCTGGAAACTTTTTGGTATCGAACATAGAGTAGAGGGAATGTTTGCTGATCTACCCAGGTAAAAATCGATAAAACAATGTAGTGACAGGTTGGTTGAGAGTGAGGATCCAGTTTTCCATCATTCTGGCTGCATCGCTTCTACTACTTCGGAAAAAGGAGGAAAATTCGCGCTGAAAACATCAATCTCTAAGTGCACCCTCTCTTGCACTCACCTCATTGGAGACCATCTACACGCTAATCTGAACAATCCTGAGAAATTCCGTCGAAATAGTATGGAAATAGTAAAAGTTATGGCTGTTACAAGGAATTCACGTTGGCGCAGCAACTACTATTAGTCTGGGGGAGATGATTTTCATAGGGGACCATCTACACGCCAATCTGAACAATCCCAGAAAATTCCATCAAATTCGGATGAAAAATGTGAGTGTTATGGCTGTTAAAAGGATTTTACATTTGCGCATGCGCAGAGGCTACTGACAATTTTAAGGCCTTGATTTTTATTGGGGACCATCCACAACCTAATCCGCATGAAAACTTCATTGAAATTAGATATATAAATGTGGAAGTTATGGCAGTCACAAGGAACTCACGTTCGCGCATGCGCAGCAGCTACCATGAGTCCGGGGGTGAGCATTTTCATAGGGAATCATCCACAATCCAATTAACATAATCCCTGAAAATTCCATCGATATCGAAGTTGAAGTTATGGCTGTTACAAGGAATTCACGTCCAGCGGCTACTATCAGTCCGGAGGTAATGATTTTCATAGGAGACCGTATAAACGCCAACCCGCACAATCCCTGAAAATTTCATCGAAATCGGATGAGAATTGAAGAAGTTATGGCTCTGGCAAGGACAGTCAGACAGACAGACACGGAACCAAAATTGTTCAGAAAGGTCTCAAACGTAAAACGCGAGAAGAAATTTCGATTTCGGAGAACTTTTTTTCTAACCTTGAAAAGTGAAAACAATGCTTCCGCTACCTTGGTGACTCGGAAACAAAAAATGTCAATTAGAAATATTTTTTTTCAAACCATTCATGTGTTAATAACACAAGGAAAGAAGTCCAGTAGTAGCTCCAAAACTGTAATAATCAATTCGATCCTAAATTGGGATAACAATTGATGATTAAAAATTACTTAGTCTCTTCGGATAGAACTTTTTTAATCATCTTATTTTTTAACGGGGCTTTTATTGGTCATAATATTGCAAAATTCGTAAGAATTATTCTTGCCATGCAATCCTCCTAACTAACTAACTACACAGCTCTACAGGCCGATGAGGCTCTTGGCTTCCCGAACTCCCTTCCGCCACCGGGTACGGTCACCCGCCTGAGACCTCCGCAATCCCACCACTCGGAGGTCCCTCAAGACATCATCAAGCCAGCGACTCCGAGGAAGACTTCTTCGTCTTCTAGTCTCCATCCTAGCTCGCAGCATCATTCCCGGGCAGGCCTCCACCGGCATGCGGTCGACATGTCCCAGCCATTGGACGTGCCCAGCTTTGATGAATCGGACTATGTCTTCATGTTTTAATAATTCATCAATTTCTGCATTCTGTCTTGCTCTTCACCCTTGGCCCTCCCTGACTGCCCCATAGATCCTTCTTATAATCTTTCTCTCAAATATCCGCAGTCTAGCCTCATCCTAAGCCCGCAAGGTCCAAGCTTCAATCCATAACAAACCACAGGCCACACTAGGAATCTATATAGCCTCATCTTCGTTGATCTGGGGATCACCCGGCTCTTGAAGAGTTTTATATTGGCGTAAAATGCTCAGCTGTCTGCCATTATTCGTGAGCATATCTCATCTTGTACTTGATTTCTATTCGTGACCAAGCACCCCAGATAGGTGAAGAATCTGACTTCATCAAACTTCGTTACGAAACCCGAAGAAAACAGAAACCACCGGACTGATACCAACCGATCCCTGCAATCCTCTGAATTCCGAAAATTCCGGAGATCAGTTCAGGAAAATCATGTTTGTGCAAAACCTTTTGCCAAAAGTAATTGAACTGATATAGGGCCTTCTCATGAAGAAACCCAACCATTGATAGATATTTTCTGTGACATTTGCTTACTTCGGCCTAAATGTGAGAGGCTACTTTGATAGTGAGGGAGCAATATATAAATAAAGTATAATAAAGTTGATGTATGTGAGAGTGCGTTGTGAGAGTGCAATTTCAGGCTCAATTTGGCCTATGGCTTGTACGCCACGTTACTCATAATTGGTGTTCTAATAATTAATTTTATTTTCACAGTCATCAAAATTCTACAGCGGACTGACGAGAAGAGTGATTCGCAACCATGTTTACTACACAGATGTAAGTAACGAATAAATTGATCAATTTTTGTCGTTATAAGCGAAATTTTAGTTTTAGAGAACCACATCCAGCAATGAATTTTGACATTTTCATTTCTGTGCTATCACACATAAACTAAAACACCATCTAGGGCCAAAATGGCTCTCATATTTGAGAAAAAATGCTTGCATACGAGTGTGCAACACATTGGGACATTTTCATGTCAACCACTACACAACAAGGTAGTAAAGTAAGGTTGTTAGTTCATGTACCCAAGCATCAAAATAAGAAAACAGTTGATTGTTCTCTACGCAACACAGTGAGTCTATTTTATTTATTGGTCGCGTGAGCAAGACTTGCTTAGTTTTCGTGACGATTTTTCAGTTTATGTGCCAAAGCAAAGACATAAAAATATCAAAAAACGTCACGAGAATTGCTCAAGAATTCGCGTAAAGCAACGTATCCGCGAAGAGTCATCATATATGATTGTATACGTTGCTAGGGAAATAAAACTCGCTTGCACTACTATTTCATGTGGTGTCTAGTCTAGTAATTAGCGCAACACGAAATTCATTTCTTGTGTGGCTCATAAACTCAAAACGATCTATCGAAGGCGGAGCCGGGAATGAAAATGTCTCACTGTGTTGACGACTTGTACTGGTATTAGAATGGGATGACGAAGTTTGGTACAATATTCACAGTTTTAGCGCCGGTAATTTCAGAAATTTATCTCTTCGTGAAACATTTTCACTGGCAGTGGGAAAATTTTAATTTCAGTTTATTATTTTCAATATTAAATCTTTGGAATCGACGGAAAAAATGTAACCCCTCCCCTTCTCAAAATGTTATAGTTTTACGCCTCAAGGTACGTAGAATCAAAAAATAGAATTAAAAATTAATGAATCAGTCCGTCCGCCAGCGCTTTTGTTAGTTTTACTGCGGACCGAATTAGATGAAGTTTGGTGTATGGGCTCCATTTAGGGTCTAGTTGTGCCGCAAAGCTTTTGGATGATGTCAGTCATTTCTAAGGGCAAAAATTGGGGAAATAATTTCCAAATCGCTCTACTTCCAAAACTCTCTATATAAAGGTGTTGTTTTTTTCATAAATTTAAAATATAATTTAATTTTTAGAATCTAATTAGGCCACTAAGAGCTCTGTAGGACAAACCAGTAGCTCCTGATGATGTCTCAAGGGTTGGACTTACAATTCGTTGAAAATACGAGTTCGAATGACAAAAGTGGCCTAAACTCCGTTCAAATTTGAGCTGATGAAATATGATCGTAGTTTGTTGTTTTGAATAATTTTCGTTTTGTAATCAGTTGTGCGTCCCAGGCAACCAGAAAAACAGTTTTGTAATGAAGCACCCACCACCCTCGGATAGCGAGGTTTGAAGAAGCTGCTCTCCATACAGATTGGTGATCTGCACAGTAAACTAATGAACTATTATGTCATAGTGTGCAGAAATTTACTAAAAATGATTGAAATAGTAAAAAAAAATTGAAATAAAAAATATAAATAACTAATTATATAAAAGCTATAAATACTTAGGTACTATAATTTGTCTTATTTTACTAATGTACTTGACGTTCTAGAGGGAGATCACTACCTACCTAGCGATGAAAAGGGTTTCCAGACCATCCGCTGGTGGATTTTTCGTGCTCAATAGCTCCGTGTTTTCTTCGGTTAGCTAATGTATTGTACTTTTGGCAAAAACTTATATACTTATAACATCAAACTGTTTCATCTCGGCATTATTAAAATTTAATATTTAATATTGTTATTTTTTCACAGGTAGTCGGTGGGTGCATAACGTACACTGTGATTGTCATCCAGCTCAGCAATACTGGAAGATAAATCCTTGAAAAGAACGGTTCGAATGACGTCAGTAGATCGCCATTTATTGAGCATATTTGATTTTCTTTGCTTATCGCTCCAAGATATACACCGTATCATTATATCAATAGTAATAACTTTTAAATATTGAATCCAGTTTTACATATTTAATACCTACGAATGAGAAATTGGTAAATATTATCATTGTGAAAGCAATTTTAAAATTTCAAGTGTACATGTTTTGGTTTACCTGAGTTAGCCTCAAATGTCCAACTATTTTTTCCACACTATTCAGTCACATAATAAAACTTTATTCCTGAACAGGTAGGGGATATTTGTGCAGTAGGTCAAAACAAAAAAAATCTTCGATTTTGGTTTATTATTTTCAATAATAAGCCTTTGGAATCGAGCAAGAAAAAAAAAGTTAACCCCCCATCAATGTTTGATGTTTTACGTTTGAAGGTACGTAGAATCCGAAAATCGAATAAAAAAATTTCCGTCCGTCCGCCGTACGCCGTACGCGGCACTTTTCTTAGCAACACTGGACCGATTTGGTTCAAATTTGGTATATGGGCTCCATTTGGGGTCTAGTTGTGCCGCGAAACTTTTGGTTGATGTCAGTCACTTATAAGGGGTGAAAATTAAGGGTTGAAATTTTCAAGAGTGCCCTAGCTCGAAAACTCTCGAAATAAAGGTATCGTTTTTTCACCAATTTTAAATAGTATTGAATTTTTAAAAATTTCTGAGACCACCCGGAGCTCTGCAGGACAAACCGTTCGGTCCCTACGAGTACTTAAGGGTTTTCCTTCGATAAAACAAAATCATGAGTGTGAATCTCAAAAGAGGTCCAATCTCCGTTCAAATTTTATTTGACTAAAATGCGATCGCTGTTCATTTCTTCGAATTGTATACAGTTTTGCCTTCTGCGTAACCAGCAATAAAATTTCCATATGAAGCTTTCTATTTTTCGAATCGAGTGTAAAGCGTTTAGTTCTTTCTAATAAACTTGATTGTGAATGTGTGAAGGCAGTATGGTGTGGTAGGTAGTACCTACCAATAGTTGGTAGGTAAAAAAAAGTTGGCAGGTAGGAAAACGCTGCAAATCATTCCCCAAAGGTTCATTATTTTCTGTATAGATCACCCTTCTCTATAGGTCACTGGTTCTCCATCAATAGCACCTACCACCATCTGTATTCCCCCTTGACCTTCCCTCTCAAATTTCAGCTTCCTGCGTTCAATAGGATTGAAAATGGCTTCGGAGCTCACTCAGCTGATCGGCGACCGACTGAGACCCCCTTGAGTTTTCCGAGAATCTTTTATCTCTTACTGTCTTCCACAACCGCAACTTATCACATTTTCAGAGAATCTTTCACCCCCACTACCTGCTTTCTGAATTGTCTACTACGAACATTCTCTGTCCTAATACTTTGGTTACCAGAACTAATACAGAGATTACACTACTGCAGTCACGTTCAAGAGCTGAGCTGTTACTAGTAGAACCAGAACCGCTAATTATATTTCAGAAATAGCAGTTTAGAACTAACTAGTATTAACAATAGTTTGAATCTTGAACATGACAGGTTGGTAGTAGAAGTATAATTTTTTGACTGATCATGGGAGTAGATAATATTTGTATTCGAAATTGATCTCAATAAAGAGTTATCAAGAAGAAAAACTCGTCTTTTTTTCTCGTCAAAATAATTATTTACTTCTGCACCTTCGGAAATACCTACACTTGAGTTGTCTTTGAGAATAAAAACCGTACTGATGTTAACATATTACTCAACGTGGAACATTTTCAAACTCTAAACTTCGTCTAGGAGGTTGTTCATTGAGAGAGAAGGAAATGTAGTTATCTGATCTGACCTTGATGTGAAAGGCACTTCTGCACTAGAAACTTCCCAGGAAACACAAGTTCTGCCAAGTTCATTACTCAGTACGAAATACGAGCAACATCTCAACTTCACTCCCTCCTGCATCGAATATTCGAGACTCGAGAGAGAACTTGTCCATTTAAGAAGAAGGATGTTTAATGGATCACCATGACCATCAGCATGCAATGTGTGTCGGATTTTCGGGATGAATTTAGACTAGGCTCTACATAAATATTTTCTATTCAGTTTAGGTAGTGCTCCTCTGCAACGATATTTTACAGAATCATAAACAAGCTCTGTCGAACCTTTGAGAGAAGTATGAAGCAAAAGATTTTCCATCAAAAGGGAGGGAGGTGTCTAAAAAATTGAATCTCCTTCAGAATGAAACTGGGGTCGGAGGGAGCCTACGCGGGCTGAATACCATTAGCCGTCCGAGCCCGAAAATCCCGTTCAATCCGTCATTCCAGGTGTCTCCTTCCCACCTCTCGGGTTTGATTGCCCTTCGTGTTCCTGGGTGATACAGGGAAATATATAGCTTCATTCAACAGTAACGCGGCTTTAAAAACGGATTCCGACAGTAAATCAGATTTTTTCGCAAAGCACAGGAAAGGTCGTTCCGTGTAACCATATTTCTTGGGAGTCATTTCAAAACGAGAATTTGATTAAACCAGCAACATTTAGTTGTGCCTGTGAATAAGGGTGACGCTCAAGAAAGTTTTATTTTTATGATATCTGAGTGAAAATAGATTGTTTTACCATCTTCATTTTTCGTACCATGGTAATAATGTCGACCATCGAAGGATATTTTGATTGTACGACCAAGAGATCATGGAGATCACGTGATCCTCGAAGAAAATAACGTAGGATGCTCTTCCATCCAAAAACCTTATGCAGGTACCTCTAGAAGTGAATGGGAGGAAGTCGGATCCCATGAGGAAGAAGCAATTTTGACTAAAAACACTGCTCAGAAAACTCATATTTTGGAGAAATTGAATTCGACACTTCAAAACCTCGATTCAATCTCTCAATAAAAGCATATTACCTAATAAATAAACTCTTACAGGCCAAAAAAACGTCTGCCAAGTGGGTATGGCACATAGCCTCCCTCTTGCCACAAATCCGAAATTTGATTTTTCCATACCCACCTGGCAACACTCAAATTCTCGATTTCTTCTTCCCCCATTTCATTAAGTTACATCCACTTTTCCA
Organism: Apolygus lucorum; assembly: GCA_009739505.2. Classification (NCBI taxonomy): domain Eukaryota; kingdom Metazoa; phylum Arthropoda; class Insecta; order Hemiptera; family Miridae; genus Apolygus; species Apolygus lucorum. The sequence continues at coordinate 59,797,279 of CM019180.2, forward strand.
TCCGTAACCAAATTTTCTTGCTACCTCTTACTTAGGTAAGAGTAAGTAAGTAAGTATTATGATTTAATTTAATTTCTTAACATGGTAAACGAATGTTTTAGACGGAAACGATATGTTTTAGCCTTGAGCTAACAGGCAAAAAGTCACGTTTTTGGGAGACGGCGATGTTTCTCGATATTTTGCAACGATTTCCACTTACAACCAAGTCGTTACTACGGAACTTTATCTTCGTCATTCGTGTTTGTGGAATAATCGTTTACCATTCGTTGAAAAACCCTAAATGTATGCATAAATATTATATACCGCCAAAACCGGAGTAATTATAGAAGAAACTGAAATGCACCCCTGAGTTAAAAGAACTTTGAACAACATTCGCGGTAAGAACCGTCATAGATTTAGAGGGATTTTATTTCGAAGGTGTTATTTATGCAGTACGTTGGCAACAAATTCACATATCAGTCTAGTAACACGGCTAAAGCATGTCAAATGTTTCTTGAATATCAGCCAAAAGCTCTAAGCAGTAAACAACCGGGGGTCCAGGAAGCTTTCCTCCAGGCGAGGCCCAAAGGGTCGAGTTTTCTATTTTAATTAGTAGTTTTAACGTTAGAATTATGTACTATGCAGAATGTAAATTGGGCGTGTCCGTTAAATAAAAATAAATGAAGAGCTTCCTCGTGTCGGGAACTAGATGTATACATCTGATTTAGATGATCCGATCCATTGTAGATAATCTCAAAACATCAATTACCAAATACCTTGCACTACCCTCGCAGGAACAATTTACGCGCCAACCCACACTATTCCTGAAAAATTACATCAAAATTCCATGATTAAATTCGCATAATCGCTGAAAACTTGATCAGAATTGGATGGAGAATGTAGGAGTTATAGCTGTTATATGGAACACGCGTTCGAGCATGGACAATCGGGGGCGATGATTTCCATTAGGGAAATTTCATCTAAATCGGAAAATAATTTAGTATAGTTTTGCCTATTGTACGGATCTCGTGACATACACACAAACATACAGACACGGAACCAAAATTGTTCAGGAAGGCCTAAAACTAAAACGCGATTAGAAATTTTGACTGGAGTACTTTTTTTTCAACCTTGAAAAGTGAAAACAATGCTTTCGTTAACTTGGTAGACTCGTAAGCAAAAACGGTGATGAACGTCTACTAGAATCTTCCATTCGTCATTCAAGTTGTACAGAAACTAATGACTCCATGGTCAGATTAGGCATTCGAATTCTTACGTTCGAGACAGAAACTTCCATTTTTCAGCCCTAATGTAACTTTATATTTCCATTTTGAAGGGAGAAGCAGCTTGATATCCTCAAGGAAAATATTGTTTTCCCCGATGTCCATCCACAAGGGTTCCATACTCCCTGGCGCCATCAGCCCGTGTCAACCTTCCCCTCCCCGAAACCCCCAGTAATAAGCCGCGTTGAGGCTCCCGAGGAAGGGGATGGCAGACAGGCACACGGGGGGGGGGGGGGGCGAAGGGGTATAATGATGGATGACGCCATTTTTCATAGGAACCCAGTCCCACACTCGTAACAGATTTATGGCGTTTTACCTCGACCTTCCTCTTTTCGAGGCTGCAAGAAATTTTCATCCAGTTCCCTACGTCGATACCTCGCAGAAAAGTAGTACCAGGATCTGACTCGCGAGCGAGTTGCCGTTGAAAAAGTCATAAATCCGCCGAGGAACAATTCATCAACGAGATTGGACGTGAGAAACGGATTCTTTCCAGTATTGGCGGAGTATTGGAAAGCGTAGGGAGAACCAAACGTTTGTGAAATTAATCGGTTCATTTGTTCGATGGGTACTATCGCTGATGAAGCACACAAACTACCCGAAAGTAACCGTCAGGAAAAGAAGGATGTTCTATTTTCAAAGTAGTTTTCCGGGGTTTATCTAGTGGAGAATCAAGTTGTACCATGCTGAAAATAATAGCTCTACTACACCTGGCTTCTTAATACAACAACCAAAACGCTGCAAATTATTACACGAAGGTTTATTTTTTTTTTTTTTATAGATCACTCCACTGCAAAGAACCCAGATTTGCCATTGCCACTACCTACCAATCATATTTTCGCTTCACAATCAAGTTTATTTTGAAGAAATAAAGGCTCACACGCATTTCGAACTAAAAGAGATTTGTGGGTGCCTTCATTATGAAATTTGATTACCGGATGATAAGGACCCAAAACTAAATACAAGTGGAGAAACGAACAGCGATCGCATCTTGGTCAGCTGATATTGGTTTATTATTTTCAATAATAAATAAGCCTTTGGAATAGAGCAAGAAAAAAAACATATTGTTTAGTAATGCATGCATTCCAGGGGACGTCCCATTGGATAAGCATTAGATCAGTTTAACCAGTTGGTAAGCGATAAAACTGTTTCACTCGATGTAATTTATTTATTACTTTAGGCAAGAAATAGTGACCCCTCCCCCTCACCATTATCCACCATAACATTTCTAGCGGCATGGGAGCCTCGAATCTGAAGAGCATTTTTAAATCCATGATCTACGACACCCAACATGCGAATTCGAGTTCACCCCCCCCCCCCAACCCATCACCACCAATGGTGCCATTCTGGCACCAGAGCGGAAATACGTCGTAACATTGATCCTTCATCTATTAGTTTTAGTAGGTAGTCCGTCGAGGTTCACATCCGTATTCTAGGTGAAATAAAACTGTTTCACTCGATGTAATTTATTTATTACTTTAGGCAAGAAATACTGACCCCCCCCCCCCACCATTATCCACCTTAACATTTCTAGCGGCATGGGAGCCTCAAATCTGAAGAGCATTTTAAAATCCATGATCTACGATACCCAACATGCGAATTCGAGTTCACCCCCCCCCCCCCCCACCATCTCCCCTACGCCAACAATGGTGCCAGTCTGGCACCAAAGCGGAAATAAGTCGTAACATTGAACTTTCATCTGTTAGTTTTGGTAGGCAGTCCGTCGAAGTTCACATCCGTATTCAAGGTGAAACACAAAAAAAAACACGAAATAAGCGGTTTATGGCATCATGGCACCATATCCTGGCACCACGGTGGTACAGTGAATAATTCATGAAAATTCGGAGGTATAATGAGAATTTTTCCTCAATTTCAAAGCTTGGGTACAATTAGTAAGTTGTAAAGGAACCAAAATATTGAAAAATCGGATATTTTGTGGATATTATCCCCCCACTCACCCCCTCCCCTTGCGAATTTTGGTACTCTGGTAAAATCATGTACAACTCGGAAGTTATTTGAGTCAAACAAAAGAAACACGCAAATCGGTTGGAAATTGAGGCCTGGGCAGAGTTTACAAGATTATGCACGCAAACGCACGTTTTTTAAGCATTAACCCCCCCTTTCCCCCTCTTAAAAAGCAAAATCCAAAATTCCGGCGTCGTAGTGCACAACTAGATAGTATTACGCGTCAAACGAAAAAAGAACCGCGAAAATCGTTTGAGAACTAAGGCCTGGGCAGAGTACACAAGATTATGCCCAAAAACGCATGTTTTTCGAGCATTAACCCCCCCTTTCCCCCCCTTAAAAGGCAAAATTCGAAATTCCGGCGACGTAGTGCACAACTAAATAGTTTTCCGCGACGAACAAAAAAAGAACCAGGAAAATCGGTTGAGAACTAAGGCCTGTGCAGAGTACACAAGATTTTGTTACACACACACATACACACACACACACACACAGACATACACCTATGGTTTTTTTCGCGGATTTGGATTCAGAATGGTCTAAAACGGATTACTGTGTGGTTATTTTTTTTTTCTGTTGAGTGTTGTCTTCCTTCACCCCAGATCGATCGCATAAGGACGCCCAAGTCTTACTGTGGGACGTCCTAAAAATTGCTTCCGAACGCAGCACTTTCCCCAGTTAGTATTGACCGATTTTGATGAAATTTGGTATGTGAGCTCCATTTTGGGTCTAGTTGTACCCCGATGCTTTTGGTCGATGTAGGTCACTTCTAAGGGTTGAAATTTTGAAAACGCTTTAACTAAAAAAGGCATTGGTTTTCGAGATAGCATTGAATTTTGAGAATTTTTAGAGACCACGCGGAGCCCTGTAAGACAAAACGTTCGCTCCCTACGAAGACCTAAGGGTTGGACTTACGATAAATCAGAAACACGAGTGTTAATCGCAAAAGAGGCCAAATCTCCGTTTAAATTTTAGCTGACCAAAATGCGATCGATGTTTTTCTTCATGTTGGTTAGTTTTAACAATGGCAAAGCCGTGTTCATTGCAGACGAGTGATCTATATAGAAAAATAATGAACATTTGTGTGATAATTTGCAGCGTTTTTTAATCGCATGCAAACGGTCCGCCATTCCATGCGCAACTCCAGGCTTTCCACAAGGATAGGTTATAGGCCCAATAGTTGGACACTTAAGGTGGCTTTGTCACTAAAGGTCTCGGTGTAAAATCAGCATTTTAGTAAATATTCCTAATTTTTCCCTCTTATCTTCTCAGAATCTGTGGCTACATGATAGAATAATTGCTTTTTTGATTGGATAAGAGTGGAGTTTCGAAATAATCCATGAAAGTCAAAACAACTTGGCCCAGAAGTTGGACACTTGTTCCTAATCTTGTACAATGGTGGCCCAGTAGTTGGACACTACTATTCTCTGCACTTTTCTTGTGAACTTATATTAAAATGTACTAAAACAAAATATAACAATTGTCCAATTCTATCTTCAGGAGTTTTTGTTGACACAAACGAGCTTTCTTTAAATAACCTGATGAATATAATACCAGTAGGTTTTTGGATGGGAGCTTGTCTGAGTTAACTCCTAATGACAAGATTAAACAATTTTTTGTTTGATATTTTGGTTTATTATTTTCAATAATAAGCCTTTAGAATCGAGCAAGAAAAAAAATTGTAACCCCCCCTCAAAATTTGATGTTTTGAAAATTTGAGTTTCAAGGTACGTAGAATATGAAAATCGAATAAAAACGCTGCAAATCATTGCTCATAGGTTTATTATTTTCTGTATAGATCACCCTTCTGTATAGATCGCTGATTCTCCATCAATAGCACCTACCACCATCTGTATTCTCCCTTGACCTTCCCTCTCAAATTTCAGCTTACTGCGTTCAATAGGATTGAAAATGGCTTCGAAGCCCACTCAGCTGATCAGTGATCTGAAGAGTGAAGAAGATCTTCTCAAATGCTGGAGTAGCCTGGAAAAGCACTGATCAGCTGAGTGAGCTCCGAAGCCATTTTCAATCCTATTGAACGCAGGAAGCTGAAATTTGAGAGGGAAGGTCAAGGGAGAACACAGATGGTGGTAGGTGCTATTGATGGAGAACCAGTGATCTATACAGAAGGGTGATCTATACAGAAAATAATAAACCTTTGAGCAATGATTTGCAGCGTTTTGTTATTAAAATGCGAAGAAAAGATGTGTCTAACTACTGCTTCATTATTGTTTCCTAAAATTATGAGATTCAGTGAAGGCAATCGTGAAAAAATTCCACATTGGTGTTGAAGCTTTCTCGTGATTCAGTCTTTATTGTTTCAGTCTTATTGCTCACTCTAAGAACTCAAAAGATACCTTACTGATCTTCATTGACATCTACTTCAGTATAATATAATTACTAAAATATAGTAAAAATAAATTAACGTCGAATCAGGAAAAGGAACATAAATTGGAGAAACCTTTCAAAAACCTCTTGAAAGGAGAAATGAGAAACAATCACGACTTATGCAATAGAATATACAAAATAATCATTCTAAGGATTCCAATAATGAAACTCACAATTAGAATTACAAAAGAATCTCATAAAAACTGGAAAACCCACGGATGTCCAAGTGTAGGGCCATTAAAAACCAGGCCTTGGCCCTGAAGTTGGACGACCGTCCAACTTTTGGGCCACCAACAGATTTGAGGTTCCATTAGTTGGACGGCCTTAGTATAAAATAAATATTTACTCTAATGGTCTACTTCCTAGATGGATATTTCAAGAAATAGCTAAATTTTACGAAACAATAATTGAAATACACAAAAAAAATCGCAAATTATCAGAAAAGCCTTGTGAATATGCTCATGTTTACTTACCAAAATCATAACGAACAGCATTCGTCCGGTCAAAACGAACCCTCTTTCAAAACGAACTGACAAACTATTTCCAACTCTTAGGTTAAACTAAGGTTTCCCGCATGGAGTGGAGATGGTGTATTTATTACCGGGGAAAGAATCCACAGTCGTTAAAAGGACCTGTCCAACTATTGGGCCCTACTACATGGGCTATCCGCTCTTCCGCGTTCTTATGGACGATACTAGTACACATTTCAAAGTGAGATCAATGGTGGATTGCGTAAACGTGTTGGACTTCTAGCGCCTTCGAATTATGCGGTGCATGAAAAACGACCTTCTAAAAATAAATGTTCGGTGATGACGTCTTCCGTCTTCGTCTTCGTAAAGGAGTTTCTCTGACGTGAGACGGTCGCCATATATCTTGAGGTCTACCTCGATGTCATGTGGTCGTTCACGTTTCACCCAATGTAGTTATTGTCATAGGGTTCAACTAAGTACGTGAAGGATACTTCGTTTACCGGATAAGAATAGGTCAAACCATTTTAGGTTGTAAGAATTGGACGGATTCGGTAAACTTTTACCAAAAGCAAACATACTTAATGTTTAGTTTTGAAAAAATAAATAAATAAATAAAATAAAAAACGAGTATCTACACTGCATGCAGATACATCTGTACATGGATATGTCTTATGATGGCAATTTAAATGATGAGCTCACTCAGCTGATCATTGTCTTCAGCATTCTCCATTGACCCGCCCTCTCAAATTTCAGCTTCCTGCGTTCAACAGCATCAGAAAAAACACGTTGCATTGTTTTGTGTGTCGAAAATTTTAGAATGACCCCCAGAACTAAGACATATCCATGTCAAAATAAAACATGAAACGGATAAAGAAGGGCAATATTGATTGGAATCAGAACCTGAATTTGCAAGACTTGCGTACATTGGCAAGTATACATTTGCATTGCTACCTTGATCGGATACAAAGGAAACAAAGGAATACAAAGGTTACGTTCATCGCAGAACTAAACAGTCACATCTGAGAAACGCCGTGTAAAAGTAAGTCTGCCTCGAATTTCCATCTCACCAAACCATCAACTCAGTATAGGCAGGCGTAACTCGTTCCACAACCCTCTCTCCGCCATCCTCGTTGACTGATGAACTCTTGTCTCTCTTCTGCATCCTTCAGCTTCATCAGTTTTCCTTCCATTTCCTTTCTATTCAAACAACGTCGCATCTACCGTTTCACAGCTCCACAGCCTCCCTCAGTCACCAGGGGCTAGCACCAGAGTGCTCCTTTTTTCCCACCAAGCCCCCTTCACCGAATACCCTCGAAGGGATAGAACGTGATTTCCATGACAATACCTCGGATAGCGGGATGGCGTAGGGCCCCGGATGCCGACATCAGAATGGGGCGGGTGCGTACTAGATAATGAAACTGAGTAGTTTGGGAATGTAAATTATACAACCGTGAGGGAGTGCCGGGTTCTACCTCTCGCCCTACACCGATAAAATGGGATTTTACAACTTTGTATTTTCTTTCCACGATAAATTTCATAAACGATAACCGTTCTTTCCATCATCATTTACTTCCTGTGTTGCCCCGAGCAGTGTTTCAGTAATTCACCAGTTCAGGTTCACACCACCATTGTTACAGCAGTATACAACCAAATAACTGTCAACTTGCGCACTACGACGTACCTTCCTACTAAACCCCGCATAAAATAGCTTACTCTGTTTGCGCGTGAACATTGTATTATGCAAAGGAGGCATAAAACAGAGCTTTCTGTTTTACGAGTGTAGCTGTCACATGAGCGCAACTTTTGAATGACTGACATGATGTAGTTGGACACCAATCATGTTTATCACTCCTCTAAATCAAAATTTACGTCAGAATACACCGAGTGGCAGAAGTGGCCAAGTGACAAAAACCAATTTTTGAGCAGAGCGTTTCAAACATTTTGTTTTATTATTTTCAACAATGAACCTATGGAATCGACCAAGAAGAAAAAATTTGTTGACCCCCCCTACAAAATTGTTGGTTTACGTTTCAAGGAACGTAGAATCCGAAAATAGAATCAAAAATTTTGGTCCGTCCGCCGTACGCAGCACTTTTTTTAGTTCCCATGGACTGATTTTGATGAAATTAGGTATATGGGCTCCATTAGGGGTCTAGTTGTGCCCCGAAGCTTTTGGTTGATGTCAGTCAAAGTTCAAATTTAGAAAACGCCCTAGCTCAATCAATTTCGATATAAAGGTATCGTTTTTCCATCAATTTTTAATAGTGTAGGATTTTTGGAATTTTTTAGACCACCCGGAGCTCTGTAAAACCGACCGTTCACTCCCGACAAGAACTTAGTGGTCGGATTTACAATAAATCAGAAACACGATCGTGAATCGCGAAGAGGCCTAATGTCCGTTCAAATTTCAGCTGACCAAAATGCAATCGTTCGTTTCTTCGAGTTGTACTCAGTTCTGCGTCCTTAGCAACCAGTAATCGAATATCCTAATAACTAGGGTATACTAATATTCTTAATAATCCCTGTTTCTTCGAAGTGAGTGTGAAGCGTTTATTTCTTCCAAAATTTGGAAGTTTATTGTGAGGTAGGTATTGATTGTGAGGTAGGTATGTGGTAGTTGGATGGTGACAAAGCCGTGTTCTTTGCATAAGAGTGATCTATGTAGAAAAATAATAAACCTCTGTGTAATAATTTGAGTTATCTGGCAGAAGTAATCAAGTGCGCTCGTAATTCACGGGTTTGATCTGATCGATGAGTTTTATTCCTCTTGATTTCACCTCTTCAATGGACCATAATATAATCATAGAGGAGCTCGAAGTACCTCAGGTACTTTTACCTAACTTTCGTATTCCAGAAAAGCACTGGAAATCAAACACAATTTGTAGGTATCACAAATATTCTTTATTAGAGAAAATAAAATTGATAAAGAAAATTCAGTGGTTAGAAGGGATGAAATTGAAATTGAAAAAATAACTGGTAGATGCAATAACGGGATTTCACCATGAAAGCCAAAGGGAGCTGTGAGATGACGTTGGCAATTAACTTCGCTGAAAATGATCTACTTCACTCGCCGGGTTTTTGTCCTTTTTTTGCGATGTCCCTCAGCTACAATCTCTTGATTCTGATCTGGTTGTCACGAGTCGGCAAATCTATGTATAACCCTGGGAAAATTTCATCGGAACATGGGGGAATTCCCCTATTCTTGGGTGCCACCAAATTATAGTTGAGTCTACTAAGTAGTTAGTTGGTAGACCCCCAATCTTTTCCACATTTTCCACCTATCGATCTGAGGAGAGAAATTAGAAGGAGAATGAGAAGGCAGTGGAGATTGGACTTCTTTGCTTATCAAGGAGGGGAGAGGTATGGACAGCTCTTTCCCCAAGCTACCTCGCAACCGTAGTTTACGTCAGTAACAGTCGCCGACCAACCTTTTTACAAAACCAAGCTTTACTTACAAAGCTTTTTAAAATCTTAAATGCTTGCATACGAGTCTGCATCACATTGGGACATTTCCATGTCAACCACTACACAACAAGGTAGTGAAGTAAGGCTGTTAGTTCATGTACCCAAGCATCAAAATAAGAAAACAGTTGATTGTTCTCTACGCAACACAGTGAGTCTATTTTATTAATTTATTGGTCGCGTGAGCAAGACGTGCTTAGTTTTCGTGACGATTTTTCAGTTTATGTGCCAAAGCAAAGACATGAAAATGTCAATAACTTGGATTGTTAGTGATTAAATAATTGGCACTGTAAAATTGTCTTGACTTCAATTAATTTACTGTTTTGGGCCGGATTTTCAATCACCTTTCTTCCCTGTACCCAGTTGATGTCGGTTCGACGCTTTCGCTTGCGAAATTACATCAAGAACGCTTCTCTCTAACTACCCTTGTTTAACTTCCAAGGTAAAATCAATAAAACAAGAAAGTTTGCATTTTTATTTTACTAGAATTAGAAATTCGAACAAAGTCCGAATAAAGTCTACACAAATGAATCTTGAACAATTCCTACCAAAACTGAAGAGTTTTCTTACTATACAAATTGTAGAATTGCTGTGAAATTGTGTGAAATATTGATGATATACGAATTTTTAAATGACGTTGTTGGGGCTCACGACCACTTCTTGTTGGTTGCATGTGTCTAAACAAAGATAAGAATAAAGAAAGCGATTCACACTCGTGTTTCTACTAAAATTATTCGATCAGCATGTAAGTGCTCATAGGGCGTGAACGATTGGCCCTACGTAAACCACTAAATTTTGATGGGAGTTTAAATTTGTTTCTTGCTCTATTCCAAAGATTAATTTTCATTCTCAATAAACAAAAATCTGATATTTGTACTTGAACGCAATTTGGAATCTACATGGTTCCAAAATTTAGCCAGCCGAATCATCCAATAGAATAGTGGGGTGAACTACAGGAGTTCCCAGAGTGGGTGACCTCATTTGGGCTTCCTCAACGTATTATCATACTACGAATTTGTCACTTTGGCCTCCAATTCAACAAATGGATTGACGATATTTTTGCCGGCAAATGTGACTGACGAACACACGGCAAATTTGACACTAGATTAGATCGTTTTTATGATTAATGATACGTAAACAGCACTTGTTCTGCCAGCAAAAACGCAAATAGATTGAAAAGGGGTGTGGAGATACTGTACGCCTTCTTTGAGCCCTTTATTGAGAAGTTGGTAAAACTAGCGTGTAGAGGAGGCTTATTTGTTATCAGAAGCATTAAAACCTCAATATTAGAAAAAATGGACCTGGTCACTTTTGCCACGTAACCCTCGATACTTTTGTTGGCCGGAGAATTTTTCTATGCGGAACCATTTAAAGTCAAACGGCTGAATACATGTTTTCCAGATTTTGGTGCGTTTACACATGATCAGAATTGAATTTGTTATAACGATTAGCGCAATGTTATAATTTAAATTTCTGCAAGACAGCTACTCATTTTGCTTGTGATATTTTGAATGTAAACTATTTACCTACCTAAAGGTGGAAATTTGTACAACCTGTGTAACTGAACCTGTAACTGCGGTAACGAGTTTTGAGCAGCCTTTCTTTCTATCTCTCATTTTTGAAATTCTTTGAGTTTGGTGCAAACGACTCATCAGTGGAAAGGAAAACTTTCTCAGAGATATTCATTTTAGATAAGTTACAATCAAGACTACTTGCCAGTGTTCCGACTAAATTCAATAGATTTATAATGGCGGGGTAACCAGTGTAAAGATAAGTATGAAAATATCTACCACGATAGTAAGGCTTCGTTATATAGTGCACAATGAATAAAAAACTGTCAAGGAAGAGGTGAAAAATAACAACTGTCAAAGAGCTGGTCAGTTTAACATTCACCCGTCAGTTTAAACTTCAGCCGCTCGTGATGAATTTTACCCGTTAAAAAGGCACAGACGGGTCAGAGCGCGCTATGAAGCATTTTTATTCCCTTGTTAGACTCATTTCTTCGTCAGTAAACTTTTTTCGAATGGGTTAATACGCCTCATATCAAAGAGTGTAATTTTACATGGTTTTTCCTATTTATGTGATATTATCTTTTGTTGTTGAGGAACAATCTAATTCATTGAGCGCTTTGATGTAATCAAGTCTAGTTACTAGGCTTGCCCAGGAAATCAGTCGTAATTTTTTGCAAAGTCTAACTTTTTATCAATTTTTATTGCTCCTTAAAAACTCAGCTACAAAATTAATGTCAATCCAAATCTCGTTTTAGAAGTGGAAAACAATTGAAACAAAGGAGAACGTGACTGGCAGCCCCGCGATCGTGGTGACACAAAAAGGCGCAAGCGAATGAAGGTCAAGGTATAGGTACCAGGGTGGAAGTAAACTAGGCAAAGGAAGGAAATTATTCTTGAACTGTACACTTTTAATGGGATTCAGTGCAAACGCACTTGTAACCGCGGCTACTGTCATCTCTTGGATGAGCAAGTTACACAAACAAACTTACAAGATTCTAGTAACACCATGCTAGTAAATAGTATGAGTCCACTGCCTGTGGAGCGGTCAGATCGAAGAAAAAACCATTCAAAACCGCCCAACAGAAGAGCTCAGGAAGAGTTGGTTTATTGAAAATGGATGTCTGCGCACCCGTTCCTTCACATCAAACCGTTATATATCTTCCTCAATCAATCATTGGGAGGATAGAGAGAGGAAATGTTATTCCTGAGGGAATTTTAATTTCCCCGGGGTTTTTTCTAACGATGAACTTCTCTTGATGCGCGTTAGGTACTTTCCTTTTCGGTGAACGCTGATGGAGCAATAATGGTGGAATTTGTAATGGATTTGAAATTTAGTCGATTCCACCTACCTAATCATGTCGGTAACTAACGACTCTGATTGGACCGATATATAGAGATACCGATCTACGCTCTCTTTATTAACTGTTGATATAACAAAGTCTGCCCCGTTGAATGGGAAAATACTCTCAAATTATAAAATTCTCAAATTATAAAAACCTCAAAGCACAAAGGCGCTATGTCCATCCATCTTCCACAATTCTGATTTTCTTTGAATTTCAGAAAAACCAAAATTCAACGAAACTATTATTGACCTTCTTGACGATTATAGCTTGAAAATTTATTATTGGAATTAAAGAGTTATGTGTAAAAAGCCATTATTTTAGGAATTGTGCACTGTGATAGGAATTGTGATACTTTCCTTTGCGTTCTTCTCAAAACTCCGTTTTTGTACATGGCGCCTTTGTGCTTTAAGGTATCGATATTATATATGATATATTATATGAGGTCCATATATTATGGCCTCCATATAAACAGGAGAACCTGGAGGGTTTTTTCGGTCCTCCTTCATATATTTGTCCTCCTATTATGGTCCTTCTGGTTCATGTGTATTGGGTTTTTTTGGTCCTCCACCATATATTTTGTCCTCCTATTATGGACCTGGAGGGTTTTTTTGGTCCTCCTCCATATATTTTGTCCTCCTATTATGGTCCTTTTGGTTCATGTTTATGATATATTATGGATTATCATGGTCATTTATAGGACTAGTCGGTTTTTAGATGATTGATTGTAATATATTACTACCTATCACATCAAACACCTTATCTCATCCTGAAAATTCTCTGCAGAAAACATGAAAATATCATCAAAGTCAGGCCAAGAGTTAAGTAGTTATGTCCTGCACACGGATTGACGTCAGACATACACATATAAACCCGGAAGCTCAATAGTTCAAAACAACCTAAAACTCGAATTGCAAGTGGAAATTTCGATTGTGAGGAAACCAAATAGCATACTTGTGTAGGTAGCTACTTATTTTCTTTACTAGTATAATGAAGAGATCTTGTGCACTCTCCACAGATTCCATCGACTACGTACATAAAAAATAATAACAATACAAAATGTTAATTTTGCTCCGAAATCAAAATTTTCACTTGAATTTAGCGTTTCATAGCTTCCTGGTTCGGTTTATAATTTTCAATAATTAACCGAACGAACCTTTGGAATCGACCAAAAATTTTTTATTGGTTTACGTTTCATGATAGGTAGTTACGTACAATCCAAAAATCGAGAAGAAAAAAAATGTGTCATCCATCCGCTGTACTTTGCACGTTCCTTATTTCCCATGGACTGATTTTAATGAAATTTGGTAAATGCGCTCCACGATCTAGTTTTGACCTGAAACTTATGGTTCATGTCTATCACTTCTAAGGGTTGAAAAATGAGGGTTGAAATTTTCAAAATAGTTCGAATACGAAGGTATTGGTTTTTCATAAATTCAAAATAGCATTGAATTTTTAGAATCGAATGAGGCCACCCAGAGCTCTGTAAGATCAACCGTTCGCTTCCCATGATAAATAAACGGTTGAGCTTATGATAAATCAGAAGTCCTAATCTCCCTTCAAATTTTAGCTGACCAATTTATATATGGTCGCTGTTCGTTTCTTAAGTTGTACTCAGTTTTGCGTTTTCAGCAAACAGTAATAAAAGTCTTCGAATTGAGTTTGAAGCGTTTATTCCTTCAAAATAAACGATTTTAAAGCGAAAATATGGTTGGTAGGTGTTCTTTGCTGGCGAGTGATCTATACAGCAAAATAATGAACCTTTTTGTAATAATTTCCATCGTTTTTCTGTCTGTGAAGATGTATTGTGTCTACGAATCACTATCGTACTTTTATCAAATGTTCGTGCCCAAACGATTCCTGATTACTTTCCCTGTCATCGAAACAATAGTACCTAACGTCTAAGCACGCGTAATCGTGATTATCATCAAACATGGATTTTCCACGATTCGATATTCTAATTTTTTACCAGGCAAATAAGTGTCCTAGATATGACCAAGATGATTGACTCCTGATTCCGTCACGATCCGATCAGCAGAACCACGGGACACGTGATCAAGCGAAAAGTTATCAACATCTTTAATTCTACAAGTATGACTTAATTATCCAACGTGAAGCTACACTGCCCACCCAACATGGTAGACATTTTCGTTATATTTTTTAGGACTAGCAAAACAAGTCCACTGTAATCAACTAATTACTGTGAATTGTGTGCTAATACTATTAACGACCGTTTTTCTCCATCGGAGGAACGAAATGAATTTATTACCTTATTATATTGAAACGGATAAAAGCAATAAAGCCATAGGCTTTTCAAGGAATGAAAGCAAAACAATGAGTTTAATTTCCTCTAATCAATCCCTGTTTTCAGTTTAACACAATTAATTCGGTTCTAATTAAATCGTAATTTCTGAGCTCGCATTACTCTTCATTTGGTTTCAATTTACCGAGGAACACCCACTAAGCTTGAAATCCCTTTCTAGTAACTTTGCCAATCCTTTTTCACCTGTATTGTAGGTACGATAAATATCGTATATTTGTCAACGATAAATATCGGATATTTGTCAAGTATATATCTACAACAGTATTACGTCGAAGAAAGTCGAATTGGAATACATCCTAGTTTTTTGCAATTAGGAATTCAACGTATTAGCTACTCAGAAATTAGATGTTTCCATATTTTATGGATTAGGTTTTCTTCCTTTCTACCACAAGGAGGAATTCTTTGTATAAGAACATCTTTCTTGGTTAAGAAAAATGCGACTAGCAATGACCTCAAAATTGAGAATCTCCCCAATGTCTACCGGGTCTTTCGATTTATTTAAGTCGTTTTATTATTACTCTCTATGCTAAATTCTTGTCCCAAGCAATATGTATGAAGTTACGATCAGATTGCAGGGTTTGTGAGGGTCAACCCTAGACTATCTCCTACATGAATTTTAACACGGTAGTTTTCTAAAACACCAAAAAAGTTTGTCAAAAATTTAGGTATGTTACATAGCATACATCTTAAAGTTTGGTTCTACACCCCTTTATAAAAGGCTTTAATGTAAATATCTATGAAGACAGGCGTGAATTTGTATAAAACAATTTTGTTCTTTCTGTTTTTACAAGAAAACACAGTGTGCTTAAATTATTGCATTTCCATGAACTTTAAATAGGTACATGTAAGAAGTCCGAGCACCGTGTTTGGATGAACTATTGTTCGAAGAAATATTATTCAGCCCAATTCATCAGATCATAGTAAATACTCGTAAATACTCGGATATTATTATCAATGACACATCTCTGGTATCGAGCAAGAAGAAAAGATGTCTGGTGTATGGGGTCTATTTGGGGTGTACCTGCGCGGCGAAGCTTTTGGTTAGTGTCAGTCACTTCTAAGGCCTGGAATATAATATTCCAGGCCTTAGAAGTGACTGACACTAACCAAAAGCTTCGCCGCACAGGCGAACTCCCTATAATAGGGGTTGTAGTTTTTAAATCGCCCTTGCTCGAAAACTCCCGATATAAAGGTATTATTTTTTTACAAATTTAAAATATAAATGATTTTTTTAGGTTCAAATGAGGCCACCCAAAGCTCACTAGCACAATTCATTCACTCCCTATGAAGTCATATGGGTTGAAGTCGAAATAAATCAGAAACACCGAATGAATCGTAAAAGATTGTTCACTGATGGAAATAGGTCTAATCTCCTTTTAAATTCCTGATGTTCAATTGTTTATTTCTTCGAATTGAAATTTATGGCAATTGCTATGAAGTTGTGCTTTTCTAGCAACCAAGTACCAAATAAAGGTGCTTTGATGGTAGGTTCTTTCTGTTCCAAAAGAAGCTTGATAGTGAAGCTTACGCGAACATAAGGTTGGTAGGTCCTGACAAGGCTGTCGTGCTAAGCCAAAAAGTCGTATCTTGACTTCACCCAACTTTCGGGAAAACGATCTAATTGGTTTCGTGGCGAAATAACTCTTTCACGGGATTATTTTTCATCCTTTTACCACAACTGAAGATTTTTCCTAAAAGAAATTAGTAGCCAAATCGATTTCTGGAATCAAAATTAAACATTTTTGAGTGTAAATTGTCAAAAAACGATGATACGAGTTTACGTCTCGTAAACCCGAAGTTACGACTATTCTGTTCTGAATACGCAATCATGAGACTTTGGAATGCTAAGCGCATTTTAATTCCTGAAACTTTATAATTATCTTTAAATCAAGAAATCATTTCACCTTAATTATTTTGTCATCCTTCCTGGCTCAAAGTCAATCGTATTTCATATCTGTGTTCAAAGTGTAAGAAAAACAGCTCAATCAATAAAAAAATAAACGTTTATTCACGTAAAGTATAAAAGTAAAGTCCCCTCTAAAGTCTGAGTTTTCAGAGGCAAAAAGTCGTAACGTGCCGATTCAGAATGCAAGAAGTCGTATCGTCGAAATACTAAGGCCGATTCCCGTATCAATGTCTTAACGCGAAAATCGGGAGACTTGTTTTTAGTAGAGATACGACTATTAAACTCCGAAAATCGATAGAAATCGACCCCCAAAACCCCCGGGTACCAATAACTCAATTTGGTCAAATTTTCACGTTACGACTTTCTGGCTTAGCACGGCAGAATGGCAAAGCTGTATTTTTTGCAGGGAAGTATTTTATACAGAAAAACAATAAACCATCGAGTAATAATTTGCGGCGTTTTGAGTTATAGCTACTGGTTGAAGTCTGTTGAGTGCTCTAACAAGGCTGAGTGCCTCTCCTGGGCTCTCCAGATGCCCTCGAACCCTGTTTCCAAGCCTCGTAATATCTATGCATGATGAGGCTAAGACGGTGGCCACGTCGGCTGATTCTGAAGAGCCCTACATCAGAGGCCGAGGATTTATGTGGGAGGAAGGGACGTGTTTACACGTTTAGAGGGTCACTTTAATGGGCTGCACCGCTTGCAACGAATTACGAAGGGTCCTGCCTTCTCGCATAAATTGAGAATAGAAAGCACGTTGGAGGAAGGAAGATCAATACTACGATGACATTTCTACGATCAGAATTTGATAGAGTAGTATTCATACGCCACGAGTATTCACAGATCATACTCATACCGATTAGTGGACGTAACTGTGCATAATAAATACGAACGAAAACCGGTACGAAAATTTCCATAAAAAAAGACAAGATCGATGACCGGAATTTCTGGCGAATCCAAAGCATCACGTTTCCCGCAAAAAATTGTAGGGTTAGGTAATCGTAAAAAAGGTGTTTTTGGGTTGTTCAGAGAAAATTACCACCTAATTTGTTCCTTCTGAAACCCCGTGAGAAGTATAAACATTCACCTCGATTCATTCATCTATGGTTGAGCAATTTAGTTAACGGTAAAATATTAATTTTGATCTGACTTTAAATAATTTTATAACTGAGAGAATCTGGAAGGCACCTACCTGTGTTGAGAGAAAAAGAACAGTAAACTCTGAAATTGGCAGAATCTGGGTAAGGGCGTGGCTCGATTTACTTCGGCTCTCTCTCTGACCTGAAAGAAACAAGAAAACCCGTATTTACTTAGGCACATTTTATTCAGCTGATTGCGAGTTATTTTTTCCCCTTACTTATTTACATAAAACCGTGGTCCTCAAAAGGGGTTTTTCGAGAACCCACTGGATAGCCAAGACTGGTATGCCGTTCTACTGTCGATTAAGAACAAACACAACTTCATTTATGTATTGCATTTTTCAATTTCATTCTAAATAACGCACATAGATATGTATAATCGTAATTGTCTACCGAATCATCGATCGGCCACATTAAGGTTGATAGGAAAACTCAATTTTTGGTTTTGCTCTAAATTATCTTTGTTCTAATAATTAGAAAGCCTAGTTACTTGACACAACGAATAGAAAGGATTCCTACTTAATGACTTTTACACTGCGATAAGTCCCTCACATCAACTCACATTATCTTCATCCTAATTGTTTATAGTTACTTGGTGTGAAATATCTACTTCAAAACCCCTTTTCAGACTCTTTCAGGTTTCTATGGTCTCGCGAAGAACTTCATCTTACAATCATCCGATTTGTGCTCTCAGGTCTACAAAATTGGATCGCTCCAAGACGTTGGAAGAAAATTTGGTTTACCCTTCTAACAGCTGATATTACGTCTTTTAGGACTCAAATGAAGGTCGCCAAGAGCCTAAACGCCGATTAGCAGCGCTCTAGGACCAACAGGACAAGTGTGGAGTTTATAGGTGTAGCCATTCATCTTTCTCCCGATCGCAATAATAGGTCTCCAAGAGGTTTTTTATTAATTTCCTTTTTTGAAACGTAAAAAGCGAGTGGAAATTTTGATTTTGGAGAAAATTTTCTTTCGACCTTGAGAAGTGAAAACGAAGTTTCCGCTAGCAAGCTTCCTCTCGGAAGCAATTATCTACAGTTATGTATAGTGCTGTATTTAATTATATTGGAACTGTAAATATTTCTACTGTACGGATCTGTTACATCGTACTTTGAATCAGAAATTATGGTTTCTTATCAAGGGCGATTATGAAAAGAGACAGGAATGTAGAAGCTCAAGCTGGGATACGTTTTGAAGACATGTGGTTAGGAACAAGATGTTAGGTATGCTAGATAATGTACGGAATGACAAGTCTATGCATATACGGATAACAATAAAGTCAGAGTACGAAAGAATATACGTGTCTGATCATCTGGCACGAGTAAGAGTAGTTGAAAGCTGAAATCCAAGCGTCACAAGGAAGGGATAAAAGAACTGTCGCTGCCTGAAATTCGAAAGCACGAGAGCGACGATGCTATCAAGAAAAACCAGGTATCTACTTCTTCTCCCGAATAAAACTAAGCTAGGATCTGCAATACACAAAAATTTTATGTAACTCGAGGCAGGGTTTTACTGGCAACTCCTCGATTAAGCGCTGGGAATCACGAACACCGTTCACGTTTCCTCTTCGCACGGACTTTCTTCCTCAATTGGATTCAACTCGTCTATTTAATGTGATTTACGCTCTGATAACGTTTATTCCTCTGTTGCAGAGGATGAGAGAATAATCTCTTTACCCCTCATGGTTTCTTTTTCGCGAGAAATAAGGGATGTAGCAGCATTGGTGATTCACCTTCACGAATAGTATTATAATAATAATTTTTAATAATTATTTATTTTAATAATTATTAATATTATTATTTTATAATACCTCGTCTATGAATCTCTATAATTCATTATATTCTATTATAAAATCCGTTTCTCAATCGCGATCGAAGAACCACCGATTTCGATAGCAATTTTCTAAAAACAATGGTGAGTTCCTGGAAAGGTTTTAGACTGTAATAGTGGACGTTCTATCTTCGTCATGAAATCAGTCTCCCTTAGTGAAGTTCATCAAGTAAGCATGTTTATTTGGTACTTTATTGAATATACTTTATATGGTACACGGCAAAATTGAACGTGATTGTTTCTGTCACATAGAATATTACTAGATGATTTCATTTTTTGTGAGGAGTCGTTCAGGTTACATCATATGGGTCTACCATTAGAATGTAGCGAGACAAAAGCATTAATTTAGGTAGTAATTTCCAATTATTTTGGTTTCTCTGTTGCAAACATTATTATTTAATGGTCGTGGATTCTAATAATTGTGTCAATGGCCGTAATCCGAGCAGTGTCGATGAGACTTCGTGGATGCCGAAGGAGAGTGCGGTGCTTAGGACTTGAGGATGGTGCTCTAATGCCTATATAACCCTTCAACAACTTCATTCATTTAGATCTTAAAATAGTAAATTCAAAATTCAACAGACATCGACATCAAACTTTGACAGTGAACTCACTACATAGAAACATCACCGTTAAGGCTGCTTGTTTTAGTTATGTTGTTACTGTTGTTGTTGTTGCTGATTTTGGTATATAAAAATAAATAAAATTAAAAAAAAATTGTCAGAATCGTTTTGTTAATTAATTTTAATATTTAATTAATTTTGTTAAATTTGTCAAATGATTTTGTTAAATAATTTTTTGTCAAATGTTTTTGTTGAATCAAGGATGAAGTGGAACCATGACCTAACTCAGTTTTCCTAAATTTTCAGGAGACACCAACAACCAATTTTTGACCGAACTATTATTTTTATAATGTAGTGAGGAGTTTTTATAAGAAATAATCACACATCCGTTGTTGGTTCCCGTCTATGTAAACTGAAAAACTTAGATTCTTTACCATTACATAATTTAAGCAATCTCTTGCAATAAGTTTCATGGAGGACCATCTACACATAAATTTGCATGATGCCTGAAAATTTCATACAAATGGAATGGGAAATGCAGGAGTTGTGGCGGTCACAAGGATTTAACGTTTGCACATGCGCACAAAATACTTTCAATTCGGGGGCCATGATTTCCATAGGGGACCATCTATACCCACACAATCTCTGAAATTTTAATCAAAATCGGACAGAAACTTTGTATAGTATTACTCTTTTTAAGGATTTGCGGACAGACACAAAATCAAAATTGTTCAGAAACTTTGATTTTGTAAAACTTTTTCTTTCACCTTGATAAGTTAACACAATGCTTCCTCTACCTTGATGGAACTCTGAAATCTGGCTTTAGAAGTTTGAAGGAGAAAAATCTACACTTTTCCTTCTTCTTTGGCACTCTTTCTCTTTACTTTCCTCCTGCTTTGGCATTAGTGAGAGATTTAATTTAAAAATTAATGACAATCGTGAGGCATGAACTTTACCAGTACTACAAGTGCAGGCCATTATACTTGTCCGTTGGTATTTGCAGCCAATTGTTGTAGGGTTTGGGCCGAAAATTGTTGAATCTAGAAACACTCTAGAAATACGGCCCAAAAATGAGTTAGGTCATGTTGCCATTTCACCCTCGAAATGTTCCCACCTTTCGTACGCAGATGTTTCTTTTTTTCTCTCTCTCTCTTAAACCACTACGTAGGTTTTGATGCAGTTTCTCTCAAAACGATGGCAACGTTCATCGGGAGGTTATAGATAAGATGAAGAGAAAAGTGATGGTGTATTATCCTAGATACAGTATAATATATCCTCCATCTTCAGGTCCTACAGATTCAGCCTTCCTTAGGTCCTTCAGTGGTGCTTCCGTAAATAATAGAGGTTTGAACTAATTCTGAACTTGTCAAGGCCTAACCAAACTTCATGGAATTCGTCGAATAGAACCTCATTAGACGACTCCAACAGTACCAGATAGATTTCTTCAAGTTAGGCCGTTCAAATTTCATCGGGTGGAGAAGTAATTTTGTTTGAAAATTGCTGTATTTTTCTGCAATCGCAATCACAACATTGTTGAGCATTTTGATATTAATGGTTCCTTACTTTTTTAATGGTTCTTAATTTTTATGTTGGAGTGAACATAGAATCGAATATTTACAATGTAAACAACTGTGTAAAGAACTCCAGTACAAGTCGAAAATCCCTCTTGAGTAAACTTGTGCATACGATTACAAAATTGAAACTTCCTCTCCGATCCTCTTGGCTGTTTTCCAAAACTACATTGCGAATGGATTTAGTTCAGAGGATTTTGTTCCCCTCATACCAGTTCCCACTCTTCCGAGTAGTTTCTGAAACAAGATGAATGGGGGAGAAACTCAGACTCGCCAACCAACATCGCGTACTAATAGCTGCGTGTTTACGTCAAGTGACGTGCTTGTCAGATTACAGAAACGAGCTCTCTATTATCTAAGCTACGTCCATTCTTCAAAATTATTCCTCTCTTGCAACCACCATGTTGTACGGTGGCCTCTTCATCACAACAATACTTGATATCTTTATTTATTGATACTTTTAAATTCTCTTGAAGGTCCAAGGATTTGACACACTGCAAAGAGTATGAGAGGAACTCCAAAATTTGGATTCTAGAAAATCAAAATTTACACACGCATTTTGTTTTTCAGAGTTATCTTAATCACTTAGGATATAGAGTGTAGGACTCTCTGTGGACAATTTTTGACTAACCGAAAGTAAAGTGCGATTTTGGAGACATTTCCAGGTTTCAAGTGGTCCACGATAGTCCCCTATTGATTATATGCACAGACATGACTTTTATATGATATCAATAGGAAATTGGATCATTATAAAATTAATGTACATTGCTTTCGGATTCAGGTCCAAACTACTTACAATTTGAAACCAATCTTTTGAGTTTTGAAAAAGTATAATCGCATAATGCTTACATGCGAGCTACGACGTTGATGACATTCATGGAAATTCAAAGCAACAACGAAAATTTAATGATAAATCGACATCAATTGGGGTAGTTATGCCCCGGACAAGGGAATCGTCAAGATGACTCGATAGAGTCATGAAACGAATGTTTTTGAGAAATTAATATTGTTTTCTACCGGGTCGAACTTGATCACTAGGAAATTAAGACTGAGAGCCGGAGAAGCGTTTGGACTATTCGAGCTCCCGAACGAAGTTCAAAGCCGGCACGAGATGGCCGTATGAGTGGTTGAGTTCTCCATGACCGTCACTGAACATGGTTCAACGATGGTTTACACCATCCATGGATGTCACCTTGTAATTGTACAGTTCAATGTCATGAAGGAAATAACTCAAAATAATGGTTATTGTATTGCTGAAAGAGTAAACTTTAAATGTTACCAACGTTAATTTTGAAATTAAATACTTCAACCAAAATAATTTAAAAAATTAAAAAAAAAAAATTTAAATAGCAAGTATATCCAGAAAGAATAAATCGTGAATTTATTCTTGTGTCCCCCTTTATTTCACAAGTAGCCGTTTCCTCACAGCAATACAACAAGCCACCATATTTGATTGCTGATTTGGCTATAAACCTTAGGAATCGAAGCAATAAAAAAAACGTCTGCCAAGTGGGTGTGGCACATAGCTTCCTCGTATCCATAACCCGATTGTATAGATGATCCGATGCATAGTAGTTAATCTCAAAACATCGAAACAAGTTAATCTGTAACATCCCTGAAAATTTCATTGAAATCGGACGGAAAATGTAGAAGTTATGGCCGGAAATTCACGTTTGCGCATGCGCAGTGGCTACTACCAGTTCGAAGGTGGTGATTTTCATAGGGGACCATCTAAATACTAATCTGTAACATCCCTGAAAATTTCATCAAAATCGGATGGAAAATGTAGAAGTTATGGCCGTTACAAGGAATTCACGTTTGCGCATGCGCAGTCGCTTCTATCAGTCCAGGGATGATGATTTTCATAAGGGACCATCTAAATACTAATCTGTAATATCCCTGAAAATGTCATTGAAATCGGATGGAAAATGTAGAAGTTATGGCTATTACAAGGAAATTCATGTTTGCGCATGCGCAGTGGCTGCTATCAGTTCGAAGGTGCTGATTTTCATAGGGGACTATCTACAACCTAATCCACATAATCCCTGGAAATTTCATTGAAATCGGATGGTAAATGTAGAAGTTATGGCCGTTACAAGGAATTCACGTTTGCGCATGCGCAGTCGCTTGTATCAGTCCGGGGATGATGATTTTCATAGGGGACCGTCTACACACCAATCCGCACTATCCCTGAAAATTTCATCGAAATCGGACAATAACTTCGTATAGTTATGCGCGTTACAAGGAATTCATGACAGACAGACAGACAGACAGACAGACACGGAACCAAAATTGTTCAGGAAGGTATGAAACGTAAAACGCGAGTGGAAATTTTGATTTTGGAGAACTTTTTTTTTCATCCTTGAAAAGTGAAAACAAAGCTTCCGCTACCTTGGTAGACTCGGAAGCAAAATTCACTCCCTCAAAATTTGGTGGTTTACGTTTCAAGGTATGTAGAACCCAAAAATAGAGTAAAAATATTGCCCTGCTCTTGTGAACCGATTTTGATGAAATTTGGTGTACCGGCTCCGTTCGAGGTGTGGCTCCGATTGAGGTTTAACTGTGCCCCAAAGGTTTTGGTTATTGTCAGTCACTTGTAAGGAGTTAAAAGTAGGGAAAAACATTTCCAAAATGCCTAGGCTTGAAAACTTCCGATGTACACTTAGGCACTTTGTTGTCAATAATATGAAATCGCGCTCTACTTTTGAGAACTTTTCGATCCTCCCCAGAGCTTTATGAGACCCACTATTCGCTTCATTTGAGATCGATTATGTTAATTAATTATTGCAAAAATAATTACTGACGTTTTTCATCAACTAATGGTGTTCAAGTTTTAAAAACGACTGAGACCATCCAGGGCTTTAATAATGCGTTAATATGAGAGTTGATTGTGAAATTAATTAAATTTTACGCGACCAATCAGTAGACTAAAAACCTCTCGAGCGAGGGTTCCTCAACTCCCTTCTCCCACCTACCTGATCACTAGAAGGGAGTGATCCTTCGCAGACGGGTGATTTTTACACAAAAAATAAACCGTTGTGTAATTATTTACAGCGTTTCCTCCTTGCGTACTTGCACCATTCATGTTTTTCGGGACATCAAAGTCAATTGTTGTCACATACTTTTTTAGGACGTCCTACATTAAGACTTGGGCGTTCTTATGCGATTGATCTGGGGTGAAGTTGGACAACATACCACATACTAATCCGTTTTAGACCATTCTGAATCCAAATCCGAGAAAAAAACCATAGGTGCATGTCTGTGTGTGAGTGTGACAAAATCTTGTGTCGTCTGCCCAGGCCTTTGTTCTCAACCGATTTTCGCGGTTCTTTTTTTCGACGCGGAAAACTATCTAGTTGTACACTACGTTACCATAATGTCGAATTTTGCCTTTTACGGAGGGGGGGGGGGGGTTAAAGCTTTAAAAACGTGCGTTTGCGGGCATAATCTTGTAAACTCTGCACAGGCCTGAATTGCCAACCAATTTGCGTGTTTCTTTTTTGTTTGACAGAGTATCAAAATTAGCATAAGGAGGGGGCGAGTGGGGGGAGTATATTCACAAAATTTCTATATGTTCAATAGTTCGGTTCCTTTACAGTTTACTAATTGTGCCCAAGCTTTGAAATTGAGGAAAAATGTTCATCATACCTCCGGATTTTAATGAATTAGGTATTTTTTAAACCATCATGAAACTGATAGTGGTGCCACCATGGTGTCAGGTCACCATAAACCGCATATTTCGTGGGTTTTTTTTTGTGTTTCACCTTGAATACGGATGTGAACTACTACGGACCGCCTACCAAAACTAACAGATGAAAGTTCAACGTTACAACGTATTACCGCTTTGGTGGAATTTACAATGCTCTTCAAATTCGAGGCTCTCATGCCTCCAGAAAAGTTATGATGGATCGGGGTGAGGGGGGAGAGGGAGATACCACTGTTTCTTGCCTAAAATACAAAATATATAAATAGAAACAGTTTTATCGCTTACCAATTGATTTTAATTGACCTAATGCTTATTCAATGGGACGTCCCCTGGAATGCATGCATTGTAGATTGTAGATGAATCCGCGGATCAGGATGATGGAAGCCCAAAGCGCTGAAGCCTAGTGGCTTATTGTGCTACTCCGCGGATTCTGTTCCTAGTCAAAGAGTCCTAGCCCTTTGGTAAGGGCCAGTAGCGGTTTGGCTAGGTTTGCGCTGCTTATTCAATGGGACGTCCCCTGGAATGCATGTATTACTTAACAACATGTTTATCTTCAGATTTTCATCTCAATTCGAGCTGATTTTAAATCATAAGAGTATATTGGGTTAAGGACACTTTTACGGATGGTGGAAGGTTGTTCCTGTGATGAAAAGATCATGTCCTTGTCTTGTCTCCGGTATTCTCTGATCTAATGAATATACGTATTTCATTGTACAGACGAAGTATTTACCTGAGCTAGTCATTGCAATTTAATTTTTTAACCATATATAAAGGTTATACATAAGCGGGTAGTCGATTCAAACAGTGCTCAAGCAGTATAATCAATCACTAACATCGTCTTCTAGTCACTTTCGAGCGTTAGTTCAACACGCATCGTTGGATATTAATCTAAAATGATGCATTAACTCAAATCAAAGGAGAACCTTGATGGGCTCTGCGGTGAGAGTTGGGGAACGGGAATTGTATTAGCCCCTTCAAATGCCTACCTACCCTTCATTGCCTACCCATCCTCCTGACTGCGGAAAGCGTTTGCTGCGAGACTGTAATTAATTAGGAGACAATACCCACGACTTCAAAGCTCATGTCAGTCTGTACTTACTAACATTTACACTGAGAACCTCACCCTAGCGGTTCAATGGTTGTACGTCTCTCAAAGCTAACGTTCGGAAACCGTGAAATACTGCTCACTCAAAGAGTCGATATGCAATTCCTATCAATTGTCAAAAGGTAGGTAACTTGACGGACTCCTTCACAGAGTCAAACATTACCTTCGTTTGTATTAATATAAAGGTTAGTATCGATGTGACCGCACTTATGTACTTCACTAACAGAATGTCGAAGAGACGAGAACTTGGCTTCTGATCTCTGCTACAAGTAGCCCTCTTCCTCTTTGTCTTTGAGACAGTTTGTTGGGTTTTGCCCGGCTTTCATAGACACCTCCTGCTACTGACATTCATTTCTGATGGCTACCAAGTTTTAAGGGCCGATGAATAAAGATGCATTTCCTTAATCCATGTCAGCTCATTGTATTTAAAAGCCCATCAGTCCGTCAGGCCAGTTGGAGGTGATATTCAGGGGTAACTCTTCCGAACCCGCGTTTGAAACAAGTAAGTAGGAAGCCAGCTCCCAGAAGAGTTCAAGGTTGGATTTCGGCTATAATGGAAGTCAGTTCCAGGAGGTGTCCATGGTAAATAGCTGCAAACCTGAATTTGGAATAGGGTGTGCGCCTGGGTAGGAAAAACTGTTTATTGTTAATTTCATTCTAAGGTAGACCTCATTCTGAGAATTTTGGTACCAACCGCGACCTTCTAGCGTGTGTAAATCTTTTCCTATGAATTTTTGAAGTTTCGACCTTTTATGACGTCACAGTGGGCTGGGGTGTCCCGCCCAGGCGAGAGGGGCGCGTGACGTCATAAACGGTCGAAACGTTGAAAAATCATTGGAACAGATCTACTCACGCTAGAAGGTCACGGTTGGTGCCAAAATTCTCAGGATGTAGTCTACTTTCGATTAAAAAATCTTTAAAAAATCAAGGCGCACTCCCCATTGGCCAGTTTTATTCTGAGTTTGTTGTCAATATCGCAAAGATACTATCTTGTATATTATGAGCAAAATGCCACTAATAATATAGAGTCAGCAGCACTGTAAACCAAGAAGCGAAGAGGGTACCAGCGTCTGGCCTGAAATCAGCTCATCCATTCCAAATGGGACAAATCAGTTTAATGTCGTTTCTCCAGAATGCTCACAGTCTTCTTATTGGGCATTCCTCCGTTTTACAGTACATAATTTGGCAACCAGCTGGGACCCACAATCCTACGGACGACGGATGTTCTACCCATCGACTCACTCCAATCAGTGCACTCAAGTTCATGAGTGCTCACTTTGTAGTGCACTATTTTCTTCAGAGGCTTAAGAGGAACATGCTATTTTCTCTGTTCTGTGATCCAAGACCTGTCTACACTAAATGCCAATCTGCTTTGCAAGTAAAACAACTCTACCCAGACCAAAAGGAACAGTTCCAGATCCACTACCCAGCTGCTTTTCGATCGAATAAGTTCTGCTTTTATCATCATTGGTTTCTTCTACTGATCACTCTAACGCTTGACAAAATAAAAGCTCCAAGCTACAAAACTGCTATCACTCCCATACGAGTTTGTCTGCTCTATTCAATGTGTTCACTTATCTGAGACCTGCTCACCCAGGCATATGCTTTGTTCAGGCGGGCCGGTTCTTACCGTGGGTAGCAAGATTCACCGTAGGAAGACAAATTTTGAGCCGAAAACCGAAAAGGTAGTGGAATTACGCATCCAGCCGTCTCTTCTCGGTCGGCTCGGTTTATCCATAACAACCACCGTACAATAATATTGTATAGAACAAGATGAACGCCTCACACATTCACGCTCGCAGAAAAAAAAAAGACCTTTGGCATATATCAATTTGAATTTTTGGCAAACTTTTGACATACCTACCAATTTGAACTTTTGGCAACTCAATTTGAAATCCATTACGTTTCGACAACTACTGGAGTCCTTGTCAATGTTGTACAGAATATCTCCTCAAGCAATGAATAAATTCAAATTTGAATAAAGACTGATGAGAGTGTAAACGAAGGTCACAATAATAATATATTATAACAATGCTCATCAGGCAAAAATGTTCAAGTCGATTTCAAAGTCATCTTTCCTGTTACAAAAAGGTATTGTTGGGGAGGGGGAGGGGAGCAAGCCAATAACGTGATTGGAAAGGAATGTACATACGAACAGCTAAAGCACACCGTATCGTAACGAGAAACGGTCTCTATACATCCTTTTCATCTCGAGTTGAGGTAAATCCAATCTGGATAATGGTTACACGGGAAACCCCAACGGTTTGATTTACGGGCCTCCCGAATATGTAGCAGAGTGAGTTGGTATTGTATTACACCTTACAGAACTTACTCACGTTTTAGTTAAGCATACACAATTACGGATAATTAAACCACAGGGAGTGCAACCTGAAACGTAAAATGTTTCTTAGATGGAGAAACTGAGATAGATTTTTTTCTTTTCGTTACCAAACTCCCACCCAAGTATTTACAAAAGTACTTCGACATTTGAACTTGGATTGTTTCTTTTTTTTTAACTTTGCCCTCTTTTACCATAATTTTCACATGTCCTACATCGCCACGGGAAACCCATGAAATTTCTAGCCCCGTTTGATGGGAAGCGAATAAGATTAGCTTGTGAGATAGAGCAAGACCGGTTGAAATATTCGAAACCGCTAGACCAGTAGCCACCAATTCCGCAAGGAAGAGTGTAGCTACCTAGCACAACCCATTTTAAACGATGTAGTGTTAACCACCCACCTCCCTAGGTTAACCTCTCAGTTTCAATTAGCAGTGTTATTGTTCATAAAGTGCAAAAAGCTTTGTTGTTCCAGTGGTCCCTCCTTTTCACAAAAATCAACAAGACTCCAGAGAAGAATAATGCTTGAGCGGTCACAGTAACTTAGATACACATATCAATAAGCGCTGACATTTTCTCAGGGAGATTTTCCACTAAGTCGTAAGAAAATCGCCAACTTCCTCGTGGGTTTCGAGTATAAGTTGGCACTCCGCATGGTACAGAGGGAGGTTTGGTTGGAAGTCTCAAATGTTGGTATTGGATTTTTGTGAGGATATCGGTAATATTTGTTATGACTTGGAATGCTAATAGTGCAGCACTATTAGCATAGAGCAGCTCTGAACCGCTGCTCAACTTCCTTGGAATTACTTTCTGTAGTCCTCAAGATCTAGTGACATAAATCACTTTATTCCAGGAGGAGCTGGAGAGAAGTTTGCATCATCGCTCACCTCAGCTGATTTCTATTCAGTGATTTCCTCAACTTAATTCCAGTGGTCTTCAAGAAGCAATGAACCAGTTCTCAAGGTTGGACGGAAAAGAAGTTACCAACAATGATTTTCGCTCTCCTAACTGATCGAAACTCTTAGAAATTTCCAGTTCTAGAGGTCAGTTCACCATTTTACGACCTTTAATCGAAAATATTGCGTACTAATCCCTTTGTGAATAGTGCAAATTGTTCCGTTCTGGAGCCTACGAGATGAGCTTATTTCGAGAGATTGATTTCATTGATCTGGTTCGTACGAACAAGAGATTAAGGTTTCGAAATGGGCTGATCGAAGAGAAAGAATCATGAAAATGACAACTTTAACTAAATAGTAGTGTTTATGACCTTTATTCCAAGACTTGATGTAACAATGCCTCCGTGAGAGGAATGTTTTCCGTTCTAGCCTACTACACAACACCTTCAAGTGAGTTCACCAACTTGAGTTAATTAAGCTCCCCAACACCTACCTACGCAGTTTCATGGAAATGGATGGACAAAGATGGTATCATCAAGATGGCATCATACCTACTAGAATATTACAAACCTACTGAGTTGGTGCCTACTACAGAGGGCTGTCCAGAGACCAACCTGAACAATTTATTGTAATTCCATTAAAATCGTACCATACTCTTCAAGGTTCATAAGGTTTTGTTCAAAGGATCGGGAGGTGAGTGAAGTTGTGATTTTCGTCTTCTCGAAACTATATAGCCGGCTGTCGCGAGTTTCGCGTCGCGTAGCTGGGCTACTCGAGACGGCCGTCTCGCTTGATATTATTCAGTTTCTATTGTATGTATGAATAATCCTCCCTTGCCTTTTGTTATCCTATTTCAACGGCTATTGTAGCAGAGTCGGAAAAGCTCTGCGCGTGTGGTGTAAAAAGGCATTAAAGGTTTGTGCAAAGTGGAACTCGGGAGGGGAGTCCATACTGGCCTCGCTCGAGCCAACTCGAAGAAACGCCCGAAGCGAGAGACCTGTTGTGAGACTATGCGGAATTTAATTGGAGGGGGCTACTCGCTTTCTCATTCTCTTTCTATCCGTTTGTACCGTTGCAGTAAAGTTTTCCAAATTAGCGACGGAAGGAAGAACTAAGAGGAGACGCACAATAATGACGGTGAAGGGAAACACTCAACCAACAGTTTCCTCCGCTCCTTCTGTCTGGGATTGGTGAACAAATATTCTCCTTTTCCCACTCGGAAAGATGAAAAAAGGAAAAGACTGACACGGTGGCTTCGTTAATTTTATTCAAAATGGCGCAGCGGATAACAAAACACTGCGTTTATTGAGCACTTACTCCACTATTCCATTCATATCTAACGAATTCAATGCAGAAATTAATCAGTTAGGGTCGTACGAAAACGTCTGCAAGTTGAGTGTGGGTAGTTTGTTGAGCGTGGTTAGTTCTTCAGAATGAATGTAGAAAGAGAACACCTTGTTTTCGACAGGTAGGTTAGCAAATCTTCAGAATCTATTTGTTTGTAATCTCTTGAAGATAATCAGAATGAAACCTTACCTCCTTATCATGAAGAAGAACATGTTTACTAGGAATGAGCTCTTTCACCAATTACAAACCAGTAATCAAATTAATTATAATAAAAAATCGTTTTTACATTTATAAAAAAAACATGATATGGCATGGATTTTTTACCCACCTGCCGGGCCAACCTGAGCCGTTATTCTTTTTTAAATTCAGTTTTTCTGAGGAAAAAAGGGCTGCCTGATGATTTGATTTAGTTGTTAATTATTTCATTCGGCCACCTGCGGATCTCGGTACCCCGAAAGGCCAAATCGTGACCAGTGCTCTCTATGCTTCACATAGAGGACCAACATTTCCACGCTCAACAAAACCTTTATTGAAAAACTAAAACCATTTTAACTTAGGAATTAAGCCTGGAACTGTACATCACAAAGCTTCAAGCAGAGTTTGAAAAAAATTACATAGTGACATAATGAAAAAAATGATGAAAACTTCTTTCCAAGCTCATGGTTCCTCAAATAGATGCCGTGGCTCTTACTTATCAGGTTGCCTTGACATTAAATTGCAATCATAGCGTAAAAACTTCCAACTGTCCACCAAAGGGGAACTCCTACATCATCCAACCCCTGGGACCACCTATCAACCTCTGATAATCACATCAAAGTCAGACGGTAACTTTTAACAATGTTATAGTCATTGCAAGAATTGCGGACAGGCAAACACACAGATAGGTAGACAAGAACAGGGTATCCAGCGATTCCCCGGGAAAAATGCCCTGAGTTTTCCAGGTTTTCCAGGGTCAATTTTCGATTTTTTCCAAGGTTCTAAATGAATTTAAGTAAAAAAAAATATGATCAACACTTCTTAAAATAGAGGATTTTGAAGACATTTTGGATTGAAAAAGAATGAGAAATAGCGAGAAATAGAGAATGAACGTTAAAATCATCGAAACTTATTGTTTTACTCTAGAGAAACGACCACTTAAAAGGCTTGTTTTCACCTTCGATTGTTTGGAAAAGTCGAGAATGAACGTTAAAATCATCGGAATTCGTTGGTTTCCTCGAGAGAAACGACCACTTAAAAGGCTTGTTTTCATCTTCGATTTTTTGAAAAAGTCGAGAATGAACGTTGAAATCTTCGGAATTCGTTGGTTTACTCGAGAGAAACGACCACTTCAAAGGCTTCTTTTCACCTTCGATTGATTGAAAAAGTCGAGAATGAAATTATGAATCATCGGAATTCGTTGGTTTACTCGAGAGAAACGACCACTTCAAAGGCTTGTTCTCACCTTCGGTAGTTTGAAAAAGTCGGGAATGAACGTTGAAATCATCGGAATTCGTTGGTTAACTCGAGAGAAACGACCACTTCAAAGGCTAGTTCTCACCTACTATTGTTTGAAAAAGTCGAGAATGAACGTCGAAATCATCGAAACTTATTGTTTTACTCAAGAGAAACGACCACTTCAAAGGCTTGGTCTCACCTTCGATTATTTGAAAGAGTAGAAAATGAACGTTGAAATCATCGGAATTCGTTGGTTTACTCGAGAGAAACGACCACTTCAGAGGCTAGTTCTCACCTTCGACCGTTTGAAAAAGTCGAGAATGAACGTTGAAATCATTGAAATTGGTTGGTTTACTCGAGAGAAACGACCACTTCTGAGGCTTGTTTTCTCCTCCGATTGTCTGAAAAAGTCGAGAATGAACGTTGAAATCATCGGAATTCGTTGGTTTACTCGAGAGAAACGACCACTCAAAAGGCTCGTTTTCACCTTCGATCGTTTGAGAAAGTCTAGAATGAACGTTGAAATCATCGGAATTCGTTGGTTTACTTGAGAGAATCGACCACTTCAAAGGCTTGTTTTCACCCTCGATTGATTGAAAAAGTCGAGAATGAATGTTAAAATCATCAGAAGTTGTTGGTTTACTCGAGAGAAACGACCACTTCAATGGCTTGTTTTTACTCTCGAAATCCGATGAATTTTTCGTTCATTCTCGACTTTTTCAAACTATTGAAGGTGAAAAGAAGCCTTTGAAGTGGTCGTTTCTGTCGAGTAAACCAACGAATGCCGATGTTTTGAACGTTCATCCTCGACTTGTTCATCCTTTCAAACAAGCAACCAAGTACGAAATTTCGTAATGAAGGCACACACACCTCTCATATAACGTTTTTTGCTGGTAGGTACTTCCTTTGGAAATAAAGTGGGTAGTGATGCTTGCATGATGATAAGGTAGCGGGGTAATAATTATGAAAAAGCCGTTTCCTATGCTGACGAGTGATCTAAACAGAATATAATAAACCGTTGCGTAATAATTTGCAGCGTTTCTTAACCTTTAATAATACTTATGTTACATTGTTCCTGGTACCTTGGTAGGCTCGGAAGCAGAAGTAATACAAGTTAGTAGTCTCGTTTTTGATATTTCTTTGCCGGGACCCGCAAGCTGTGAAGTGAGCAGAGTTCGTGGCCTGACCACCTCCGATCTTCACATTCCTCACTATCAATAATGTAGGAGCCGAAGGTCTCTGTAGGATACCAACTAGGCAGGATGTTAGAAGTACTGTCTTAGTATGCCATGGATCCTCTCGCGATGGCGTACGGAATTTGTTCATGCCATCCACACTTGTGCCTTCAGTCCTGAACCTTCTTCGGGATTGAAATGTCCTATGAGCTATAACTAATTCTTCACAAACTGGAAAGCTCCAAGAGAAAAGTGATGACAATCTCATGAATCAAATCTCTCATCATGAAAGAGTTTGTTATTCATAAAATGGAATATTTCTTGAAACCCCAGTGCAAATTTATTTTAAATTATATCAGAAGAATGATTCTTGTAAATCGGTTTTATTTTGATTGTTTGTCAAGTTGAGCAGAAAAAACGTCTGCCGATTCGGGGGTGTTCAGGTTACTGAGCTTTGACGTAGGTGGACGACAAAACTCCAAGGATGAAGCCGAGTATCATTCAAATAAAAACAAACACGCCTAAGTTGCAGGATCGTTTTGTTTTCATTCTGTATGTTTTATTGCAAAATATTTTGTGAATTCTTACTTCCTGAAAAATGTTTGACTGACCCGTCCACATAATTATTCGTCAACACAAGTAAATTTAGAACAACAGAAAGAGGACTGTATATCGCTAAATTGGTTGTGACAAAAACAAATATGTTTTTAGTACGATGGGAAATTGTAAAATTCTACAGCATAAAGTTGATGAAAAATATGTTCTCAGGGATTACAGGTCCAACCAGTTGATTGAACGAAACTCTAAACATCAAATCATGGTTCAAAGGGATATCCGAGAGTTTGTAATATCGAATGGGAGTAGGACCGCGAACATTCGTTTGGGTTAGGCCGCCAATATGGAATCAGGGGAGCTCTCAGCCCTAAATTCACCTTTGGCAATAAGCCATTTACCGTCGGGAGTCATTGCCCACCCTCTCAGTCAATGACCCCCTTCGATTTATGTTGCCGCTGGACCCCCGAAGCTAAAGTCCAGGGAAAGTGAGGGTTAAAAAAAAATTGTGGTCGTTAACATTGCGGAGTCACATCACGCGCTTACCATATTGCCTGTCGACATCGAGCCTACCCACCTTTACTCGGTGAGGTACTATGGCACGAAGCACCCATAAAACCTACGAGTAGCAGGATATGATCGGCGCAATGTCTATAAAAGGTTAGCAGAATACCTCTATCAATTTAGTCTATACATGTTACTCTATTATCAGTTCCCCGCTAGTTATACTAGCGAATTTTCCAAGAAAAAAAGCTATTGCAATAAACTCAAAATTTTCAGCATGGACTTTTTTGAAATTTTGTAAGTGCTAAAATCATTATTGGAACATTCTAAAACGATTCTATTATTAAACGAACTATGTATATAAAAAACGATATTGTAATAGTTAATCCAGATAATTTGAATAATTCTTTCCTCAAAACTTGAAATTTTTGCTAAAATGTTTAGTGCTGAATGAAAAGACAAGTTCGTGAGCTATAAAGTTTGGACAACCCTAAGGTATCAAAATTTTGAAAACTAGGTCAACAATTGCAAAAAAAGTTTGAGAAATTTTTGTGGATATTGACATCATAATTGTAATAATCTGTGTATTGTAATAATTGTAATAATGTGTCTCTATTTTATTCAACACAAATTTACTGATATTTTTACAATTTCAGGAAAAAACAACAGTATGTGATTGGGTACTCTATGAGTTCAGGTTGAAGAGGAGAGCATGAGTATGGTCTACTACAATTTTTAAACCATACCTTGTACAATGTACATACAGTATGTTGGTATGGTGGCCATTAGAAAAAAGATAGGACAATAACAACAATTGACGTGTGGACACTTTAACGATTCGTCCTATGTCCCTCAGCTTTGGAAATTTCCTTGAAAATTACCTATAAATCGATAAGTTCGTCACTATATCCGTATGTTGTGGCAAATACTGCTACAATAAATATAGCAGCATATATTTCAAAGCGGTTAAATTTCAGATTTATCCAACCATGTGAAGCACTGAGAGAGTGTAGTGCGTTCCGAACTGTTTCTAGCCCTAGTGGAGCACGTCACATTTTTTTACATGCACCAAATCGAGCACTCTAAATGGGAAGAAGTAACTTCAAACCTCGGCTCATAGAGGCCAGAGACGCAACTGCCAAGTTGCTGGAGAAGATCGAGAAAACTCCAAAGTAGTGGTCAATTTTGCATTCACTGTCCTGAACCAAATCGCGAGTGGGAAGGGAATTTAAATAAGAGATAAGAGAGAGAGATAAGAGATAAAAAAGATAAGAGATAATATAAAGAAGAGGGCAACCGACGAGGCAACACCCGAGATAATGCTGGAAAGTAATCACGGTTAGTCATAAGCATAAAATACTAATCAAACCCAGCCTGCGAGTTTCTCCAATGAGTCAGAAATTGGGCCGAAAGTGGTGATTTGAAGTTCAAAATCTTCTCAATTATGCTTCATTACAATTGAAGGTAGTAAAGTTTTCTATTCCAGCACCAAATCAAAGAGATGTTACAGGAGTTTTGCGTTTCAGAACTTTTTGATCATTGTTGGTTCTGTGCTGTCGGTCTAAGGTAAATTTCTTGTCCCGGGTATCAATACACAATGGGCCAATTTAGATGAAATTCTCTTGTTACGAGCCGGTTAGCTCTTTATATCCTATAAATTGCGTTTGTTCTGATCAATTATTGCATCTTTGTACGCCCAAGAAATATTTCTAAGGTAGTTTAGAGCTTAGATCAAAAATAATTCTCATTCATTTCAACACTTTTGCATCAATATGAGTTTTCTACATATTACTCCCACTATTCCGTTAAGTACTTCAACATTTGGATTTACGGAGTTACCTACTCTATAAGGTGAGTGATCAATAGCTTGTTAGATTTCTTAGTTGAGAGGTTGAAAAAATGGATAGGAGTAGTTGGAGCTATTTCCAATAAAAGACTCCCTTTTGCAGGACAATCGCGTACGAATTAAAATCCTTGTTGTGGATATCAGAGTCGTGCATGAACTTAGTTACGTTAGGGTCGATACGACTCGGGTTGGGTCCTCTTGAAATAAAAGGCTCTTGGATTTTTCCTTTCTTTATAATTTAGCGACAGTTTCGCAGAACAACTCGTCTGCATCTTCAGGCTAAAAATTTTATAAAACAAAACAACGAACTATAAAATGGAACAGACTTTAAAAGTGTGATTAAAAAATAATAAAACTTAACAGACAGATCAACAATCCTATGCGCTATGCCACTATGTCATAATTACCTTATATTCTGTAGTGTAGCTTTCATACATGTGGGTATAACATTTTTCATCAGTCTTATCAGATGGGCTATCCGGAAAATTTCCAGTAAATCTTCACGACTGGAAAACAATTATTAACTACTTAGTAACAACACCGTGGCGTATTTCAAATTGAATATGCAACTACAAGAGAGAACCAGAGCATCCCAGGTAAGTTCAACCTCAGGCTGGGTCAGCCATGACAAGTTCCCACAGTAAATGTACTGGTACATAAAAACAAAAAGGTTGATAAAACTTTTCAGATAGTTTAACTATCATATGTACTATTCTAATACGTCACAATTACCTTTTATTCACTAGTGTAGCATTGATGCATGTGGGTATAACATTTCCCATCAGTCCTATCAGTCTATATTGGAAGGGCTTTTCAGAAACCTTCAAGCCAAATATCCACGACTGGAAAACAATTATCAAATACTTAGTAACACCAAATTGGTATATTTCAAGTTAAATATGTAACTATAAGAGAGAACCAGAGCATCACCAGGTAAGTTAACCTCAGGCAGAGACAGCTATGACAAGTACCTACAGAAAATGTACTGGTACATACCTTGTCAAGTGAAAAATTGTTGTTCAATGTCAAAAACTCAAATCCTCCGTACATTAGTCCCAGTTCAGTGGGGGAATTTTTGAATAAAAAAAAGAATGTAATAGTGCACATGAAATGAAAAACTCCACAACCAAGGAGAAAGAGAAAACACCATTTTGAAATGGAGAGGCAGTGTTGTCCCTACTTCTGCTGAGCACAGGACCTCCACGTGGCAGTATAAAAAATTATTTTCAAGCATTTTGCATTATTATATATTATAAACCATGTTATTTGGTATGAGAAACCGTGTATTCTACTAGGAACAAAACCGTTATTATAACTAAACATAAATATATCACACCATGGAGTCACTCCATGACAAGGAGAAAAAATTTATGTATGGAAGAACCCAAAGGAACCTTCATCAGGTACATTTACGCGTCACTTAGGTGGGAGAATAGACTAAGCACTGGTTCACAGTAGGACACGCCCAATTGTTACACATAGATTACAATAATTTAATATCACAGTTCTAAAGGCTTCTTTGTTGTTACCTACCTCACCATATTATGGTGCTTCGCTACTTTATCCATATGCATGTCTGATATGATTATCCCTTCATTATGCATGTATGTATTCAACTTCATAACTAGCATCACTTAACAGTTTATGTATTTATCACAGTATAGTTTCATTATATCTTCTTATTTAACTTTATTACTAATATCACTGGTACATATCTCTATTTATCACAGTTAGGATTTCTTATATATAAGTAGGTAACCATTCCTATATTTGTCTTAAACATATTATAGGTGATATTGGTCTTAGTATTATTAGTCCTCAGTATTATTAGTCCTTAATATTGTTAGCCATGCCTATACATCTCATATTATAGTTATCATAGTTCTTTATAAATAAGTAATGTATCACAGTTATTCGCTCTTTGCATTTTGTCCCTTATCACTCTGATTCAGATAGAACTGCTGCTTGCATATCTCCTATCCGGCGATGGGGGCCTAAGCAAGTTGTTGTATGATGTATGAATTGAGTCAGACTCACTTTGTGCATTAATGCATTCTTTATCCTGCTTGATTTTAATTGCTTCCATCAATCTGAGTTTTCTAGTGTTGGAGTGTGACCCTAAAATTCTTGGATTATTAAAATCAAAATTATGGTTCGGGTTACCTAATTGGTTACCTAATTGGAGCCGGAAAGAAATTGCTAGCGATAGAGTACTGAATTATGAGTCATTTGCTCCCCACAGCCACAAAAGGAATGTTGTTTACAATATGTTTCAGAGAATGTACCGGTTGAGTGACAAACAGTACCACAAGAACAACGTGAAACTTATTGTTTCCCTTCTTAGAAAGAACAACTACCCTGTAGGTATCATAAATAATATTCACAAAGAGGTTTTGCTGAACCTAAACCCTACTGATACACCTACTGATGACGTCCAAGCTCGTGTTGCTAGCGTCCAACAACCAATAAACTACCATTCTTTTACCTACGTTCCCTTAGTATCCAACAGACTTAGGAAAACTTTAGAGCCAAAGCTACCCCCTAATAACAAGTTGGCACTGTCAAGTAATAATAAGCTTTCATACGTTCTTCCCAACCCCAAACCTGCTACGGGGAAACAGGACAAGAGCGGGGTAGTCTACCAAGTTAATTGTAGTGAGTGTAACAAACCCTACATTGGTAGCACTGTACAAAAAGTTAAGAAAAGGTTCCAGGGACATAACAGTGATATAAGGAATGAAAAGCAGGGCACTGCATTAACAAAACATACATTAGGTAACCCGAACCATAATTTTGATTTTAATAATCCAAGAATTTTAGGGTCACACTCCAACACTAGAAAACTCAGATTGATGGAAGCAATTAAAATCAAGCAGGATAAAGAATGCATTAATGCACAAAGTGAGTCTGACTCAATTCATACATCATACAACAACTTGCTTAGGCCCCCATCGCCGGATAGGAGATATGCAAGCAGCAGTTCTATCTGAATCAGAGTGATAAGGGACAAAATGCAAAGAGCGAATAACTGTGATACATTACTTATTTATAAAGAACTATGATAACTATAATATGAGATGTATAGGCATGGCTAACAATATTAAGGACTAATAATACTGAGGACTAATAATACTAAGACCAATATCACCTATAATATGTTTAAGACAAATATAGGAATGGTTACCTACTTATATATAAGAAATCCTAACTGTGATAAATAGAGATATGTACCAGTGATATTAGTAATAAAGTTAAATAAGAAGATATAATGAAACTATACTGTGATAAATACATAAACTGTTAAGTGATGCTAGTTATGAAGTTGAATACATACATGCATAATGAAGGGATAATCATATCAGACATGCATATGGATAAAGTAGCGAAGCACCATAATATGGTGAGGTAGGTAACAACAAAGAAGCCTTTAGAACTGTGATATTAAATTATTGTAATCTATGTGTAACAATTGGGCGTGTCCTACTGTGAACCAGTGCTTAGTCTATTCTCCCACCTAAGTGACGCGTAAATGTACCTGATGAAGGTTCCTTTGGGTTCTTCCATACATAAATTTTTTCTCCTTGTCATGGAGTGACTCCATGGTGTGATATATTTATGTTTAGTTATAATAACGGTTTTGTTCCTAGTAGAATACACGGTTTCTCATACCAAATAACATGGTTTATAATATATAATAATGCAAAATGCTTGAAAATAATTTTTTATACTGCCACGTGGAGGTCCTGTGCTCAGCAGAAGTAGGGACAACACTGCCTCTCCATTTCAAAATGGTGTTTTCTCTTTCTCCTTGGTTGTGGAGTTTTTCATTTCATGTGCACTATTACATTCTTTTTTTTTATTCAAAAATTCCCCCACTGAACTGGGACTAATGTACGGAGGATTTGAGTTTTTGACATTGAACAACAATTTTTCACTTGACAAGGTATGTACCAGTACATTTTCTGTAGGTACTTGTCATAGCTGTCTCTGCCTGAGGTTAACTTACCTGGTGATGCTCTGGTTCTCTCTTATAGTTACATATTTAACTTGAAATATACCAATTTGGTGTTACTAAGTATTTGATAATTGTTTTCCAGTCGTGGATATTTGGCTTGAAGGTTTCTGAAAAGCCCTTCCAATATAGACTGATAGGACTGATGGGAAATGTTATACCCACATGCATCAATGCTACACTAGTGAATAAAAGGTAATTGTGACGTATTAGAATAGTACATATGATAGTTAAACTATCTGAAAAGTTTTATCAACCTTTTTGTTTTTATGTACCAGTACATTTACTGTGGGAACTTGTCATGGCTGACCCAGCCTGAGGTTGAACTTACCTGGGATGCTCTGGTTCTCTCTTGTAGTTGCATATTCAATTTGAAATACGCCACGGTGTTGTTACTAAGTAGTTAATAATTGTTTTCCAGTCGTGAAGATTTACTGGAAATTTTCCGGATAGCCCATCTGATAAGACTGATGAAAAATGTTATACCCACATGTATGAAAGCTACACTACAGAATATAAGGTAATTATGACATAGTGGCATAGCGCATAGGATTGTTGATCTGTCTGTTAAGTTTTATTATTTTTTAATCACACTTTTAAAGTCTGTTCCATTTTATAGTTCGTTGTTTTGTTTTATAAAATTTTTAGCCTGAAGATGCAGACGAGTTGTTCTGCGAAACTGTCGCTAAATTATAAAGAAAGGAAAAATCCAAGAGCCTTTTATTTCAAGAGGACCCAACCCGAGTCGTATCGACCCTAACGTAACTAAATTAAAATCCTAACACCTCAGGACTAAAGATTTATAAGGCTCTTGTTGTGAAGACCAGAGTTGAGAGGTAGGTAAAAGAACTCTGATAGAGACCATCGGAAGTACAACTCGGAAGAAGGAAAAACCTTGCTTGTGGGTAACAGACAGAGGCCAGAGGTCAGCTCAGTAGACCTACTCCTCCTAACACGTTCTCCTCAGATAAACTGGCCCTTTTCTCTCTTTGAGGCGAAGCCTGCGGTTAGCAGGAGACCTACAAAAGCGTATCTCCGTCTTTTTTCTCGTTTTATTTCCTTGCACAAGCCTGACGAGAAACTTATCTCTAGGTGTTAACAGTGCAGTAGATACCCACTCTTTGAATGGAGGAACTCCGGTCGCTTGAGCCTTTTCTGTCGTTTGGGATTTAGAAGGACATAAGGGACGATCCCAACACAAATAGATATAGTTCTTCACCTTCTTTCACAAGAAATATTCCACTCATGGTTTTCATTCATTATACTGATGAGATCTAATTGTATGGCCTAACTTAATTAGAAGTATTAGGAGCTGGACTGCTGTGGCAGAGTACACAGAAAGCATCCTGACAAGGAAGATACTCTTAGAACGAGAAAGAGAGAGGAGGGAGCATCTGGTCCGCCACCTCACCTAGAACTGATTGAACGCCCCAGAACTCAGCCCGAAGTAATGTGTTAAACGGTTCCGGGCTGAGTTTCAACGTGGGGGGAAAAGGAGGTGTTTTTTTTTTTTGGGGGGGGGGGGGGGGGGTTTGAACCTGAAGACGCTGGACCCTTCCAGGTATCTTACGAGATCCAACTCCACCTATGGATCTTAAAGATTTTCTCACATGCCTGCCAAAAAAAAAAAACGTCTGCCAAGTTTGGTGGGCAGTATAGCTTCCTCACTCATTGTAACATGGACGTATAGAATCAGTTGGCGAAAAAATATGATTAAAAGAGTTATTGAATACCAAAATATTAGCGGTCCACCGTCTAGGACCTAACCCACACAATCCCTGAAAATTTCATCGAAATTGGTTGAATAGTTGCGGAGTTTTGGTTGTAACAATAAATTTAAAGTTCGCGCATGCGCAGCGGCTATTGCTTGACCAATTTAATTGAAACTTATAGGGTGTCTCTTACAAGTTAGTTCCTAACTAACCTCCAAATTTGAGCAAAATCGGTTCATTAGAAACCGAGAAACCTAGGTTCCAGGAAATTCGCGTTTGCGCATGCGCACTCGCTCCTATTGGTCCGAAGGTGCTGAAATTTATAGGGGACCGTCTAGGACCTAACCCGCACAATCCCTGAAAAATTCATCAAAATCGGACCACAGGTTAGATTAGTTTTGCCCGGGACAAGGATTGACCACAGACAGACCGACAGACCGACAGACCGACAGACAGACAGACAGACAGACACGGAACCAAAATTGTTCGGGAAGCTCTAAAACGCAAAAAGCAAGTGGAAATTTTGATTTTGGAGGACATTTTTTTCACTTCTTTCACGAATACAAAGCTTCCCTACCTTCGGTAGTGAGGAAGCAAAATAAATATTGGCTGAGATACCTTTGGTTATCATAGAATCAAGAGCACCACTACACAGAAATAAATTTCGCATTATATGCATATATATGGATATGTGGGCGCGCGGGAATCTGGAATAGTTCCTACCTATTCTGCCAAGTCTGAGTGCAGCACCTACCTACTTCTCCACGCACTTGCCATGGAGTTTCGTATTGCATCCATGAACAACAGACGAGGACAGATAGCAGGAGAGTTCAAGAGAAAAGACTTCTCTCTCCCGGAAGTTTTGGATGGTGGTTGATACCAAAGATTGTTTTTAATTGCTAACTATCAAACTAATCTATTAATTGAAGTCAGTATTGTGTTTGATTATGGAATTTTAAAGGTTGTCAAAAACTCGCTCTCCTGTAAAATTGTGTTTACGCACACTAAGGTACACGTATCTCCAAAACCATTCGGAGGGTTTTGATAATTTTGCTTCCGAGTCTACCAAGGTAGCGGAAGCTTTGTTTTCACTTTTCAAGGACGAAAAAAATAAAGTTCTCCAAAATCAAAATTTTCACTCGCATTTTGCGTTTTAGACCTTTGTGAACAATTTTGGTTCAGTGTCTGTGTGTCTGTCTGTCTATCTGTCTGTGTGTCTGTCATGAATTCCTTGTAACGCGCATAACTATACGAAGTTATTGTCCGATTTCAATGAAATTTTCAGGGATTGTGCGGGTTGGTGTGTAGACGGTCCCCTATGAATATCATCATCCCCGGACTGATACAAGCAACTGCGCATGCGCAAACGTGAATTCCTTGTAACGGCCATAACTTCTACATTTTTCATCCGATTTCGATGAAATTTTCAGGGATTATGCTGATTAGGTTGTAGATGGTCCCCAATGAAGATCACCACCTTCGGACTGATAGTAGGCACTGCGCATGCGCAAACGTGAATTTCCTTGTAACGTCCATAATTTCTACATTATCTATCCGATTTCAGTGAAATTTTCAGGGATGTTACAGATTAGTATTTAGATGGTCCCCTATGAAAATCACCACCTTCGGACTGATAGTAGCCACTGCGCATGCGCAAACGTGAATTTCTTGTAACGGCCATAACTTCTACATTTTCCATCCGATTTCAATGAAATTATCAGGGATGTTACAGATTAACTTGTTTTGATGTTTTGAGATTAACTACTATGCATCGGATCATCTATACAATCGGGTTATGGATACGAGGAAGCTATGTGCCACACCCACTTGGCAGACGTTTTTTAATGTTCTTATTGAGAAGCTTTACAAATCTGCTGGAG
Organism: Apolygus lucorum; assembly: GCA_009739505.2. NCBI lineage: Eukaryota > Metazoa > Arthropoda > Insecta > Hemiptera > Miridae > Apolygus > Apolygus lucorum. Next base: position 59,841,510 of record CM019180.2, read on the forward strand.
CAATTATCTAAAATTTTGTTCGACAAACGCAACAATTCATGCGGAAGTGGGATAATTGTTGGGGAAAGTTTTGAAAACGCAAAAAAAATATTTCGAAGTTAGAAAAAAAAGTAATTTAAGTGGTTTAGGAAAAAATTGCTACGAGTAATTTTTTGTTGGAAATACCTTGTAGAATCGAACCCTGAGGTTATGTCTATCTTAAGCGTAGACACCCTGTATAATTATCTAACAATTTTTGGTTTATTATTTCTAATAATAAGCCTATGTGATCGAATCGCAAAAGATTTTTATAACCACCCCTCAAACTTTGTCACTTTACGTTTCAAGGTGCGTAGAATCCAAATTTGCAATGTCCGTCCGCCGTCCCCCGTCCGCCGTCCGCGGCACTTTTCTTAGCAACACTGGAGCCATTTTCAATCCTATTGAATGGAAGTGCTCTTCCAGGCGTCTCCAGCATTCGAGGAGATCTTCTTCACTCCTCAGATCACTGATCAGCTGAGTGAGCTCCGAAGCCATTTTCAATCCTATTGAACGCAGGAAGCTGAAATTTGAGAGGGAAGGTCAAGGGAGAATACAGATGGTGGTAGGTGCTATTGATGGAGAACCAGTGATCTTTACAGAAGGGTGATCTATACAGAAAATAATAAACCTTTGAGCAATGATTTGCAGCGTTTTTAGGTAAGTAATAGTATTCTGATAGACTGAATCATTTTCGAATCGACAGCTATTTACAACTAAGTATATTATTTTATTAGTTAATGATATTATTTGTGAAGAAGCTACACTGTCCACCCAACTTGGCAGACCTTTTTTTCCTAAGTAATAGTTGAAACACAAATCATCAAATTTTGTGCGGATGGTAAAAACTCATTAGGTGGGCAATTATGAAGTTTTACATCAGAAAATAATAATCCAATTATAATACTATGGATGGAATGATATTGTAACATCCTATTAAAACAATAGTTGAAGCACATACTTCAATCTTAATATCCAGAAATAGATGGTTAAAAGGGCAAATATGTATGTCACAAGAACGAGAACTTTTCTTCCGGATAGTTCAAAAGCGGGTCGTAACAGTATTTTTATAAGGGAAGAAGGAGGGGTCTGTCAGGAAGAGGAACCCTGGGTGTGAGTGTGAACGTCAGAGGAGAAATGACGTCATTATCGTTGCCGTCTGATACAGTTGAGATTTTCCTTTCGTTATGCTCCCCGGTAATAGCGAGCCACTCGTTTCTTGTAAAGTCAACTTGGCTCTTGACGCATCTTCTTTCTTGCTACAACCCCTTAAAATCCCCCCCCCCCCCCACTGAACCTACCAACTTGCGCCCTTCGGGTACCGCCTCGTTACTTCAGCTACTTTTTTTTCGGAAGGGGTTTCGTTCGTTTTATTATTGTTATTTATTCGCAGCCCTCGAGATATTTACTTTTCCGTTGTTTAGATATTCGCCGCATTAAAATGTACATCATCCTTGGGAGAGCAAGAAAACAAAAACACTCAAGGCTTTACTTTTAACATGCACAGTGTTATCTCTGGGGTGAGCAATTGAGCCTAGTACTTTTATACCGCGAGCGCCTCTGAAAAGAAAGAATTTTACTTGAATAGAGATTTAGAAGTTTTTCGAAGAGTCGTCACAGTCTACGATAGATGTCGTGAACACCAAAATAGAGATGTTATCCTCTCATCGTGAGATTTACCTCCCTGAATCAATATCACACAGGCGAAATATTTACAACTATTGGTTTATTATTTTCAATAATAAGCCTTTGGAATCGAGCAAGAAAAAAAAATTTTAACCCCCCCCCCCCCCCTCAAAATTTGATGTTTTACGTTTCAAGGTACGTAGAATACGAAAATCGAAAAAAACATTTCCGTCCGTCCGCCGTACACTGGACCGATTTGGTTCAAATTTGGTATATGGGCTCCATTTGGGGTCTAGTTGTGCCGCGAAGCTTTTGGTTGATGTAGGTCACTTCTAAGGGGTGAGAATTAAGGGTTGAAATTTTCAAGAGTGCCCTAGCTCGAAAACTCTCGAAATAAAGGTATCGTTTTTTCACCAATTTTAAATAGTATTGAATTTTTAAAATTTTTGAGACCACCCGGAGCTCTGTAGGACAAACCGTTCGGTCCCTACTAGTACTTGAAGGTTTTCCTTCGATAAAACAGAATCATGAGTATGAATCGCAAAAGAGGTCTAATCTCCATTCAAACTTTATCGGACTAAAATGCGATCGCTGTTCATTTCTTCGATTTGTATACAGTTTTGCCTTCTGCGTAACCAGTAATCAAATTTCAATATGAAGCTTTCTATTTTTCCAATCGAGTGTGAAGCGTTTAGTTCTCTCTAATAAACTTGATTGTGAAGGTGTGAAGCCAGTATGGTGTGGTAGGTAGTACCTAGCTGGTAGGTAAAAAAAGTTGGTAGGTAAAAAAAATGTTGGTGGGTAAAAAACGCTGCAAATCATTCCTCAAAGGCTTCTTCACTCTTCAGATCACTGATCAGCTGAGTGAGCTCCAAAGCCATTTTCAATCCTATTGAATGGAAGTGCTCTTCCAGGCGTCTCCAGCATTCGAGGAGATCTTCTTCACTCCTCAGATCCCTGATCAGCTGAGTGAGCTCCAAAGCTATTTTCAATCCTATTGAACGCAGGAAGCTGAAATTTGAGAGGGAAGGTCAAGGGAGAATACAGATGGTGGTAGGTGCTATTGATGGAGAACCAGTGATCTATACAGAAGGGTGATCTATACAGAAAATAATAAACCTTTGAGCAATGATTTGCAGCGTTTTACAGTTATTAAGGTATCGTAATGTATTCACTAAAGGGTTTCTGACTGAGTTCTGGAGAGTGGATGGAACATGATAGTGAATATCACTTATACTGACTATCTTACAAGCGACTCTGGCGTGCATTCCGATCCACGTTTATTTCTTTGTAAGGAGGAGTCGTGGACTTACATTAAACACGAAGTGGGAAGTTATTAGTGGGAGGGAAAAAATAGTTGATGAAATTTAGGGCCTCTCTCAGTAAGACTAAGGTATACCTATGCGATGAATTTGGGATGAAGAGGGACACAATTCAACAGAAGAAAAAAAACATGTACAGATACCTTTCATACAATTCTGGATCTAAATCCACAAAATCATCGACAATTGTATGTATACTCACCCCAGGCCTTTTCTTCAACCGATTTCATGTTGTTTTGGATTATTATTTTCAATAATGAACCTGGAATCGACCAAGAAAAATTTTTTAACCCCCCTCCCCTCAAAATTTGTTGGCTTACTTTTCAAGGTACGTGGAATCCAGAAATCTAATCAAAATTTTGCCGACCGTCCGCCGTACGCGGCATTTTCCTTAGTTATCATGGACCGACTTTGTTTAAATTTGGTATATGGGCTCATATTGGGGTCTATTTGTGCACCAAAGCTTTTGGTTGATGTCAGTCACTTCTAAAGATTGAAAAATAAGGGAATATAGGAAATTATGCAAATTCAGTACTTACATAATCTTCATGAACCGTTAGGTAGGTATTGATAGGCCAACTATCAGCTTCTATCTAAAGACGGAGTTGATAAACGGAGTCGAAGGCGCTGGAATATACTTCGCATTCAGGACCTGACGGTCGTGTGTGTTATAGTATCACAGCGCCGAGTTGGGAATTATTCAGACCAATTTCAAGATGTTTTCGGGCTGTTTGTTAAACCAATGCCAAATCAAAGGAACTTTCTAGATGGGAAGTTTGGCTTCTAGATGGAATGAGTTCAGATATCATTGGTTGTTACTTTTTGGTTTATTATTTTCAATAATAAGCCTTTGGAATCGAGCAAGAAAAAAAAATTTAATTCCCCCTCAAAATTTGTTGTTTTACGTTTCAAGGTATGTAGAATCCGAAAATCGAATGAAAAATTTTCCGTCCGTCCGCTGTACGCGGCACTTTTCTTAGCAACACTGGACCGATTTGGTTCAAATTTGGTATATGGGCTCCATTTGAGGTCTAGTTGTGCCGCGAAGCTTTTGGTCGATGTCAGTCACTTCTAAGGGGTGAAAACTGAGGGTTGAAATTTTCAAAAGTGCCCTAGCTCCAAAACTCTCGAGATAAAGGTATCGTTTTTCACCAATTTTAAATAGTATTGAATTTTAAAAAAATTTTGAGACCACCCGGAGCTCTACAGAACAAACCGTTCGCTCCCTGCGAGTACTTGAGGGTTTTCCTTCAATAAAACAGAATTACGAGTGTGAATCACCAAAGAGGTCTAATCTCCGTTCAAATTTTATCTGACTAAAATGCGATCGCTGTTCATTAAATGAACAAATTTTCTTCGATTTGTATTCAGTTTTGCTTTCTGAATAACCAGTAATCAAATTTTCATATGAAGTTCTCTATTTTTCGAATCGAGTGTGGAGCGTTTAGTTCTTTCTAACAAACTTGATTGTGAAGGTGTGAAGCCAGTATGGTGTGGTATGTAGTACTTACCAATGGTTGGTAGGTATAAAAAGTTGGTAGGTAAAAAAAACGCTGCAAATCATTGCCCAATGATTCTTTATTTTCTGTATAGATCACCCTTCTGTATAGATCTCTCCCTACCAACCATAGGTACCTACTATCTAATATTGCAATTTTGTAAATTTCAACCCTTCATTTCCATTCGGTTGGTGGTTGTGGTTGAAATTTACAAAATTGCACTATTAGATAGTAGGTACCTATGGTTGTTAGGGAGAGAACTATACAGAAGGGTGATCTATACAGAAAATATAACACATTTGGGCAATGATTTGCAGCATTTTTACCAAGCACTTGCTTGTAACCAATATCCTAGATGACTGACAAGAAATTATCAACCAATAAAATAAAAATACGAAAGTATTCTTTAACTCTCAGTGTGTGTACAGTGTCTGACATACAATACGGTTATCTAATTGAGTGATTTGACAACAATGCTCGGCCCACCACCTCAGTAGCTTCCCAAGTAGGTGTAGGTGCCCTGGAAGTATGGTGTCCGACAGACTATTTACCAGCCACCGAGATACGAGTCCGGTAGACGCTATCGCACTCAATTTTGGTATACGGCTTTTTGGGAATAACTGATAATGATCAGGGGGATGTTTTGTCTGGGTTTGTGAAACTGAGAATATATTCGAACAGTCAATTTCTCTTCACTGTTTTGAGGAATGGAGAGACTTGCGACTCGTTTGAAACAAAAACAACGTTGGCTCCGACTGTTCCTCGGGAGAGAGAAATAGAAAACATCTTCTCAAACTTTGCAGTTTGGTTTCAACGATAAGAAGAAACCGAGTTTATAAATCAGCGAAATTCAGAGGTGTCACTGGTAATGGGGAATATATGTGTGGGTGTATGTGTGAGTATTGGCCGTATTGAGAGCATGTTATCTCCCTAATGGCCCAAGTTCCAGTTAACTTCTGATACTCACAGGCGAGTCCGTGCAAAATCGACTTACGTGTTTTCTCACGTAACGTTCCAGATTACCAACTCCGACTACTTTAGCTTTACTACTACAGTGCTACCAACCCTTTAATAGGGTTAAGTTCTTCGTAAATAACTTAACGAATTCCTTCCGTTTTCCTTTTTTTAGCTCCAGTTTTTCTCCAGCGCCCTCTCACGTACTCTTAGTTCGTTCTGTCTAAATTGTGGTCATCCAACTCAGAGAGATGAATAGGGAAACTGAAGCTGACAATTCAAATGTCGATGCCCCTGATCAGGTAAATCAGTTTTTGAATAATATTTCTCAATATCCAACAAAAAGAAATCTGCGTAAGCTTGGAGAAAATTTTGCCAAAATTATGATTTTGATTGTTGATAAATGGCGCAACGCTATAAGAAAGAAGTATGGGAAGGAAAATTATGGAAAGTTCTATAGCCTGCAAATGCGTTTGAATATACCATGTAGGTATATTCACTACCAAGTGTCATATAAACATCATTCTTGGAATAATTGTCTTCCCCCTTGATTCTCTTCCGACCAGTCAACGAAAAGCCGAAATTTTGTCATTACTGTGCTGTGATGAATTTTTCCTTCAATTAAAATGTTCGAAGAAATTTAGCATTTTTTGATACATAATATTTATTACTTCACAAGTGCAATATGTGGGTACCACAGCACGATCGAAATTTTGGTGTCGAAGCTTGACGGTACCTATTTTTGGCACCTTATTTGTTGAAAAATAAGAAAGTGCACACAAATATTATTTTAAATCTTCTTCAATTTCACAATAGATACTCGCTAATAAGAGACGGTAGGAATTTAAGCCAAGTATCGAACAAGTTCTCTCTCGACCAAGTTATGTTCTCTGGTAACCCCAGCAAGTTGGCTTGACCGTTCGTTGCGGTACCTCTTTCTTACGAAAACATCTCCAAAGTTCTTGATAAATCACTTCCACCTTCTAGTAGTACCTCGAACTCCATACATACCCACGTCCGGTCATAACCGATGAGTTGGTAGTTCAAATCCCTTCTATCTGACCTTCCCGTCCTGTTGGAAACCGTCCAACCATTTCGTTGGTTCTCAACTCAAAGTTTGCTTTTCCGTAGAGGATGCTCACATGGAGTTTCCGCGGTGTTTCAAACGCTGGTGACATAAATATTGAAAGAACCTAGCTAACTGGCATCCACTCAGTTGATTCAATTGATCCAACTGAGAGCAATCGAAATAATTAAATTAAGAACTTCCGGCACCTAGAATGTAAATGGATATTCAAATGACTCCACTAGGAGATGGATTTTTAGGAAGTTCCACGTTTATCGCTTCACAATTTTAGTAGGAAGCTTTAAGGATATTGAATATCTATCATTTCCCACAAAACTTCCTTGGAAGAGAGAAAATTTCTCTCTTATTGACCGTTCTGACGCTGGTAAGTGTTGCGGGTTAGTCTAGGCGCGCCTTAAATCTATGGCTGGGTACTTACGACTGAGCTACATGCACGAAATTCTGGGATATGTTTCTTATATAACTGGTGGATAATATACTGCAATTTGGTCGATTCCGGATCGATAGGAGAAAAGTTATGAACGCCCGATTTTGGGTGATAGCTGATTTCAGTAGAATTTTCGAACACTTTCGCACTTTACAGAAAATAGTCATCTTCAAATCTCTCCAAACTCTGATGGATGTTACAGTAACATATCCTCAACATCAGACTAAAATATGGTGGGTGGGAATTTCGTTTAAAAAAAGTAATGGATGTAAGAATTTGGTGTGCCACCTGTTCTGATACCGCAACACACGTTTTCTCGCACAAATCATCTATGCCTGAGTACTTACGACTGAGCTACATCCATGAAATTCTGGGATATGTTTCTTATATAACTGGTGGATTATATACTAAAATTTGGTCGATTCCGGATCAATGAGAGAAAAGTTATGAACGCCCGATTTTGGGTGATAGCTGATTTCAGTAGAATTTTCGAACACTTTCGCACTTTACAGAAAATAGTCATCTTCAAATCTCTCCAAACTCTGGTGGATGTTACAGTAACATATCCTCAACATCAGACTAAAATATGGTGGGTGGGAATTTCGTTTAAAAAAAGTAATGGATGTAAGAATTTGGTGTGCCACCAACTAATTCAGTAGAATTATCGAACACTTTCGCACTTTACTAAAAATAGTCATCTTCAAATCTCTCCAAACTCTGGTGGATGTTACAGTAACATATCCTCAACATTATACTAAAAAATGGTGGGTGGGAGTTTCGATCAAAAAAAGTAATCGATCTTGGAAGTTGAGGAGGTTCTGTAATCAAAACTACTACAGAACCACATGTTAGCACTTTACAAAAAACAGTCATCTTCAAATCTCTCCAAACTCTAGTGGATGTTAGAGTAACATATCCTCAACATCAGACTAAAATATGGTGGGTGGGAATTTCGTTTAAAAAAAGTAATGGATGTAAGAATTTGGTGTGCCACCTGTTCTGATACCGCAACACACGTTTTCTCGCACAAATCATCTATGCCTGAGTACTTACGACTGAGCTACATCCATGAAATTCTGGGATATGTTTCTTATATAACTGGTGGATTATATACTAAAATTTGGTCGATTCCGGATCAATGAGAGAAAAGTTATGAACGCCCGATTTTGGGTGATAGCTGATTTCAGTAGAATTTTCGAACACTTTCGCACTTTAGAGAAAATAGTCATCTTCAAATCTCTCCAAACTCTGGTGGATGTTACAGTAACATATGCTCAACATCAGACTAAAATATGGTGGGTGGGAATTTCGTTTAAAAAAAGTAATGGATGTAAGAATTTGGTGTGCCACCTGTTCTGATACCGCAACACACGTTTTCTGGCACAAATCATCTATGCCTGAGTACTTACGACTGAGCTACATCCATGAAATTCTGGGATATGTTTCTTATATAACTGGTGGATTATATACTAAAATTTGGTCGATTCCGGATCAATGAGAGAAAAGTTATGAACGCCCGATTTTGGGTGATAGCTGATTTCAGTAGAATTTTCGAACACTTTCGCACTTTACAGAAAATAGTCATCGTCAAATCTCTCCAAACTCTGGTGGATGTTACAGTAACATATCCTCAACATCAGACTAAAATATGGTGGGTGGGAATTTCGTTTAAAAAAAGTAATGGATGTAAGAATTTGGTGTGCCACCAACTAATTCAGTAGAATTATCGAACACTTTCGCACTTTACTAAAAATAGTCATCTTCAAATCTCTCCAAACTCTGGTGGATGTTACAGTAACATATCCTCAACATTATACTAAAAAATGGTGGGTGGGAGTTTCGATCAAAAAAAGTAATCGATCTTGGAAGTTGAGGAGGTTCTGAAATCATAACTACTACAGAACCACATGTTAGCACTTTACAAAAACAGTCATCTTCAAATCTCTCCAAACTCTAGTGGATGTTAGAGTAACATATCCTCAACATCAGACTAAAATATGGTGGGTGGGAATTTCGTTTAAAAAAGTAATGGATGTAAGAATTTGGTGTGCCACCTGTTCTGATACCGCAACACACGTTTTCTCGCACAAATCATCTATGCCTGAGTACTTACGACTGAGCTACATCCATGAAATTCTGGGATATGTTTCTTATATAACTGGTGGATTATATACTAAAATTTGGTCGATTCCGGATCAATGAGAGAAAAGTTATGAACGCCCGATTTTGGGTGATAGCTGATTTCAGTAGAATTTTCGAACACTTTCGCACTTTAGAGAAAATAGTCATCTTCAAATCTCTCCAAACTCTGGTGGATGTTACAGTAACATATGCTCAACATCAGACTAAAATATGGTGGGTGGGAATTTCGTTTAAAAAAAGTAATGGATGTAAGAATTTGGTGTGCCACCTGTTCTGATACCGCAACACACGTTTTCTCGCACAAATCATCTATGCCTGAGTACTTACGACTGAGCTACATGCATGAAATTCTGGGATATGTTTTTTATATAACTGGTGGATTATATACTAAAATTTGGTCGATTCCGGATCAATGAGAGAAAAGTTATGAACGCCCGATTTTGGGTGATAGCTGATTTCAGTAGAATTTTCGAACACTTTCGCACTTTAGAGAAAATAGTCATCTTCAAATCTCTCCAAACTCTGGTGGATGTTACAGTAACATATCCCCAACATCAGACTAAAATATGGTGGGTGGGAATTTCGTTTAAAAAAAGTAATGGATGTAAGAATATGGTGTGCCACCTGTTCTGATACCGCAACACACGTTTTCTCGCACGAATCATCTATGCCTGAGTACTTACGACTGAGCTACATCCATGAAATTCTGGGATATGTTTCTTATATAACTGGTGGATTATATACTAAAATTTGGTCGATTCCGAATCGATAGGAGAAAAGTTATGAACGCCCGATTTTGGGTGATAGCTGATTTCAGTAGAATTTTCGAACACTTTCGCACTTTACAGAAAATAGTCATTTTCAAATCTCTCCAAACTCTGGTGGATGTTACAGTAACATATCCTCAACAAAATAAAAAAAAATAAAAATAAAAATAAAAAATGGCGGATGGGAATTCTGTTTAAAAAAATTAATCGATGTAAGAATTTGGTGTGCCACCTGTTCTGATGAACCGACTAAATTCGATGAACCGACTAAATTCGATGAACCGACTAAATTCGATGAACCGACTAAATTCGATGAACCGACTAAATTCGATGAACCAACTAAATTCGATAAACCAACTAAATTCGATGAACCGACTAAATTCGATGAACCGACTAAATCGAACCGACTAAATTCGATGAACCGACTAAATTCGATGAACCGACTAAATTCGATGAACCGACTAAATTCGATGAACCGACTAAATTCGATGAACCGACTAATCGATGAACCAACTAAATTCGATAAACCAACTAAATTCGATGAACCAACTAAATTCGATGAACCGACTAAATTCGATGAACCGACTAAATTCGATGAACCGACTAAATTCGATGAACCAACAAAATTCGATGAACCAACTAAATTCGATGAACCAACTAAATTCGATGAACCAACTAAAATACCATAAACAAATACCAAAAAGTAATGGATGTAAGAATTTGGTGTGCCACCTGTTCTGATACCGCAACACACGTTTTCTCGCACAAATCATCTATGGCTGGGTACTTACGACTGAGCTACATCCATGAAATTCTGGGATATGTGTCTTATATAACTGGTGGATAATATACTGAAATTTGGTCCATTCCGGATCGATAAGAGAAAAGTTATGAACGCCCGATTTGGGTGATAGCTGATTTCAGTAGAATTATCGAACACTTTCGCACTTTACTAAAATAGTCATCTTCAATCTCTCCAAACTCTGGTGGATGTTACAGTAACATATCCTCAACATTATACTAAAAATGGTGGGTGGGAGTTTCGATCAAAAAAAGTAATCGATCTTGGAAGTTGAGGAGGTTCTGTAATCATAACTACTACAGAACCACATGTTCGCACTTTACAAAAAATAGTCATCTTCAAATCTCTCCAAACTCTAGTGGATGTTAGAGTAACGAATCCTCAACATTATACCAAAAAATGGTGGGTGGGAATTTTGATTTAGAAAAGTAATGGATGTATGAAGTTGGTGTGCCACCCGTTCTGACGCTGGTAAGTGTTGCGGGTTAGTCTAGGCGCGCCTTAAATCTATGGCTGGGTACTTACGCCTGAGCTACATGCACGAAATTCTGGGATATGTTTCTTATATAACTGGTGGATAATATACTGCAATTTGGTCGATTCCGGATCGATAGGAGAAAAGTTATGAACGCCCGATTTTGGGTGATAGCTGATTTCAGTAGAATTTTCGAACACTTTCGCACTTTACAGAAAACAATCATCTTCAAATCTCTCCAAACTCTGATGGATGTTACAGTAACATATCCTCAACATCAGACTAAAATATGGTGGGTGGGAATTTCGTTTAAAAAAAGTAATGGATGTATGAAGTTGGTGTGCCACCCTTTCTGACGCTGGTAAGTGTTGCGGGTTAGTCTAGGCGCGCCTTAAATCTATGGCTGGGTACTTACGACTGAGCTACATGCACGAAATTCTGGGATATGTTTCTTATATAACTGGTGGATAATATACTGCAATTTGGTCGATTCCGGATCGATAGGAGAAAAGTTATGAACGCCCGATTTTGGGTGATAGCTGATTTCAGTAGAATTTTCGAACACTTTCGCACTTTACAGAAAAGAGTCATCTTCAAATCTCTCCAAACTCTGATGGATGTTACAGTAACATATCCTCAACATCAGACTAAAATATGGTGGGTGGGAATTTCGTTTAAAAAAAGTAATGGATGTAAGAATTTGGTGTGCCACCTGTTCTGATACCGCAACACACGTTTTCTCGCACAAATCATCTATGCCTGAGTACTTACGACTGAGCTACATCCATGAAATTCTGGGATATGTTTCATATATAACTGGTGAATTATATACTAAAATTTGGTCGATTCCGGATCGATAGGAGAAAAGTTATGAACGCCCGATTTTGGGTGATAGCTGATTTCAGTAGAATTTTCGAACACTTTCGCACTTTACACAAAATAGTCATCTTCAAATCTCTCCAAACTCTGGTGGATGTTACAGTAACATATCCTCAACCATATACTAAAAAATGGCGGATGGGAATTCTGTTTAAAAAAATTAATCGATGTAAGAATTTGGTGTGCCACCTGTTCTGATGAACTAACTAAATTCGATGAACCAACTAAATTCTCGATGAACCAACTAAATTCGAAGAACCAACTAAATTCGATGAACCAACTAAATTCTCGATGAACCAACTAAATTCGATAAACCAACTAAATTCGATGAACCTACTAAATTCGATGTACCGACTAAATTCTCAATGAACCAACTAAATTCGATGAACCAACTAAATTCTCGATGAACCAACTAAATTCGATGAACCAACTAAATTCGATGAACCAACTAAATTCGATGAACCAACTAAATTCTCAATTAACCAACTAAATTCGATGAACCAACTAAATTCGATGAACCAACTAAATTCTCGATGAACCAACTAAATTCGATGAACCAACTAAATTCGATGAACCAACTAAATTCGATGAACCAACTAAATTCGATGAACCAACTAAATTCTCGATGAACCAACTAAATTCGATGAACCAACTAAATTCGATGAACCAACTAAATTCTCGATGAACCAACTAAATTCGATGAACCAACTAAATTCTCGATAAACCAACTAAATTCGATGAACCAACTAAATTCTCGATGAACCAAATAAATTCGATGAACCAACTAAATTTTCGATGAACCAACTAAATTCGATGAACCAACTAAATTCTCGATGAACCAACTAAATTCGATGAACCAACTACATTCTCGATGAACCAACTAAATTCGATGAACCAACTAAATTCTCGATGAACCAACTAAATTCTCGATGAACCAACTAAATTCTATGAACCAACTAAATTCGATGAACCAACTAAATTCGATGAACCAACTAAATTCTCGATGAACCAACTAAATTCGATGAACCAACTAAATTCGATGACCCAACTAAATTCGATGAACCAACTAAATTCTCGATGAACCAACTAAATTCGATGAACCAACTAAATTCGATGAACCAACTAAATTCGATGAACCAACTAAATTTCGATGAACCAACTAAATTCTCGATGAACCAACTAAATTCGATGAACCAACTAAATTCTCGATGAACCAACTAAATTCGATGAACCAACTAAATTCTCGATGAACCAACTAAATTCGATGAACCAACTAAATCTCGATGAACCAACTAAATTCGATGAACCAACTAAATTCTCGATGAACCAACTAAATTCGATGAACCAACTAAATTCTCGATGAACCAACTAAATTCGATGAACCAACTAAATTCGATGAACCAACTAAATTCGATGAACCAATTAAATTCTCGATGAACCAACTAAATTCGATGAACCAACTAAATTCGATGAACCAACTAAATTCGATGAACCAACTAAATTCTCGATGAACCAACTAAATTCGATGAACCAACTAAATTCGATGAACCAACTAAATTCGATGAACCAACTAAATTCGATGAACCAACTAAAATCTCGATGAACCAACTAAATTCGATGAACCAACTAAATTCGATGAACCAACTAAATTCGATAAACCAACTAAATTCTCGATGAACCAACTAAATTCGATGAACCAACTAAATTCGATGAACCAACTAAATTCGATGAACCTACTAAATTCGATGAACCAACTAAATTCTCGATGAACCAATTAAATTCGATGAACCAACTAAATTCTCGATGAACCTACTAAATTCGATGAACCAACTAAATTCTCGATGAACCAAATAAATTCTCGATGAACCAACTAAATTCGATGAACCAACTAAATTCGATGAACCAACTAAATTCTCGATGAACCAACTAAATTCGATGAACCAACTAAATTCGATGAACCAACTAAATTCGATGAACCAACTAAATTCGATGAACCAACTAAATTCGATGAACCAACTAAATTCGATGAACCAACTAAATTTCGATGAACCAACTAAATTCGATGAACCAACTAAATTCGATGAACCAACTAAATTCGATGAACCAACTAAATTCGATGAACCAACTAAATTCGATGAACCAACTAAATTCGATGAACCAACTAAATTCGATGAACCAACTAAATTTCGATGAACCAACTAAATTCGATGAACCAACTAAATTCTCGATGAACCAACTAAATTCGATGAACCAACTAAATTTCGATGAACCAACTAAATTCGATGAACCAACTAAATTCGATGAACCAACTAAATTCGATGAACCAACTAAATTCGATGAACCAACTAAATTCGATGAACCAACTAAATTCGATGAACCAACTAAATTCGATGAACCAACTAAATTCGATGAACCAACTAAATTCGATGAACCAACTAAATTCGATGAACCAACTAAATTCGATGAGAACCAACTAAATTCGATGAACCAACTAAATTCGATGAACCAACTAAATTCGATGAACCAACTAAATTCGATGAACCAACTAACTAAATTCGATGAACCAACTAAATTCGATGAACCAACTAAATTCGATGAACCAACTAAATTCGATGAACCAACTAAATTCGATGAACCAACTAAATTCGATGAACCAACTAAATTCGATGAACCAACTAAATTCGATGAACCAACTAAATTCGATGAACCAACTAAATTCGATGAACCAACTAAATTCGATGAACCAACTAAATTCGATGAACCAACTAAATTCGATGAACCAACTAAATTCGATGAACCAACTAAATTCGATGAACCAACTAAATTCGATGAACCAACTAAATTCGATGAACCAACTAAATTCGATGAACCAACTAAATTCGATGAACCAACTAAATTCGATGAACCAACTAAATTCGATGAACCAACTAAATTCGATGAACCAACTAAATTCGATGAACCAACTAAATTCGATGAACCAACTAAATTCGATGAACCAACTAAATTCGATGAACCAACTAAATTCGATGAACCAACTAAATTCGATGAACCAACTAAATTCGATGAACCAACTAAATTCGATGAACCAACTAAATTCGATGAACCAACTAAATTCGATGAACCAACTAAATTCGATGAACCAACTAAATTCGATGAACCAACTAAATTCGATGAACCAACTAAATTCGATGAACCAACTAAATTCGATGAACCAACTAAATTCGATGAACCAACTAAATTCGATGAACCAACTAAATTCGATGAACCAACTAAATTCGATGAACCAACTAAATTCGATGAACCAACTAAATTCGATGAACCAACTAAATTCGATGAACCAACTAAATTCGATGAACCAACTAAATTCGATGAACCAACTAAATTCGATGAACCAACTAAATTCGATGAACCAACTAAATTCGATGAACCAACTAAATTCGATGAACCAACTAAATTCGATGAACCAACTAAATTCGATGAACCAACTAAATTCGATGAACCAACTAAATTCGATGAACCAACTAAATTCGATGAACCAACTAAATTCGATGAACCAACTAAATTCGATGAACCAACTAAATTCGATGAACCAACTAAATTCGATGAACCAACTAAATTCGATGAACCAACTAAATTCGATGAACCAACTAAATTCGATGAACCAACTAAATTCGATGAACCAACTAAATTCGATGAACCAACTAAATTCGATGAACCAACTAAATTCGATGAACCAACTAAATTCGATGAACCAACTAAATTCGATGAACCAACTAAATTCGATGAACCAACTAAATTCGATGAACCAACTAATTTCGATGAACCAACTAAATTCGATGAACCAACTAAATTCGATGAACCAACTAAATTCGATGAACCAACTAAATTCGATGAACCAACTAAATTCGATGAACCAACTAAATTCGATGAACCAACTAAATTCGATGAACCAACTAAATTCGATGAACCAACTAAATTCGATGAACCAACTAAATTCGATGAACCAACTAAATTCGATGAACCAACTAAATTCGATGAACCAACTAAATTCGATGAACCAACTAAATTCGATGAACCAACTAAATTCGATGAACCAACTAAATTCGATGAACCAACTAAATTCGATGAACCAACTAAATTCGATGAACCAACTAAATTCGATGAACCAACTAAATTCGATGAACCAACTAAATTCGATGAACCAACTAAATTCGATGAACCAACTAAATTCGATGAACCAACTAAATTCGATGAACCAACTAAATTCGATGAACCAACTAAATTCGATGAACCAACTAAATTCGATGAACCAACTAAATTCGATGAACCAACTAAATTCGATGAACCAACTAATTTCGATGAACCAACTAAATTCGATGAACCAACTAAATTCGATGAACCAACTAAATTCGATGAACCAACTAAATTCGATGAACCAACTAAATTCGATGAACCAACTAAATTCGATGAACCAACTAAATTCGATGAACCAACTAAATTCGATGAACCAACTAAATTCGATGAACCAACTAATTCGATGAACCAACTAAATTCGATGAACCAACTAAATTCGATGAACCAACTAAATTCGATGAACCAACTAAATTCGATGAACCAACTAAATTCGATGAACCAACTAAATTCGATGAACCAACTAAATTCGATGAACCAACTAAATTCGATGAACCAACTAAATTCGATGAACCAACTAAATTCGATGAACCAACTAAATTCGATGAACCAACTAAATTCGATGAACCAACTAAATTCGATGAACCAACTAAATTCGATGAACCAACTAAATTCGATGAACCAACTAAATTCGATGAACCAACTAAATTCGATGAACCAACTAAATTCGATGAAACCAACTAAATTCGATGAACCAACTAAATTCGATGAACCAACTAAATTCGATGAACCAACTAAATTCGATGAACCAACTAAATTCGATGAACCAACTAAATTCGATGAACCAACTAAATCGATGAACCAACTAAATTCGATGAACCAACTAAATTCGATGAACCAACTAAATTCGATGAACCAACTAAATTCGATGAACCAACTAAATTCGATGAACCAACTAAATTCGATGAACCAACTAAATTCGATGAACCAACTAAATTCGATGAACCAACTAAATTCGATGAACCAACTAAATTCGATGAACCAACTAAATTCGATGAACCAACTAAATTCGATGAACCAACTAAATTCGATGAACCAACTAAATTCGATGAACCAACTAAATTCGATGAACCAACTAAATTCGATGAACCAACTAAATTCGATGAACCAACTAAATTCGATGAACCAACTAAATTCGATGAACCAACTAAATTCGATGAACCAACTAAATTCGATGAACCAACTAAATTCGATGAACCAACTAAATTCGATGAACCAACTAAATTCGATGAACCAACTAAATTCGATGAACCAACTAAATTCGATGAACCAACTAAATTCGATGAACCAACTAAATTCGATGAACCAACTAAATTCGATGAACCAACTAAATTCGATGAACCAACTAAATTCGATGAACCAACTAAATTCGATGAACCAACTAAATTCGATGAACCAACTAAATTCGATGAACCAACTAAATTCGATGAACCAACTAAATTCGATGAACCAACTAAATTCGATGAACCAACTAAATTCGATGAACCAACTAAATTCGATGAACCAACTAAATTCGATGAACCAACTAAATTCGATGAACCAACTAAATTCGATGAACCAACTAAATTCGATGAACCAACTAAATTCGATGAACCAACTAAATTCGATGAACCAACTAAATTCGATGAACCAACTAAATTCGATGAACCAACTAAATTCGATGAACCAACTAAATTCGATGAACCAACTAAATTCGATGAACCAACTAATTCGATGAACCAACTAAATTCGATGAACCAACTAAATTCGATGAACCAACTAAATTCGATGAACCAACTAAATTCGATGAACCAAACCAACTATTCGATGAACCAACTAAATTCGATGAACCAACTAAATTCGATGAACCAACTAAATTCGATGAACCAACTAAATTCGATGAACCAACTAAATTCGATGAACCAACTAAATTCGATGAACCAACTAAATTCGATGAACCAACTAAATTCGATGAACCAACTAAATTCGATGAACCAACTAAATTCGATGAACCAACTAAATTCGATGAACCAACTAAATTCGATGAACCAACTAAATTCGATGAACCAACTAAATTCGATGAACCAACTAAATTCGATGAACCAACTAAATTCGATGAACCAACTAAATTCGATGAACCAACTAAATTCGATGAACCAACTAAATTCGATGAACCAACTAAATTCGATGAACCAACTAAATTCGATGAACCAACTAAATTCGATGAACCAACTAAATTCGATGAACCAACTAAATTCGATGAACCAACTAAATTCGATGAACCAACTAAATTCGATGAACCAACTAAATTCGATGAACCAACTAAATTCGATGAACCAACTAAATTCGATGAACCAACTAAATTCGATGAACCAACTAAATTCGATGAACCAACTAAATTCGATGAACCAACTAAATTCGATGAACCAACTAAATTCGATGAACCAACTAAATTCGATGAACCAACTAAATTCGATGAACCAACTAAATTCGATGAACCAACTAAATTCGATGAACCAACTAAATTCGATGAACCAACTAAATTCGATGAACCAACTAAATTCGATGAACCAACTAAATTCGATGAACCAACTAAATTCGATGAACCAACTAAATTCGATGAACCAACTAAATTCGATGAACCAACTAAATTCGATGAACCAACTAAATTCGATGAACCAACTAAATTCGATGAACCAACTAAATTCGATGAACCAACTAAATTCGATGAACCAACTAAATTCGATGAACCAACTAAATTCGATGAACCAACTAAATTCGATGAACCAACTAAATTCGATGAACCAACTAAATTCGATGAACCAACTAAATTCGATGAACCAACTAAATTCGATGAACCAACTAAATTCGATGAACCAACTAAATTCGATGAACCAACTAAATTCGATGAACCAACTAAATTCGATGAACCAACTAAATTCGATGAACCAACTAAATTCGATGAACCAACTAAATTCGATGAACCAACTAAATTCGATGAACCAACTAAATTCGATGAACCAACTAAATTCGATGAACCAACTAAATTCGATGAACCAACTAAATTCGATGAACCAACTAAATTCGATGAACCAACTAAATTCGATGAACCAACTAAATTCGATGAACCAACTAAATTCGATGAACCAACTAAATTCGATGAACCAACTAAATTCGATGAACCAACTAAATTCGATGAACCAACTAAATTCGATGAACCAACTAAATTCGATGAACCAACTAAATTCGATGAACCAACTAAATTCGATGAACCAACTAAATTCGATGAACCAACTAAATTCGATGAACCAACTAAATTCGATGAACCAACTAAATTCGATGAACCAACTAAATTCGATGAACCAACTAAATTCGATGAACCAACTAAATTCGATGAACCAACTAAATTCGATGAACCAACTAAATTCGATGAACCAACTAAATTCGATGAACCAACTAAATTCGATGAACCAACTAAATTCGATGAACCAACTAAATTCGATGAACCAACTAAATTCGATGAACCAACTAAATTCGATGAACCAACTAAATTCGATGAACCAACTAAATTCGATGAACCAACTAAATTCGATGAACCAACTAAATTCGATGAACCAACTAAATTCGATGAACCAACTAAATTCGATGAACCAACTAAATTCGATGAACCAACTAAATTCGATGAACCAACTAAATTCGATGAACCAACTAAATTCGATGAACCAACTAAATTCGATGAACCAACTAAATTCGATGAACCAACTAAATTCGATGAACCAACTAAATTCGATGAACCAACTAAATTCGATGAACCAACTAAATTCGATGAACCAACTAAATTCGATGAACCAACTAAATTCGATGAACCAACTAAATTCGATGAACCAACTAAATTCGATGAACCAACTAAATTCGATGAACCAACTAAATTCGATGAACCAACTAAATTCGATGAACCAACTAAATTCGATGAACCAACTAAATTCGATGAACCAACTAAATTCGATGAACCAACTAAATTCGATGAACCAACTAAATTCGATGAACCAACTAAATTCGATGAACCAACTAAATTCGATGAACCAACTAAATTCGATGAACCAACTAAATTCGATGAACCAACTAAATTCGATGAACCAACTAAATTCGATGAACCAACTAAATTCGATGAACCAACTAAATTCGATGAACCAACTAAATTCGATGAACCAACTAAATTCGATGAACCAACTAAATTCGATGAACCAACTAAATTCGATGAACCAACTAAATTCGATGAACCAACTAAATTCGATGAACCAACTAAATTCGATGAACCAACTAAATTCGATGAACCAACTAAATTCGATGAACCAACTAAATTCGATGAACCAACTAAATTCGATGAACCAACTAAATTCGATGAACCAACTAAATTCGATGAACCAACTAAATTCGATGAACCAACTAAATTCGATGAACCAACTAAATTCGATGAACCAACTAAATTCGATGAACCAACTAAATTCGATGAACCAACTAAATTCGATGAACCAACTAAATTCGATGAACCAACTAAATTCGATGAACCAACTAAATTCGATGAACCAACTAAATTCGATGAACCAACTAAATTCGATGAACCAACTAAATTCGATGAACCAACTAAATTCGATGAACCAACTAATTCGATGAACCAACTAAATTCGATGAACCAACTAAATTCGATGAACCAACTAAATTCGATGAACCAACTAAATTCGATGAACCAACTAAATTCGATGAACCAACTAAATTCGATGAACCAACTAAATTCGATGAACCAACTAAATTCGATGAACCAACTAAATTCGATGAACCAACTAAATTCGATGAACCAACTAAATTCGATGAACCAACTAAATTCGATGAACCAACTAAATTCGATGAACCAACTAAATTCGATGAACCAACTAAATTCGATGAACCAACTAAATTCGATGAACCAACTAAATTCGATGAACCAACTAAATTCGATGAACCAACTAAATTCGATGAACCAACTAAATTCGATGAACCAACTAAATTCGATGAACCAACTAAATTCGATGAACCAACTAAATTCGATGAACCAACTAAATTCGATGAACCAACTAAATTCGATGAACCAACTAAATTCGATGAACCAACTAAATTCGATGAACCAACTAAATTCGATGAACCAACTAAATTCGATGAACCAACTAAATTCGATGAACCAACTAAATTCGATGAACCAACTAAATTCGATGAACCAACTAAATTCGATGAACCAACTAAATTCGATGAACCAACTAAATTCGATGAACCAACTAAATTCGATGAACCAACTAAATTCGATGAACCAACTAAATTCGATGAACCAACTAAATTCGATGAACCAACTAAATTCGATGAACCAACTAAATTCGATGAACCAACTAAATTCGATGAACCAACTAAATTCGATGAACCAACTAAATTCGATGAACCAACTAAATTCGATGAACCAACTAAATTCGATGAACCAACTAAATTCGATGAACCAACTAAATTCGATGAACCAACTAAATTCGATGAACCAACTAAATTCGATGAACCAACTAAATTCGATGAACCAACTAAATTCGATGAACCAACTAAATTCGATGAACCAACTAAATTCGATGAACCAACTAAATTCGATGAACCAACTAAATTCGATGAACCAACTAAATTCGATGAACCAACTAAATTCGATGAACCAACTAAATTCGATGAACCAACTAAATTCGATGAACCAACTAAATTCGATGAACCAACTAAATTCGATGAACCAACTAAATTCGATGAACCAACTAAATTCGATGAACCAACTAAATTCGATGAACCAACTAAATTCGATGAACCAACTAAATTCGATGAACCAACTAAATTCGATGAACCAACTAAATTCGATGAACCAACTAAATTCGATGAACCAACTAAATTCGATGAACCAACTAAATTCGATGAACCAACTAAATTCGATGAACCAACTAAATTCGATGAACCAACTAAATTCGATGAACCAACTAAATTCGATGAACCAACTAAATTCGATGAACCAACTAAATTCGATGAACCAACTAAATTCGATGAACCAACTAAATTCGATGAACCAACTAAATTCGATGAACCAACTAAATTCGATGAACCAACTAAATTCGATGAACCAACTAAATTCGATGAACCAACTAAATTCGATGAACCAACTAAATTCGATGAACCAACTAAATTCGATGAACCAACTAAATTCGATGAACCAACTAAATTCGATGAACCAACTAAATTCGATGAACCAACTAAATTCGATGAACCAACTAAATTCGATGAACCAACTAAATTCGATGAACCAACTAAATTCGATGAACCAACTAAATTCGATGAACCAACTAAATTCGATGAACCAACTAAATTCGATGAACCAACTAAATTCGATGAACCAACTAAATTCGATGAACCAACTAAATTCGATGAACCAACTAAATTCGATGAACCAACTAAATTCGATGAACCAACTAAATTCGATGAACCAACTAAATTCGATGAACCAACTAAATTCGATGAACCAACTAAATTCGATGAACCAACTAAATTCGATGAACCAACTAAATTCGATGAACCAACTAAATTCGATGAACCAACTAAATTCGATGAACCAACTAAATTCGATGAACCAACTAAATTCGATGAACCAACTAAATTCGATGAACCAACTAAATTCGATGAACCAACTAAATTCGATGAACCAACTAAATTCGATGAACCAACTAAATTCGATGAACCAACTAAATTCGATGAACCAACTAAATTCGATGAACCAACTAAATTCGATGAACCAACTAAATTCGATGAACCAACTAAATTCGATGAACCAACTAAATTCGATGAACCAACTAAATTCGATGAACCAACTAAATTCGATGAACCAACTAAATTCGATGAACCAACTAAATTCGATGAACCAACTAAATTCGATGAACCAACTAAATTCGATGAACCAACTAAATTCGATGAACCAACTAAATTCGATGAACCAACTAAATTCGATGAACCAACTAAATTCGATGAACCAACTAAATTCGATGAACCAACTAAATTCGATGAACCAACTAAATTCGATGAACCAACTAAATTCGATGAACCAACTAAATTCGATGAACCAACTAAATTCGATGAACCAACTAAATTCGATGAACCAACTAAATTCGATGAACCAACTAAATTCGATGAACCAACTAAATTCGATGAACCAACTAAATTCGATGAACCAACTAAATTCGATGAACCAACTAAATTCGATGAACCAACTAAATTCGATGAACCAACTAAATTCGATGAACCAACTAAATTCGATGAACCAACTAAATTCGATGAACCAACTAAATTCGATGAACCAACTAAATTCGATGAACCAACTAAATTCGATGAACCAACTAAATTCGATGAACCAACTAAATTCGATGAACCAACTAAATTCGATGAACCAACTAAATTCGATGAACCAACTAATTCGATGAACCAACTAAATTCGATGAACCAACTAAATTCGATGAACCAACTAAATTCGATGAACCAACTAAATTCGATGAACCAACTAAATTCGATGAACCAACTAAATTCGATGAACCAACTAAATTCGATGAACCAACTAAATTCGATGAACCAACTAAATTCGATGAACCAACTAAATTCGATGAACCAACTAAATTCGATGAACCAACTAAATTCGATGAACCAACTAAATTCGATGAACCAACTAAATTCGATGAACCAACTAAATTCGATGAACCAACTAAATTCGATGAACCAACTAAATTCGATGAACCAACTAAATTCGATGAACCAACTAAATTCGATGAACCAACTAAATTCGATGAACCAACTAAATTCGATGAACCAACTAAATTCGATGAACCAACTAAATTCGATGAACCAACTAAATTCGATGAACCAACTAAATTCGATGAACCAACTAAATTCGATGAACCAACTAAATTCGATGAACCAACTAAATTCGATGAACCAACTAAATTCGATGAACCAACTAAATTCGATGAACCAACTAAATTCGATGAACCAACTAAATTCGATGAACCAACTAAATTCGATGAACCAACTAAATTCGATGAACCAACTAAATTCGATGAACCAACTAAATTCGATGAACCAACTAAATTCGATGAACCAACTAAATTCGATGAACCAACTAAATTCGATGAACCAACTAAATTCGATGAACCAACTAAATTCGATGAACCAACTAAATTCGATGAACCAACTAAATTCGATGAACCAACTAAATTCGATGAACCAACTAAATTCGATGAACCAACTAAATTCGATGAACCAACTAAATTCGATGAACCAACTAAATTCGATGAACCAACTAAATTCGATGAACCAACTAAATTCGATGAACCAACTAAATTCGATGAACCAACTAAATTCGATGAACCAACTAAATTCGATGAACCAACTAAATTCGATGAACCAACTAAATTCGATGAACCAACTAAATTCGATGAACCAACTAAATTCGATGAACCAACTAAATTCGATGAACCAACTAAATTCGATGAACCAACTAAATTCGATGAACCAACTAAATTCGATGAACCAACTAAATTCGATGAACCAACTAAATTCGATGAACCAACTAAATTCGATGAACCAACTAAATTCGATGAACCAACTAAATTCGATGAACCAACTAAATTCGATGAACCAACTAAATTCGATGAACCAACTAAATTCGATGAACCAACTAAATTCGATGAACCAACTAAATTCGATGAACCAACTAAATTCGATGAACCAACTAAATTCGATGAACCAACTAAATTCGATGAACCAACTAAATTCGATGAACCAACTAAATTCGATGAACCAACTAAATTCGATGAACCAACTAAATTCGATGAACCAACTAAATTCGATGAACCAACTAAATTCGATGAACCAACTAAATTCGATGAACCAACTAAATTCGATGAACCAACTAAATTCGATGAACCAACTAAATTCGATGAACCAACTAAATTCGATGAACCAACTAAATTCGATGAACCAACTAAATTCGATGAACCAACTAAATTCGATGAACCAACTAAATTCGATGAACCAACTAAATTCGATGAACCAACTAAATTCGATGAACCAACTAAATTCGATGAACCAACTAAATTCGATGAACCAACTAAATTC
Source organism: Apolygus lucorum (assembly GCA_009739505.2). Classification (NCBI taxonomy): domain Eukaryota; kingdom Metazoa; phylum Arthropoda; class Insecta; order Hemiptera; family Miridae; genus Apolygus; species Apolygus lucorum. The sequence continues at coordinate 59,866,882 of CM019180.2, forward strand.
GATGAACCAACTAAATTCGATGAACCAACTAAATTCGATGAACCAACTAAATTCGATGAACCAACTAAATTCGATGAACCAACTAAATTCGATGAACCAACTAAATTCGATGAACCAACTAAATTCGATGAAATGATGAACCAACTAAATTCGATGAACCAACTAAATTCGATGAACCAACTAAATTCGATGAACCAACTAAATTCGATGAACCAACTAAATTCGATGAACCAACTAAATTCGATGAACCAACTAATTCGATGAACCAACTAAATTCGATGAACCAACTAAATTCGATGAACCAACTAAATTCGATGAACCAACTAAATTCGATGAACCAACTAAATTCGATGAACCAACTAAATTCGATGAACCAACTAAATTCGATGAACCAACTAAATTCGATGAACCAACTAAATTCGATGAACCAACTAAATTCGATGAACCAACTAAATTCGATGAACCAACTAAATTCGATGAACCAACTAAATTCGATGAACCAACTAAATTCGATGAACCAACTAAATTCGATGAACCAACTAAATTCGATGAACCAACTAAATTCGATGAACCAACTAAATTCGATGAACCAACTAAATTCGATGAACCAACTAAATTCGATGAACCAACTAAATTCGATGAACCAACTAAATTCGATGAACCAACTAAATTCGATGAACCAACTAAATTCGATGAACCAACTAAATTCGATGAACCAACTAAATTCGATGAACCAACTAAATTCGATGAACCAACTAAATTCGATGAACCAACTAAATTCGATGAACCAACTAAATTCGATGAACCAACTAAATTCGATGAACCAACTAAATTCGATGAACCAACTAAATTCGATGAACCAACTAAATTCGATGAACCAACTAAATTCGATGAACCAACTAAATTCGATGAACCAACTAAATTCGATGAACCAACTAAATTCGATGAACCAACTAAATTCGATGAACCAACTAAATTCGATGAACCAACTAAATTCGATGAACCAACTAAATTCGATGAACCAACTAAATTCGATGAACCAACTAAATTCGATGAACCAACTAATTCGATGAACCAACTAAATTCGATGAACCAACTAAATTCGATGAACCAACTAAATTCGATGAACCAACTAAATTCGATGAACCAACTAAATTCGATGAACCAACTAAATTCGATGAACCAACTAAATTCGATGAACCAACTAAATTCGATGAACCAACTAAATTCGATGAACCAACTAAATTCGATGAACCAACTAAATTCGATGAACCAACTAAATTCGATGAACCAACTAAATTCGATGAACCAACTAAATTCGATGAACCAACTAAATTCGATGAACCAACTAAATTCGATGAACCAACTAAATTCGATGAACCAACTAAATTCGATGAACCAACTAAATTCGATGAACCAACTAAATTCGATGAACCAACTAAATTCGATGAACCAACTAAATTCGATGAACCAACTAAATTCGATGAACCAACTAAATTCGATGAACCAACTAAATTCGATGAACCAACTAAATTCGATGAACCAACTAAATTCGATGAACCAACTAAATTCGATGAACCAACTAAATTCGATGAACCAACTAAATTCGATGAACCAACTAAATTCGATGAACCAACTAAATTCGATGAACCAACTAAATTCGATGAACCAACTAAATTCGATGAACCAACTAAATTCGATGAACCAACTAAATTCGATGAACCAACTAAATTCGATGAACCAACTAAATTCGATGAACCAACTAAATTCGATGAACCAACTAAATTCGATGAACCAACTAATTCGATGAACCAACTAAATTCGATGAACCAACTAAATTCGATGAACCAACTAAATTCGATGAACCAACTAAATTCGATGAACCAACTAAATTCGATGAACCAACTAAATTCGATGAACCAACTAAATTCGATGAACCAACTAAATTCGATGAACCAACTAAATTCGATGAACCAACTAAATTCGATGAACCAACTAAATTCGATGAACCAACTAAATTCGATGAACCAACTAAATTCGATGAACCAACTAAATTCGATGAACCAACTAAATTCGATGAACCAACTAAATTCGATGAACCAACTAAATTCGATGAACCAACTAAATTCGATGAACCAACTAAATTCGATGAACCAACTAAATTCGATGAACCAACTAAATTCGATGAACCAACTAAATTCGATGAACCAACTAAATTCGATGAACCAACTAAATTCGATGAACCAACTAATTCGATGAACCAACTAAATTCGATGAACCAACTAAATTCGATGAACCAACTAAATTCGATGAACCAACTAAATTCGATGAACCAACTAAATTCGATGAACCAACTAAATTCGATGAACCAACTAAATTCGATGAACCAACTAAATTCGATGAACCAACTAAATTCGATGAACCAACTAAATTCGATGAACCAACTAAATTCGATGAACCAACTAAATTCGATGAACCAACTAAATTCGATGAACCAACTAAATTCGATGAACCAACTAAATTCGATGAACCAACTAAATTCGATGAACCAACTAAATTCGATGAACCAACTAAATTCGATGAACCAACTAAATTCGATGAACCAACTAAATTCGATGAACCAACTAAATTCGATGAACCAACTAAATTCGATGAACCAACTAAATTCGATGAACCAACTAAATTCGATGAACCAACTAAATTCGATGAACCAACTAAATTCGATGAACCAACTAAATTCGATGAACCAACTAAATTCGATGAACCAACTAAATTCGATGAACCAACTAAATTCGATGAACCAACTAAATTCGATGAACCAACTAAATTCGATGAACCAACTAAATTCGATGAACCAACTAAATTCGATGAACCAACTAAATTCGATGAACCAACTAAATTCGATGAACCAACTAATTTCGATGAACCAACTAAATTCGATGAACCAACTAAATTCGATGAACCAACTAAATTCGATGAACCAACTAAATTCGATGAACCAACTAAATTCGATGAACCAACTAAATTCGATGAACCAACTAAATTCGATGAACCAACTAAATTCGATGAACCAACTAAATTCGATGAACCAACTAAATTCGATGAACCAACTAAATTCGATGAACCAACTAATTCGATGAACCAACTAAATTCGATGAACCAACTAAATTCGATGAACCAACTAAATTCGATGAACCAACTAAATTCGATGAACCAACTAAATTCGATGAACCAACTAAATTCGATGAACCAACTAAATTCGATGAACCAACTAAATTCGATGAACCAACTAAATTCGATGAACCAACTAAATTCGATGAACCAACTAAATTCGATGAACCAACTAAATTCGATGAACCAACTAAATTCGATGAACCAACTAAATTCGATGAACCAACTAAATTCGATGAACCAACTAAATTCGATGAACCAACTAAATTCGATGAACCAACTAAATTCGATGAACCAACTAAATTCGATGAACCAACTAAATTCGATGAACCAACTAAATTCGATGAACCAACTAAATTCGATGAACCAACTAAATTCGATGAACCAACTAAATTCGATGAACCAACTAAATTCGATGAACCAACTAAATTCGATGAACCAACTAAATTCGATGAACCAACTAAATTCGATGAATGAACCAAACTAAACCAACTAAATTCGATGAACCAACTAAATTCGATGAACCAACTAAATTCGATGAACCAACTAAATTCGATGAACCAACTAAATTCGATGAACCAACTAATTCGATGAACCAACTAAATTCGATGAACCAACTAAATTCGATGAACCAACTAAATTCGATGAACCAACTAAATTCGATGAACCAACTAAATTCGATGAACCAACTAAATTCGATGAACCAACTAAATTCGATGAACCAACTAAATTCGATGAACCAACTAAATTCGATGAACCAACTAAATTCGATGAACCAACTAAATTCGATGAACCAACTAAATTCGATGAACCAACTAAATTCGATGAACCAACTAAATTCGATGAACCAACTAAATTCGATGAACCAACTAAATTCGATGAACCAACTAAATTCGATGAACCAACTAAATTCGATGAACCAACTAAATTCGATGAACCAACTAAATTCGATGAACCAACTAAATTCGATGAACCAACTAAATTCGATGAACCAACTAAATTCGATGAACCAACTAAATTCGATGAACCAACTAAATTCGATGAACCAACTAAATTCGATGAACCAACTAAATTCGATGAACCAACTAAATTCGATGAACCAACTAAATTCGATGAACCAACTAAATTCGATGAACCAACTAAATTCGATGAACCAACTAAATTCGATGAACCAACTAAATTCGATGAACCAACTAAATTCGATGAACCAACTAAATTCGATGAACCAACTAAATTCGATGAACCAACTAAATTCGATGAACCAACTAAATTCGATGAACCAACTAAATTCGATGAACCAACTAAATTCGATGAAACTAAATTCGATGAACCAACTAAATTCGATGAACCAACTAATTCGATGAACCAACTAAATTCGATCGATGAACCAACTAAATTCGATGAACCAACTAAATTCGATGAACCAACTAAATTCGATGAACCAACTAAATTCGATGAACCAACTAAATTCGATGAACCAACTAAATTCGATGAACCAACTAAATTCGATGAACCAACTAAATTCGATGAACCAACTAAATTCGATGAACCAACTAAATTCGATGAACCAACTAAATTCGATGAACCAACTAAATTCGATGAACCAACTAAATTCGATGAACCAACTAAATTCGATGAACCAACTAAATCTCGATGAACCAACCACTAAATTCGATGAACCAACTAAATTCGATGAACCAACTAAATTCGATGAACCAACTAAATTCGATGAACCAACTAACTAAATCGATGAACCAACTAAATTCGATGAACCAACTAAATTCGCGATGAACCAACTAAATTCGATGAACCAACTAAATTCGATGAACCAACTAAATTCGATGAACCAACTAAATTCGATGAACCAACTAAATTCGATGAACCAACTAAATTCGATGAACCAACTAAATTCGATGAACCAACTAAATTCGATGAACCAACTAAATTCGATGAACCAACTAAATTCGATGAACCAACTAAATTCGATGAACCAACTAATTCGATGAACCAACTAAATTCGATGAACCAACTAAATTCGATGAACCAACTAAATTCGATGAACCACTAAATTCGATGAACCAACTAAATTCGATGAACCAACTAAATTTCGATGAACCAACTAAATTCGATGAACCAACTAAATTCGATGAACCAACTAAATTCGATGAACCAACTAAATTTCGATGAACCAACTAAATTCGATGAACCAACTAAATTCGATGAACCAACTAAATTCGATGAACCAACTAAATTCGATGAACCAACTAAATTCGATGAACAACTAAATTCGATGAACCAACTAAATTCGATGAACCAACTAAATTCGATGAACCAACTAAATTCGATGAACCAACTAAATTCGATGAACCAACTAAATTCGATGAACCAACTAAATTCGATGAACCAACTAAATTCGATGAACCAACTAAATTCGATGAAAAACTAAATTCGATGAACCAACTAAATTCGATGAACCAACTAAATTCGATGAACCAACTAAATTCGATGAACCAACTAAAATTCGATGAACCAACTAAATTCGATGAACCAACTAAATTCGATGAACCAACTAAATTCGATGAACCAACTAAATTCGATGAACCAACTAAATTCGATGAACCAACTAAATTCGATGAACCAACTAAATTCGATGACCACTAAAGATGAACCAACTAAATTCGATGAACCAACTAAATTCGATGAACCAACTAAATTCGATGAACCAACTAAATTCGATGAACCAACTAAATTCGATGAACCAACTAAATTCGATGAACCAACTAAATTCGATGAACCAACTAAATTCGATGACCAAATTCCGACCAACTAAATTCGATGAACCAACTAAATTCGATGAACCAACTAAATTCGATGAACCAACTAAATTCGATGAACCAACTAAATTCGATGAACCAACTAAATTCGATGAACCAACTAAATTCGATGAACCAACTAAATTCGATGAACCAACTAAATTCGATGAACCAACTAAATTCGATGAACCAACTAAATTCGATGAACCAACTAAATTCGATGAACCAACTAAATTCGATGATGATCGATGAACAATAAATTCGATGAACCAACTAAATTCGATGAACCAACTAAATTCGATGAACCAACTAAATTCGATGAACCAACTAAATTCGATGAACCAACTAAATTCGATGAACCAACTAAATTCGATGAACCAACTAATTCGATGAACCAACTAAATTCGATGAACCAACTAAATTCGATGAACCAACTAAATTCGATGAACCAACTAATTCGATGAACCAACTAAATTCGATGAACCAACTAAATTCGATGAACCAACTAAATTCGATGAACCAACTAAATTCGATGAACCAACTAAATTCGATGAACCCAACTAAATTCGATGAACCAACTAAATTCGATGAACCAACTAAATTCGATGAACCCTACCAACTAATTCCAACTAAATTCGATGAACCAACTAAATTCGATGAACCAACTAAATTCGATGAACCAACTAAATTCGATGAACCAACTAAATTCGATGAACCAACTAAATTCGATGAACCAACTAAATTCGATGATGAACCAACTAAATTCGATGAACCAACTAAATTCGATGAACCAACTAAATTCGATGAACCAACTAAATTCGATGAACCAACTAAATTCGATGAACCAACTAATTCGATGAACCAACTAAATTCGATGAACCAACTAAATTCGATGAACCAACTAAAAAATTCGATGAACCAACTAAATTCGATGAACCAACTAAATTCGATGAACCAACTAAATTCGATGAACCAACTAAATTCGATGAACCAACTAAATTCGATGAACCAACTAAATTCGATGAACCAACTAAATTCGATGAACCAACTAAATTCGATGAACCAACTAAATTCGATGAACCAACTAAATTCGATGAACCAACTAAATTCGATGAACCAACTAAATTCGATGAACCAACTAAATTCGATGAACCAACTAAATTCGATGAACCAACTAAATTCGATGAACCAACTAAATTTGATGAACCAACTAAATTCGATGAACCAACTAAATTCGATGAACCAACTAAATTCGATGAACCAACTAAATTCGATGAACCAACTAAATTCGATGAACCAACTAAATTCGATGAACCAACTAAATTCGATGAACCAACTAAATTCGATGAACCAACTAAATTCGATGAACCAACTAAATTCGATGAACCAACTAAATTCGATGAACCAACTAAATTCGATGAACCAACTAAATTCGATGAACCAACTAAATTCGATGAACCAAATAAATTCGATGAACCAACTAAATTCGATGAACCAACTAAATTCGATGAACCAACTAAATTCGATGAACCAACTAAATTCGATGAACCAACTAAATTCGATGAACCAACTAAATTCGATGAACCAACTAAATTCGATGAACAACTAAATTCGATGAACCAACTAAATTCGATGAACCAACTAAATTCGATGAACCAACTAATTCGATGATGAACCAACTAAATTCGATGAACCAACTAAATTCGATGAACCAACTAAATTCGATGAACCAAACTAATTCGATGAACCAACTAAATTCGATGAACCAACTAAATTCGATGAACCAACTAAATTCGATGAACCAACTAAATTCGATGAACCAACTAAATTCGATGAACCAACTAAATTCGATGAACCAACTAAATTCGATGAACCAACTAAATTCGATGAACCAACTAAATTCGATGAACCAACTAAATTCGATGAACCAACTAAATTCGATGAACCAACTAAATTCGATGAACCAACTAAATTCGATGAACCAACTAAATTCGATGAACCAACTAAATTCGATGAACCAACTAAATTCGATGAACCAACTAAATTCGATGACTAAACGATGAACCAACTAAATTCGATGAACCAACTAAATTCGATGAACCAACTAAATTCGATGAACCAACTAAATTCGATGAACCAACTAAATTCGATGAACCAACTAAATTCGATGAACCAACTAAATTCGATGAACCAACTAATTCGATGATGAACCAACTAAATTCGATGAACCAACTAAATTCGATGAACCAACTAAATCGATGAACCACTAAATTCGATGAACCAACTAAATTCGATGAACCAACTAAATTCGATGAAAACCAACTAATTCGATGAACCAACTAAATTCGATGAACCAACTAAATTCGATGAACCAACTAAATTCGATGAACCAACTAAATTCGATGAACCAACTAAATTCGATGAACCAACTAAATTCGATGAACCAACTAAATTCGATGAACCAACTAAATTCGATGAACCAAACTAAATTCGATGAACCAAACTAAATTCGATGAACCAACTAAATTCGATGAACCAACTAAATTCGATGAACCAACTAAATTCGATGAACCAACTAAATTCGATGAACCAACTAAATTCGATGAACCAACTAAATTCGATGATGAACCAACTAAATTCGATGAACCAACTAAATTCGATGAACCAACTAAATTCGATGAACCCACTAATTCGATGATGAACCAACTAAATTCGATGAACCAACTAAATTCGATGAACCAACTAAATTCGATGAACCAACTAAATTCGATGAACCAACTAAATTCGATGAACCAACTAAATTCGATGAACCAACTAAATTCGATGAACCAACTAAATTCGATGAACCAACTAAATCGATGAACCAACTAAATTCGATGAACCAACTAAATTCGATGAACCAACTAAATTCGATGAACCAACTAAATTCGATGAACCAACTAAATTCGATGAACCAACTAAATTCGATGAACCAACTAAATTCGATGAACCAACTAAATTCGATGAACCAACTAAATTCGATGAACCAACTAAATTCGATGAACCAACTAAATTCGATGAACCAACTAAATTCGATGAACCAACTAAATTCGATGAACCAACTAAATTCGATGATGAACCAACTAAATTCGATGAACCAACTAAATTCGATGAACCAACTAAATTCGATGAACCAACTAAATTCGATGAACCAACTAAATTCGATGAACCAACTAAATTCGATGAACCAACTAAATTCGATGAACCAACTAAATTCGATGAACCAACTAAATTCGATGAACCAACTAAATTCGATGAACCAACTAAATTCGATGAACCAACTAAATTTCGATGAACCAACTAAATTCGATGAACCAACTAAATTCGATGAACCAACTAAATTCGATGATGAACCAACTAAATTCGATGAACCAACTAAATTCGATGAACCAAAACTAATTTCGATGAACCAACTAAATTTCGAGATGAACCAACTAAATTCGATGAACCAACTAAATTCGATGAACAAACTAAATTCGATGAACCAACTAAATTCGATGAACCAACTAAATTCGATGAATGAACCAACTAATTCGATGAACCAACTAAATTCGATGAACCAACTAAATTCGATGAACCAACTAAATTCGATGAACCAACTAAATTCGATGAACTAAATTGATGAACCAACTAAATTCGATGAACCAACTAAATTCGATGAACCAACTAAATTCGATGAACCAACTAAATTCGATGAACCAACTAAATTCGATGAACCAACTAAATTCGATGAACCACTAAATTCGATGAACCAACTAAATTCGATGAACCAACTAAATTCGATGAACCAACTAATTCGATGATGAACCAACTAAATTCGATGAACCAACTAAATTCGATGAACCAACTAAATTCGATGAACCAACTAAATTCGATGAACCAACTAAATTCGATGAACCAACTAAATTCGATGAACCAACTAAATTCGATGAACCAACTAAATTCGATGAACCAACTAAATTCGATGAACCAACTAAATTCTGACTAATCGATGAACCAACTAAATTCGATGAACCAACTAAATTCGATGAACCAACTAAATTCGATGAACCAACTAAATTCGATGAACCAACTAAATTCGATGAACCAACTAAATTCGATGAACCAACTAAATTCGATGAACCAACTAAATTCGATGAACCAACTAAATTCGATGAACCAACTAAATTCGATGAACCAACTAAATTCGATGAACCAACTAAATTCGATGAACCAACTAAATTCGATGAACCAACTAAATTCGATGAACCAACTAAATTCGATGAACCAACTAAATTCGATGAACCAACTAAATTCGATGAACCAACTAAATTCGATGAACCAACTAAATTCGATGATGAACCAACTAAATTCGATGAACCAACTAAATTCGATGAACCAACTAAATTCGATGAACCAACTAAATTCGATGAACCAACTAAATTCGATGAACCAACTAAATTCGATGAACCAACTAAATTCGATGAAACAACTAAATTCGATGAACCAACTAAATTCGATGAACCAACTAAATTCGATGAACCAACTAAATTCGATGAACCAACTAAATTCGATGAACCAAAATTCGATGAACCAACTAAATTCGATGAACCAACTAAATTCGATGAACCAACTAAATTCGATGAACCAACTAAATTCGATGAACCAACTAAATTCGATGAACCAACTAAATTCGATGAAACCAACTAAATTCGATGAACCAACTAAATTCGATGAACCAAACTAAATTCGATGAACCAACTAAATTCGATGAACCAACTAAATTCGATGAACCAACTAAATTCGATGAACCAACTAAATTCGATGAACCAACTAAATTCGATGAACCAACTAAATTCGATGAACCAACTAAATTCGATGAACCAACTAAATTCGATGAACCAACTAAATTCGATGAACCAACTAAATTCGATGAACCAACTAAATTCGATGAACCAACTAAATTCGATGAACCAACTAAATTCGATGAACCAACTAAATTCGATGAACCAACTAAATTCGATGAACCAACTAAATTCGATGAACCAACTAAATTCGATGAACCAACTAAATTCGATGAACCAACTAAATTCGATGAACCAACTAAATTCGATGAACCAACTAAATTCGATGAACCAACTAAATTCGATGAACCACCAACTAAATTCGATGAACCAACTAATTCGATGAACCAACTAAATTCGATGAACCAACTAAATTCGATGAACCAACTAAATTCGATGAACCAACTAAATTCGATGAACCAACTAAATTCGATGAACCAACTAAATTCGATGAACCAACTAAATTCGATGAACCAACTAAATTCGATGAACCAACTAAATTCGATGAACCAACTAAATTCGATGAACCAACTAAATTCGATGAACCAAACTAAATTCGATGAACCAACTAAATTCGATGAACCAACTAAATTCGATGAACCAACTAAATTCGATGAACCAACTAAATTCGATGAACCAACTAAATTCGATGAACCAACTAAATTCGATGAACCAACTAAATTCGATGAACCAACTAAATCGATGAACCAACTAAATTCGATGAACCAACTAAATTCGATGAACCAACTAAATTCGATGAACCAACTAAATTCGATGAACCAACTAAATTCGATGAACCAACTAAATTCGATGAACCAACTAAATTCGATGAACCAACTAAATTCGATGAACCAACTAAATTTCGATGTGAACCAACTAAATTCGATGAACCAACTAAATTCGATGAACCAACTAAATTCGATGAACCAACTAAATTCGATGAACCAACTAAATTCGATGAACCAACTAAATTCGATGAACCAACTAAATTCGATGAACCAACTAAATTCGATGAACCAACTAAATTCGATGAACCAACTAAATTCGATGAACAACTAAATTCGATGAACCAACTAAATTCGATGAACCAACTAAATTCGATGAACCAACTAAATTCGATGAACCAACTAAATTCGATGAACCAACTAAATTCGATGAACCAACTAAATTCGATGAACCAACTAAATTCGATGAACCAACTAAATTCGATGAACCAACTAAATCGATGAACCAACTAAATTCGATGAACCAACTAAATTCGATGAACCAACTAAATTCGATGAACCAACTAAATTCGATGAACCAACTAAATTCGATGAACCAACTAAATTCGATGAAAAAAACTAAAAGAACCAACTAAATTCGATGAACCAACTAAATTCGATGAACCAACTAAATTCGATGAACCAACTAAATTCGATGAACCAACTAAATTCGATGAACCAACTAAAATTCGATGAACCAACTAAATTCGATGAACCAACTAAATTCGATGAACCAACTAAATTCGATGAACCAACTAAATTCGATGAACCAACTAAATTCGATGAACCAACTAAATTCGATGAACCAACTAAATTCGATGAACAACCAACTAAATTCGATGAACCAACTAAATTCGATGAACCAACTAAATTCGATGAACCAACTAAATTCGATGAACCAACTAAATTCGATGAACCAACTAAATTCGATGAACCAACTAAATTCGATGTGAACCAACTAAATTCGATGAACCAACTAAATTCGATGAACCAACTAAATTCGATGAACCAACTAAATTCGATGAACCAACTAAATTCGATGAACCAACTAAATTCGATGAACCAACTAAATTCGATGAACCAACTAAATTCGATGAACCAACTAATTCGATGAACCAACTAAATTCGATGAACCAACTAAATTCGATGAACCAACTAAATTCGATGAACCAACTAAATTCGATGAACCAACTAAATTCGATGAACCAACTAAATTCGATGAACCAACTAAATTCGATGAACCAACTAAATTCGATGAACCAACTAAATTCGATGAACCAACTAAATTCGATGAACCAACAATTCGATGAACCAACTAAATTCGATGAACCAACTAAATTCGATGAACCAACTAAATTCGATGAACCAACTAAATTCGATGAACCAACTAAATTCGATGAAACCAAACTAAATTCGATGAACCAACTAAATTCGATGAACCAACTAAATTCGATGAACCAACTAAATTCGATGAACCAACTAAATTCGATGAACCAACTAAATTCGATGAACCAACTAAATTCGATGAACAACTAAATTCGATGAACCAACTAAATTCGATGAACCAACTAAATTCGATGAACCAACTAAATTCGATGAACAACTAAATTCGATGAACAACTAAATTCGATGAACCAACTAAATTCGATGAACCAACTAAATTCGATGAACCAACTAAATTCGATGAACCATTCGAAACCAACTAAATTTTTTCAATGATGAACCAACTAAATTCGATGAACCAACTAAATTCGATGAACAACTAAATTCGATGAACCAACTAAATTCGATGAACCAACTAAATTCGATGATGAACCAACTAAATTCGATGAACCAACTAAATTCGATGAACAAACTAATTCGATGAACCAACTAAATTCGATGAACAACTAAATTCGATGAACCAACTAAATTCGATGAACCAACTAAATTCGATGAACCAACTAAATTCGATGAACCAACTAAATTCGATGAACCAACTAAATTCGATGAACCAACTAAATTCGATGAACCAACTAAATTCGATGAACCAAAAAATTCGATGAACCAACTAATTTCGATGAACCAACTAAATTCGATGAACCAACTAAATTCGATGAACCAACTAAATTCGATGAACCAACTAAATTCGATGAACCAACTAAATTCGATGAACCAACTAAATTCGATGAACCAACTAAATTCGATGAACCACTAAATTCGATGAACCAACTAAATTCGATGAACAAATTAAATTCGATGAACCAACTAAATTCGATGAACCAAAAATTCGATGAACCAACTAAATTCGATGAACCAACTAAATTCGATGAACCAACTAAATTCGATGAACCAACTAAATTCGATGAACCAACTAAATTCGATGAACCAACTAAATTCGATGATGAACCAACTAAATTCGATGAACCAACTAAATTCGATGAACCAACTAAATCGATGAACCAACTAAATTCGATGAACCAACTAAATTCGATGAACCAACTAAATTCGATGAACCAACTAAATTCGAATGAACCAACTAAATTCGATGAACCAACTAAATTCGATGAACCAACTAATTCGATGAACAACTAAATTCGATGAACCAACTAAATTCGATGAAAACAACTAAATTCGATGAACAAACTAAATTCGATGAACCAACTAATTCGATGAACCAACTAAATTCGATTGAACCAACTAAATTCGATGAACCAACTAATTCGATGAACCAACTAAATTC
>CM019180.2:59881313-60215343 GCA_009739505.2 Apolygus lucorum
CGATGAACCAACTAAATTCGATGAACCAACTAAATTTCGATGAACCAACTAATTCGATGAACCAACTAATTTCGATGAACCAACTAATTTCGATGAACCAACTAATTCGATGAACCAACTAAATTCGATGAACCAACTAATTTCGATGAACCAACTAATTTCGATGAACCAACTAAATTCGATGAACCAACTAATTCGATGAACCAACTAATTCGATGAACCAACTAATTTCGATGAACCAACTAAATTCGATGAACCAACTAAATTCGATGAACCAACTAATTTCGATGAACCAACTAATTCGATGAACCAACTAATTTCGATGAACCAACTAATTCGATGAACCAACTAAATTCGATGAACCAACTAATTTCGATGAACCAACTAAATTCGATGAACCAACTAAATTCGATTCGATGAACCAACTAATTTCGATGAACCAACTAAATTCGATGAACCAACTAAATTCGATGAACCAACTAATTTCGATGAACCAACTAATTTCGATGAACCAACTAAATTCGATGAACCAACTAATTCGATGAACCAACTAAATTTCGATGAACCACTAAATTCGATGAACCAACTAATTCGATGAACCAACTAATTTCGATGAACCAACTAAATTCGATGAACCAACTAAATTCGATGAACCAACTAAATTCGATGAAACCAACTATTTCGATGAACCAACTAATTCGATGAACCAACTAAATTCGATGAACCAACTAATTTCGATGAACAACTAATTCGATGAACCAACTAAATTCGATGAACCAACTAATTTCGATGAACCAACTAAATTCGATGAACCAACTAATTCGATGAACCAACTAAATTCGATGAACCAACTAATTCGATGAACCAACTAAATTCGATGAACCAACTAATTTCGATGAACCAACTAATTTCGATGAACCAACTAATTTCGATGAACCAACTAAATTCGATGAACCAACTAATTTCGATGAACCAACTAATTCGATGAACCAACTAAATTCGATGAACCAACTAATTTCGATGAACCAACTAAATTCGATGAACCAACTAATTTCGATGAACCAACTAAATTCGATGAACCAACTAATTTCGATGAACCAACTAAATTCGATGAAACCAACTAATTTCGATGAACCAACTAAATTCGATGAACCAACTAATTCGATGAACCAACTAATTTCGATGAACCAACTAAATTCGATGAACCAACTAAATTCGATGAACCAACTAATTTCGATGAACCAACTAAATTCGATGAACCAACTATTTCGATGAACCAACTAAATTCGATGAACCAACTAATTCGATGAACCAACTAATTTCGATGAACCACCAAATAAAAAACTATTTCGATGAACCAACTAAATTCGATGAACCAACTAAATTCGATGATGATCCAACTAATTTCGATGAACCACTAAATTTCGATGAACCAACTAAATTCGATGAACCAACTAATTTCGATGAACCAACTAAATTCGATGAACCAACTAATTTCGATGAACCAACTAATTTCGATGAACCAACTAAATTCGATGAACCAACTAATTTCGATGAACCAACTAAATTCGATGAACCAACTAATTTCGATGAACCAACTAATTCGATGAACCAACTAAATTCGATGAACCAACTAAATTCGATGAACCAACTAATTTCGATGAACCAACTAATTTCGATGAACAACTAATTCGATGAACCAACTAAATTCGATGAACCAACTAATTTCGATGAACAACTAAATTCGATGAACCAACTAAATTCGATGAACCAACTAATTTCGATGAACCAACTAAATTCGATGAACCAACTAAATTCGATGAACCAACTAATTCGATGAACCAACTAATTCGATGACCAACTAATTCGATGAACCAACTAATTTCGATGAACCAACTAATTTCGATGAACCAACTAATTTCGATGAACCAACTAAATTCGATGAACCACTAAATTCGATGAACCAACTAATTTCGATGAACCAACTAAATTCGATGAACCAACTAAATTCGATGAACAACTAATTCGATGAACCAACTAAATTCGATGAACCAACTAATTTCGATGAACCAACTAATATTTCGATGAACCAACTAAATTCGATGAACCAACTAATTTCGATGAACCAACTAAATTCGATGAACCAACTAATTTTCGATGAACCAACTAATTTCGATGAACCAACTAAATTCGATGAACCACTAAATTCGATGAACCAACTAAATTCGATGAACCAACTAATTTCGATGAACCAACTAAATTCGATGAACCAACTAATTTCGATGAACCACTAAATTCGATGAACCAACTAATTTCGATGAACCAACTAAATTCGATGAACCAACTAATTTCGATGAACCAACTAAATTCGATGAACAACTAATTTCGATGAACCAACTAATTCGATTAACCAACTAATTTCGATGAACCAACTAAATTCGATGAACCAACTAATTCGATGAACCAACTAATTTCGATGAACCAACTAAATTCGATGAACCAACTAAATTCGATGAACCAACTAATTTCGATGAACCAACTAAATTCGATGAACCAACTAATTTCGATGAACCACTAAATTCGATGAACCAACTAATTTCGATGAACCAACTAATTTCGATGAACCAACTAATTTCGATGAACCAACTAAATTCGATGAACCAACTAAATTCGATGATCCAACTAATTCGATGAACCAACTAAATTCGATGAACCAACTAAATTCGATGAACCAACTAATTTCGATGAACCAACTAATTTCGATGAACCAACTAAATTCGATGAACCAACTAATTTCGATGAACCAACTAAATTCGATGAACCAACTAAATTCGATGAACCAACTAAATTCGATGAACCAACTAAATTCGATGAACCAACTAAATTCGATGAACCAACTAAATTCGATGAACCAACTAATTTCGATGAACCAACTAAATTCGATGAACCAACTAATTTCGATGAACCAACTAAATTCGATGAACCAACTAATTTCGATGAACCAACTAATTTCGATGAACCAACTAATTTCGATGAACCAACTAAATTCGATGAACCAACTAAATTCGATGAACCAACTAATTTCGATGAACCAACTAAATTCGATGAACAACTAAATTCGATGAACCAACTAATTTCGATGAACCAAATAATTCGATGAACCAACTAAATTCGATGAACCAACTAATTTCGATGAACCAACTAATTCGATGAACCAACTAATTTCGATGAACCAACTAATTCGATGAACCAACTAATTTCGATGAACCAACTAATTTCGATGAACCAACTAATTTCGATGAACCAACTAATTCGATGAACCAACTAATTTCGATGAACCAACTAATTTCGATGAACCAACTAAATTCGATGAACCAACTAAATTCGATGAACCAACTAAATTCGATGAACCAACTAATTCGATGAACCAACTAAATTCGATGAACCAACTAAATTCGATGATCCAACTAATTTCGATGAACCACTAAATTCGATGAACCACTAAATTCGATGAACCAACTAAATTTCGATGAACCACACTAATTTCGATGAACCAAATAAAGTCGATGAACCAACTAAATTCGATGAACCAACTAAATTCGATGAACCAACTAATTCGATGAACCAACTAATTTCGATGAACCAACTAAATTCCGATGAACCAACTAATTCGATGAACCAACTAATTCGATGAACCAACTAATTTCGATGAACCACTAAATTCGATGAACCAACTAATTTCGATGAACCAACTAAATTCGATGAACCAACTAATTTCGATGAACCAACTAAATCGAGGAACCAACTAATTCGATGAACCAACTAATTTCGATGAACCAACTAAATTCGATGAACCAACTAAATTCGATGAACCAACTAATTTCGATGAACCAACTAATTCGATGAACCAACTAAATTCGATGAACCAACTAATTTCGATGAACCAACTAAATTCCGATGAACCAACTAAATTCGATGAACCAACTAAATTCGATGAACCAACTAAATTCTGATGAACCAACTAATTTCGATGAACCAACTAAATTCGATGAACAACTAATTCGATGAACCAACTAAATTCGATGAACCAACTAATTTCGATGAACCAACTAAATTCGATGAACCAACTAAATTCGATGAACCAACTAAATTCGATGAACCAACTAATTTCGATGAACCAACTAAATTCGATGAACCAACTAATTTCGATGAACCAACTAAATTCGATGAACCAACTAATTTCGATGAACCAACTAAATTCGATGAACCAACTAATTTCGATGAACCAACTAAATTCGATGAACCAACTAATTTCGATGAACCAACTAAATTCGATGAACCAACTAATTTCGATGAACCAACTAATTTCGATGAACCAACTAAATTCGATGAACCAACTAAATTCGATGAACCAACTAATTTCGATGAACCAACTAATTTCGATGAACCAACTAAATTCGATGAACCAACTAAATTCGATGAACCAACTAATTTCGATGAACCAACTAAATTCGATGAACCAACTAAATTCGATGAACCAACTAATTCGATGACCAACTAATTTGATGAACCAACTAAATTCGAATTAACCAACAAATTCGATGAACCAACTAATTTCGATGAACCAACTAATGTTCGATGAACCAACTAAATTGCGATGAAACAACTAATTCGATGAACCAACTAAATTCGCGTGAACCCAACTAATTTCGATGAACCAAGCTAAATGCGATGAACAACTCAATTCGATGAACCAACTAAATTCTCGATGAACAACGAATTTCGATGAACCAGCTAATTCGATGAACCAACTAAATCTCGATGAACCAACTAAATTTTGGATGAACCAACTAAATTCTCGCTAGACCGAGATTAAATACGATGAACCAACAATTCTCGATGAACCAACTATAATGCGATGAAACCAACTAAATTCGATGAACCAACTAAATTTGATGAACCAACTAAATGCGATGAACCAACTAAATTCTGCATGAACCAACTAAATTCGATGAACCAACTAAATTCTCGATGAACCAACTAAATTCGATGAACCAACTAAATCCTCGATGAACCAACTAAATTCGATGAACCAACTTAATTCTCGATGAACCAACTAAATTCGATGACCAACTAATTCGAACCAACTAAATTCTCGAAGAACCAACTAAATTCGATGAACCAACTAAATTCGATGAACCAACTAAATTCGATGAACCAACTAAATTCGATGAACCAACTAAATTCTCGATGAACCAACTAAATTCGATGAACCAACTAAATTCGATGAACCAACTAAATTCTCGATGAACCAACTAAATTCGATGAACCAACTAAATTCGATGAACCAACTAAATTCTCGATGAACCAACTAAATTCGATGAACCAACTAAATTCTCGATGAACCAACTAAATTCGATAAACCAACTTAATGCGATGAACCAACTAAATTCGATGAACCAACTAAATTCGATGAACCGACTAAATTCGATGAACCGACTAAATTCGATGAACCGACTAAATTCGATGAACCAACTAAATTCGATGAACCAACTAAATTCGATGAACCAACTAAATTCGATGAACCAACTAAAATACCATAAACATATACCAAAAAGTAATGGATGTAAGAATTTGGTGTGCCACCTGTTCTGATACCGCAACACACGTTTTCTCGCACAAATCATCTATAGCTGGGTACTTACGACTGAGCTACATCCATGAAATTCTGGGATATGTGTCTTATATAACTGGTGGATAATATACTGAAATTTGGTCTATTCCGGATCGATAGGAGAAAAGTTATGAACGCCCGATTTTGGGTGATAGCTGATTTCAGTAGAATTATCGAACACTTTCGCACTTTACTAAAAATAGTCATCTTCAAATCTCTCCAAACTCTAGTGGATGTTAGAGTAACGAATCCTCAACATTATACCAAAAAATGGTGGGTGGGAATTTTGATTTAGAAAAGTAATGGATGTATGAAGTTGGTGTGCCACCCGTTCTGACGCTGGTAAGTGTTGCGGGTTAGTCTAGGCGCGCCTTAAATCTATGGCTGGGTACTTTCGCCTGAGCTACATGCACGAAATTCTGGGATATGTTTCTTATATAACTGGTGGATAATATACTGCAATTTGGTCGATTCCGGATCGATAGGAATAAAGTTATGAACGCCCGATTTTGGGTGATAGCTGATTTCAGTAGAATTTTTGAACACTTTCGCACTTTACAGAAAATAGTCATCTTCAAATCTCTCCAAACTCTGGTGGATGTTACAGTAACATATCCTCAACATCAGACTAAAATATTGTGGGTGGGAATTTCGTCAAAAAAAAGTAATGGATGTAAGAATTTGGTGTGCCACCTGTTCTGATACCGCAACACACGTTTTCTCGCACAAATCATCTATGCCTGAGTACTTACGACTGAGCTACATCCATGAAATTCTGGGATATGTTTCTTATATAACTGGTGGATAATATACTGAAATTTGGTCGATTCCGGATCGATAGGAGAAAAGTTATGAACGCCCGATTTTGGGTGATAGCTGATTTCAGTAGAATTTTCGAACACTTTCGCACTTTACAGAAAATAGTCATCTTCAAATCTCTCCAAATTCTGGTGGATGTTACAGTAACATATCCTCAACATTACACTAAAATATGGTGGGTGGGAATTCAGTTTAAAAAAATTAATGGATGTATGAAGTTGGTGTGCCACCTGTCCTGATACCGCAACACACGTTTTCTCGCACAAATCATCTATGGCTGGGTACTTACGACTGAGCTACATGCACGAAATTTTGGGATATGTTTCTTATATAACTGGTGGATATTATACTGAAATTTGGTAGATTCCGGATCAATAGGAGAATAGTTATGAACGCCCGATTTTGGGTGATAGCTGATTTCAGTAGAAATTTCGAACACTTTCGCACTTTACAAAAAATAGTCATCTTCAAATGTCTCCAAACTCTAGTGAATGTTAGAGTATTATATCCTCAACATTATACTAAAAAATGGTGGGTGGGAATTTCGATTTAAAAAAGTAATTTAGTTAACAGTATGTTCAACTCTGGGTACTAATGTACCTACCTATTACCTACCTATCTTGTTGAATGCACGAATTAATGCTGTTGAAAATAGTTGTCCATAGTTCTACAGGCTTCATTCATGTCAGAACTTCAAGAAAATTTCAGTGGAGATTCGTTTTTTGATGGATTCGAGAAGTTGGGCGAATAAGAAGTTCTGTTGTAACGGAATGATGTGGCCGCGCGGCTCGGGAAGTGTTGCGGGTTAGTCTAGGCGCGCCTTAAATCCATGGCTGGGCGTCTATGGCCCATTTCACACAGGTAACAGAATGATACTGGTAGATACCATTGGGTCGGAATAAGCATGATAAATAAGAGTAAAATAATGACTTACTTTTTGACCGACTTCAATATTTCCAAAATCAAGAAGGTTTCTCAGTTCAAATATCTCGCGTATTTTGCGTTTTAGAGCTATTTGGACCTCTTTGGTACCGCGTCTGATGGTGATCTGTGCTAAACAATCATGGTTCGATTTTCGAAAAGTTTTCAGCTTCTAAAATTTCTGAGAATTAGCCCCCAAAAGTTTCCTTGCTCATCACCCCCAGACCTGTGTTGAATCCACAGTTATAACTTTCGTCAAACGGTACTTACATGAAAAAGATGAACAAAAATCAACCTAACCAGGAACCACTTCTCGACTGTGTTCTGTTAACAAATATTAAAACGTACGTCAAGTGGGTGATGTACATAGCTTTTTATAGTCTTAACACGAATGATCTGATGTATAGGAGATAATCAGAACTTAAATCATGAAAAACCTACTCCACAAAAAAGACGAACGATACCGTCGACTGGGGTGATAGTGATCAATTTCTACAGTTTTTCCTTGAAAACTACCAGTGTAATAATTCAAAAAAATCTGAAAAAAATAGTTTATATTCTCCCACATCTTACGAACAGTATCCTATATCAAACTTTGGAATTTTGTTGGATTAAGCTCATTTAAAAAAATAATTAAATTGATCAGTATCACCCCCCACATAGGGGGTGATAGTGATCACTAATTTAAAATCGAACTTAAACATATTATAAACAATTGAAAATCGAACTTAAACAATTAAAAATTGTTTTTTAGTACCCTGAGGTTAAAAAAAACCCACTCACAACTTATTTCAGAACAATTTTTATTGAAAAACTAATGAAAACCAACTCTTAACTTATAAAAATCAGAATAAAGCCAAAATTCGAGACTCGTAATATCCTCTTCAGTATTTATTATTATAATGAGACCATTCGTGGCACATGATTGGTAACTGACAAGAAACAACTTATTTTAAAGCACTCGTTACCAAAAATAATGATGGACCAATCACTTTTTGATAGTATTGGGGCATTTTGACCGTGATCACTATCACCCCCTGAAATGATTTTTTTTTTTTGTTTTTAACAGATAACCAACTGTAGTAACACGGAAAACAACAGAAGTTACAATCACAATGTCAGCTGGACCCGGTTTTGAGATTTGTTTATTTCCTTATCAGCTACCATGGTAACCTAGACTATCGGGCGGGAACGATATCCCCCCAGAGAAAACATTGCTACGAACACATAACACCACCTAACTTTCCATTTAGGACTGTGTGAAGCGCTGCAATCGCATGCAAATAAAAAAAGGCTTGTTAATCAGCATCACCCCAGCATATCAGTATCACCCCAGTCCACGGTAATCGGAACGGGATTGGAGTTGTAGAGAGAAAATTAAGCAAATTTTCTTCTATATAAAAGAATATTTGGAGTCCCAACCACAAACGTCCTGAAAGTTCAGTGTAAATCTGATGTTACAACAATGTCACAATGAAATTCATAGGCGGCCATTCTGAATCCACTCCTCACAATTCCAATGAATTTAGTCATATTTTATAGTTACAAGGGAATGAAGGTGTGTTCCCAATACTATTCATTGCTGTGTAAATTTATGAAATTTAACTCTTTTCTAACTAATTCATTTGGAAACCGAATGAAGTTATTGAACTACTAACTCCAGAACATGTCACCAGTTGAGACTATTGGAGGGGAGAAGAGCCCCAGAAGATAGCACTGGCGCACTGCTGAGCTTCACGGTCGACTTGAGAGGGTTTTTGGAGGCTAATTACCTTCAGAAACGGGCTAGAGATTACACCTAATAGAACGAGTTCTCTCTGGGTTTTTGCTACCCCGGAAAGAGACCCCGGGAGAGAGGTGGGTCCTATCTTGGTTTACAACGTTGGCCCCGAAAAGACGACATTTGCCGGGAAAGAGTGTTTTTCTCAGTCCTCGAGAAATTCGCTTTCTGTGACTTTAAATTCAAACAACGTGCAGAAATTCGTCGAGTATGTTTGTGAGGAGAGAACGGTGGGTTACGAACTTCTAGTCAATCGGTGATGTGTTGAACAAATAACCGTACAGACCGATAGACGCGGAACCAAATATTTCAGAACGCTCTGAAATATTTTGGCGAGTGACAATGTTGATACAAATGTTCCCTGCTTTCAATAGTGAGGTAGAAAAACTAAACTTCAAACAACCCGTCCGTCACCCAATCCCAGGGAACTATACTTAGAGTAGTTATCTACCTACCAGCAGTGGTTATAGGGGTACGAATAATTATGTCACCTTTATTATTGAAAACGCCAGCCATGTAGGGAACCTAGTGAATCATCTTCACGAAGAATAACATGGAAATAAAGAATTGGTTGGAGTAAAAATTTCCACATTTGTTGCGGGTTAACTAACCGCAGCACATTTGCAACATCAGGTGATTAGTACTAGCATGAGTAGTGTTCGAGGGGTATCATTTGATTTCCAACCACCCTTAGCTTGAGGAACTACAGGGCCGTTTAAAGAAATTCAATCAAAATGCAGGAAAGAAACAGTTTATTGAGTTATTTGAATGTAGGTCAAGATCGGTAGTTTGCCAATCAGCTTTCAGCACAGCTCAAACCCGTCCTAGCCTAAATACTTATTCCCTAATGAATCTAATTCCTACTTAATGAACTAACTATGAATAAGTTGGCGTCAGGAAGTGCTGAGGATGACGGCGTCGCAGAGTAAATGTTGAAGGAAAAGGCGTACCAAGACGAATAAATGCGGAAAAAAAAGAGTAGGAAAGAACGTTGAACGTTGAATTAATATTCTCTGTGAGCTGGAGTCCTTGCGCGTTTTTGATTTTCCATTGTTCTGTACTTTTAAAAAAAGCCGGTGTTTTAAATTAATTCCTTCATTTACCGTAGATTTATCTTCTACAACTATGGTGGCGTCTCCACCTTCTCTTTATTTATGGACGTTTGGTGGTGTTACTAAATAAACAACCGTCGAGCCCTGAAGAAGGTAATATATTTACCGAAAGCTCGGTGAAGAAGGAGTTGTTTTCAGTTGACCCTAATCCCGATTAATTGACATAGTACGTTTTGTTGCGTCGATCTACATAGTTGCTGCTGAATTAAGCCCTTTAAACAATACTGTCCAGTCCAAGTGGCGGCATAATATTGGAGACCCAATGTAGAATAATGGTCCAGAAGATTACAAGGATTCCTGCAGCGATTAGTAGAAAAAGGAAATGAAAAGACCTGCCAAAATGGTGATCTGGTACCTCACAAAAAAAAGTCTGCCAAGTGGGTGTGGCACATAGCTTCCTCGTATCCACAACCAAATTGTAGGTATAGATGATACGATGCATAGTAGTTACTCTCAAAACATCAATCTATAAGTACCTTCCACTACCCTCACTCATTTTTCAACCATCTACACGCCAATCTGGACAATCCTGAGAAATTTCGTCGAAATCGGATAGAAAATGTAGAAGTCATGGCTGTTACAACGAATTCATGTTTGCGCATGCGCAGTGGCTACTGTCAGTCCGGGGGTAATGATTTTCATAGGGAACCATCTACACGCCAATCTGAACAATCCTAGAAGATTTCATTAAATTCGGATGAAAAATGTAAGTGTTATGGCTGTTACAAGGATTTTAAGTTTGAGCACGCGCAGGGGTACACTCGATTTTAAGGCCTTGATTTTCATTGGGGACCATCTAGAATCTTATCCGCATAACCCCTGAGAATTTCATCGGAATCGGATGACAAATGTGGAAGTTATGGCTGTTACAAGGAATTCACGTTGGCGCATGCACAGCAGCTACTATCAGTCCGGGGGTGATGATTTTCATTGGGGACCTTCTGCACGCCAACCCGCACAATCTCTCAAAATTGCATCGAAATCGGACAATAACTTCGTATAAATATGTCGGTTACAAGGAATTCATGACAGACACACAGACATACACGGAACCAAAATTGTTCAGAAAGGTCTAAAACGTAAAACGCGAGTAAAATTTGAACTTTCTTTCCTCAACCTTGAAAAGTGAAAACAAAGCTTCCGCTTTGTAGACCTTGGTAGACTCGGAAGCAAAAGAGGAAGCACAAAGTGCTGTATAGAAATTATCGGTTGATGCCTATGAGGAAGAATTCTTTAGACAGTAGGTACTCAATACTCAAGATTATCACCTATTTGGATACCTATACAAGAGGGTCCTCAAAGAGGTGAAACGGTAGGAAGAGTAATGTATCCGGAGATAGAAGTTGTTCTGTTTGAGTTTATTTGCCAGTAGATAGCGCTAAGACACAGCTCCAGCGCATAAAATACAATTGAAGAAGGGTATACTTTCACAGTGACTATACTTTCAATCACAATTATACCAAAAGCAATACAGATTACAAATGAAAATGAAAATCCTCCACTCGCGAAGAAAACCACCTGAATACTTTCCTACCCGGCCTAGCAGAGATGCGTATTGCAAGATTCAGGGCGATACTGACTTATGGCTACCGATTAACTTAGCAGCAAAAAACACGATCAAAACCAATCAATCATCATTTTTAAAAAATCAATCAAAATCAATTTAAAAAAATCAATCAATCATTTTTTGGTTTATTATTTTTCTTGTTATTTCAAATCAACAAGATAATAGGTAACTATAATGAGATGAATACAAGACGGGAATTATTGGGGCCCCTTTTGGGTTCGACCACCTACCTATTTACTTAAATACTTGCTACTCACTTAACACATTATTGAAAATAATATCATTGATAAAATTCCAACAACTAATTAAAATTCTCACGTTCATTTTGCTGGTTCGTTGTGTTTACTTTTTCACTTGCACAGTGACACCTACTGATCATCATGAAATCAATGTGCATTTTTCTAGGACCCAACCCCAAACTTTTCTCATTATTCGAGATAAATTGATAATCACATTTTACCGATGTTGAAAAAAAACCAGAAAATGTCATCAAAATCTATTTTGGGTAAGTAGTTGTACACATGGAATCACATGTGTTCAAATACCTCAAAATCGTAAAAAGCGAGTGAAAATTTTAATTTTGGAGGGTCCAATTATTGTATTTGCTTCTCCGATAGAGAGGAAGTAAAATCACAAAGAAAGCGGTTTTTTGGCACAATATGTTGCAAAGGAGCTGACCAAGATAGATTTCCATACACATACATGACCACATAAACGTAAAATTAATCCTTCTCAAATCAAGAGATAAACACAAATAAATCCTTCGGTTGGAATGAATAAAATAAATTCAACTCATCATTTTCCGATCCATATTTGCTAAGCTTCCAGGCTCACCGAATACAAGGAAATCAACTGGATCAAAGGGAAATTTTCCGTCGTAGGTTTGCATATTACTGCGTTGAAGGACTGATGGGATTCAAAGCTCATTTTCTATTCCCGCAATATTTTGATGAAAAGTAAACACAAGGAGGTTTTTATAGCCAGCGCACTTATTCACTTCAATTACCCACGAGTAAAAGGTATCATTTAAATTCATCCCGAATCCCGTTTATTCTTGTATGAGCTAACTTGCTATTATTTTTTTTAAATTGGAATCAGGTTTTTCAATTTGAAGATAGACGCATAAAATACACTTTCCGTTTTATTTAATCTATAAAAGCACAATATTGAATCCCTGGAGCGAACTTGAATGATGCTCATTTTTAAAAACGGCTGCCAAGTGGGGTGGGCAGTGTAGCCTAGCCTTTTTTTGTTTTTTTGGGAGTGGGGAAACTCTTTAAGAGCGAAGGGGAAGTTCACCCCAACGGTGTTGAACTCCACTCCCTCTGCTTAGGACTCACCCCGGAACCACTTGTACAGTATTACTTCAGGGTGGTGTAGCCTAGCCTCAGTTTGAATGATATGGAATTTGAAAATTAGAGTCTGAACACCTAGGTACGGAAAATTATCTTCAACGCGTTGAAAGTATTTTGGTTGAGCATATTGCTGACGCGCCTGCGCATAGAGTGCTATAGGTTCGATAACCGCGAAATTCATACGGGACCGTCTCGAATCGAAAACTCGAAAACTAAACCGCCGAATTCTCAAAATAAACTTCAAAATTTGTTCAGTATTTCTTAAGGTTTCGCCCGAAATAAGGAATCGACTCTGGGGCAAATCGACAGGAATCCAAATTTCTCTTGAACACAAAATAATTTGGGAAATTTTCATCAAGTACGGAATTTTGGAAGTTGAATATGGACGAAGAAAATGCTAGAATAGTATTTCCGAATTAATGTCAATCGTGGTCGGGGGTGGGGTTCACTAAAACTTTACCTATTTCAACGAGGTTTCGATTTAAATGTTTTATATTATTAGTAATTGTAGACTGTTACTAGCCAAGGTTGAAATTGATTGAATACACATGGTACTACATGTTTACTTCCAGAAATGAAACAGACTCCAAAGAGAGATGAATGAAATGAAGCAGATCTATTGAATTCCTGATCGAATTCAACATTTTGACTTTTTGTGTATTTACTTTGGTACATAAACGGAATAGCGTCACAAAATCGTGTCACTAATATTTTAAATAAGTTCCTCTTGGACTTTATCTTTGTCATCCGTGATCGTAGAAAAATCGTTCACCATTCTTTGGAAAGCCCTAAAATTATTATATAACCCCCTGAGTTAAACGAAATGTAAACAACATTCGCGGTAAGAGTTTGTTACACGTCAACAAACAATGAGAAAGCAAATCATATTAGTATAGGTAGGTAGCGAAGGTTGGCATAAAATGTCCCAATGCATTGCAGAGTCGTATGCAAGCTTATTCCTTAAAGGATTTCAAGAATATGCTAGCTTTTCCTGTACAATGGGGTGTGCGCATGGGTTCGAAATACGGTTTATTGTTATTTTTAATCTAAACTAGACCCCATTTTGAGAATTTTGACACCAAACGCGACCTTCTGGCGTGAGAAGACCTTCTTCTATGATTTTTCAAAGTTTCGAATGTTTATTACGTCACAGTTGGCTGGGGGGGAGGTGACGTCATAAACATTCGAAACTTTGAAACATCAAAGAAAAATATCTACTCATCCAAAAAAGAGAACGGCTGGTGTCGAAATTCTCAGGATGAGGTCTACTTTCGATTAAAAATTTTAACAAAATCAGGCGCACCCCCATTGGTTGTATTCTTGCACGTACAAGAAAATTGTAATTTATTCAAGATGATTTATCAAGATGATTCAATGCAACATTTCTCGAGAAAAAAAATTAAATGTATATTTTGTCCGGATATATTCGGATAAAAATGTGGACCCTACATGAAACAAACTATACAATATTGAAAATGTTGTAGAGGTGTCTCCTATTCATTTTATACCTACAAGATGGTTATCATGAACATGGTTGTCAAGTAATGCAAGCATCTCAGGGGACGTCCCATTGGTTAAGGATTAGTTCAATTTAAACCAATAGATAAGCGATTGAACTTGCATTTTTATTTACCTTCTAACTGCGCAAAACTGTTTCACTCAATGCAGTTTAGTTAGTATTTCGACTAAGAAATTGTGGATTCCTAGTAGCTTGCGAGCCTCGAATTTGAAGAGCAATTTAAAATTCATGATCTACGATACCCAGCATGCGAATTCGAGTTCTACCCCCCCTCCCACTAACTCTACCACCACTGCCGCCAATGGTGCCAGTTGAACTTTCATCTGTAGGCAAGCCCGTAACAGTTCACATCCGTATTCAAGGTGAAACACACAAAAACCCACGAAACATTCGGTCTCTGGTGTCCTGACACTATGGTGGCACCACCGATTTGTTCCATGGTGGCACATAGAATAATTCATGAAAATCCGGAGTTATATTAATAATGCCCTTTCAATTTCAAAGCTTGGGTACTATTAGAAAGCTGTAAAGGAACTGAAATATAGAAATATCGTTTATTTTGTAAACATTACCCTTCACCCCCTCCCCACCAGCACCCTCTCCATGCTAATTTCGATATTCTGGTGAAATAATGTGCAACTCGGAAGTTATCTGAGTCGACAAAAAAAAAAAAAAAAACGCTGCAAATTATTACACAATGGTTTATTCTTTTTTATTTTTCTATATAGATCACTCGTCTACAAAGCCACCAACCATCCAAAATGAAGAAAAACATCGATCGCATTTCGGTCAGCTATAATTTGAACGGGGATTAGGCCTCTTTTGCGATTCACACTCGTGTTTCTGATTTATCGTTCGTCCAAACTTTAAATTCTCGTAGTGAGCGAACGGCTTGTCCTACAGGGCTCCGGGTGGTCTCAAAAAATTCTAAACATTCTATAGAATCTTAAATTGAAGGAAAAACGATACCTTTACATCAAAATTTTTTGAGTTAGGGCGTATTCAAAATTTCAAAATTGATTTTGGAACCCTTAGAAGTGACCTACATCAACCAAAATCTTCGGGGCACAACTAGACCCCAAATGGAGCCTACATACCAAATTTCATCAAAATCGGTCAATGCTAAGTGGCAAAAGTGCCGCGTACGGCGTACGGCGGACGGACGGCCAAATTTTTATTCGATTTTTAGATTCTACGTACCTTGAAACGTAAACCATCAAATTTTGAGGGGGTTTTGACAATTTTTTTTTACTTGGTCGATTCCAAAAGTTTATTATTGAAAATAATAAACCAAAAAACGCCCAATTCGGTTGAAAAATGAGACCTGAGAGGGCGGAGTTATCCCCGAAAACGAACATTTATAACCCCCCCCCCTCCACCTTTGAAAAACAAAATTCAAAATTCCGGCG
Organism: Apolygus lucorum; assembly: GCA_009739505.2. NCBI lineage: Eukaryota > Metazoa > Arthropoda > Insecta > Hemiptera > Miridae > Apolygus > Apolygus lucorum. The sequence goes on from CM019180.2 coordinate 59,897,470, forward strand.
ACGTACTGCACTACTAGATAGATTTCCGCGTCAAAAAAAAAAAACAAGAACCACAAAAATCGGTTGAGAATTAAGGGCTGGGCAGAGTACATAAAATTTTGACACAATACATACACCTACACACCTAGACATACACATACGGTTTTGAATTCAGAATGAACTAAAACGAATTAGTGCGTGATTTTTTCCTGATGAGTGTTGTCCAACTTCACCCCAGATTAATCGCATAAGGACGCCAAAGTCTAACTGTGGGACGTCCTAAAAATGCCAAAAAATGTGTTTCTAGGATTTTTGTTGATATTACCATCAAAATGATAGTAATATATTCGGATTCATCACAAAATTTCTGTTATAAGTACAATTTCAGAAATTAAAAATTTTCACAAACCTGTGATTATACAAAATTAACAATATATACATATAAATAATGAAAACCTGTGTATAAATTCGTAGTACCCAAAATATCAATAGCCGAGTGGGTACTGAGTTTTTGGAAATGAGTGAACATGAATACGGAGCATGAATATCTCAACGTCTCTAGAATTTACGTGCACATTCAGTATGCTGGTATAACATACCTACTAAAAATAGGGGAGAAATACCTATTTATAAGGGTATTCTTTGAGTTCGAGTTGATGAGGAAAGTATTTTTGTAGTATTTTTTTATTTTTTTAGGAAAGGTGTTGATTGTATGATTAAAGATTCGTACTACGTGTCACACCCACAACGATGACTGCGCTATCATGCAGCTAATATTCCGATTTTCTTAACCATAGCTTTAAAGATTTCTTTGAAAATTCGCCCATTAACTCACGCTACATGAATGGACTTTTTCTCGATTATTTCCGAATTCTATGTCAAACATCCTGAACAAGAAATATAGTCCTGGAAAGGTTTATTCTCAGTAAATTGTCTTCGAGTAATGAGCTTCTTTCTTTATTGTACGGTTGGATGGAAAGCTATTCAATGCAGGCCGGAAAATCAAAAACGGGTCTTCCTACCGACTATAATGGAAAAATAAAATTCCAGAAAGAACGAAAATTTGGAAATACTTGAAGGAATATCGATGGGGGCCCCTGCTTCTATCACCTCAACTTTCTTCTACTTTGGTGAGTCGGTTCGAAACGACTCCGGAGGACCTCTTTGGATGAAAAGGAGTCTTCCATTTTTAGGAAGGTAGTTCAGATTTTTTCTCAGCTAAGAAAAAATATAAATCATTAAACCAAGATGCCTTTTTCCCAAAAAGGACCCCCAGAGTTGTTTAGACCACGTAATATCAACCCATACTATCTTTAAAAGGTAGTCTTGAACCGAAAAAAAGGGGCTGAATGACGTCAATGCAAGGATGACATAGTTATTACTATGTTCAGCTCAGAATTTTTGGATTGGGATATGTATAAACCAATTTTTGTAAGAAGTCAATTTGAAATGTGTAAAATTAATTTGGGAAATTTTGAAATTGAAATTTATTTTGGGAAATGTTAAATTCCACTTGATTCAAAGCTCTATAATTGCAATTACTGTAATGCGACGACCAGTAATAATGATAGGTATGAATGTTTATTTTCACCTGTTATTCAATAATCCTGTGAGCTGAGGAGAATTGCGGTCGAGGAGCACTTGTCAAGAAATACGCGGGCGATTGCAACGAGCGGTCGGTTGTCGCGGTTGTTACCGATGAGGACTTGCGAAGGGCTCGCGCCAGACTGAAGCTCAGAAGGGCTGGATGGGTCAGAACCCTTCGCCCTTCACCGCCTGCACCCCCCGACCCCGACCAACAGGTCGACACCGCTTTTCCTTACCAAATTGTGTTTGTCATTAATTACTTGGGGTAAAAATCGGTCAAGTGAGTGTAGGCTATGAAGTTTTTCTCACAAAATACAACATAAACACTTAGAATGCGAGTATGTTGGTTTGAAAATTATTGCGTTGATGGGTACTTGTATTCCTTCATTTGTAAATAACATAACATTATGGAATAATATAAATATGAACTACACGTTCCAGTTCATGGTTTCCAACTGGGTACTGAGTTTATGGTACCTTGATGGGTACTTGAACTCCTTCATTTATGTATATGACAATGACATTATGGAATAATATATTTAGCCGCCCCCACAGATAGTCTAGACCTATCCCGAGTAGGGATCGTCATGCCAAGCACCCTGGAAGAAGAGTGTAAGGGCCCTGGGTTCTCCCTAGATACTTCTTCAATCGTCAGTCGGGTTCAGGACGAGCCAGTCAACTGACCGCGAGGGGAGTTCCGGCGGTCTAGCGCTATGTAATCGATTTATAATCCGTTTTGAACCAAGTTATTGTATAATACAGTTGTTTCTTTATACGCGAGTGATATATGATCCTGACAACCAACTGGAAGAAGAGGAAATACCGGAGAATGGAATAAGAGTTATTCCATCTCCATCATATAAATATGAACTACACGTTTCAGTTAATGGTTTCCTACTACTAACCCTGTTTGTTGTGGAAAAGGGCATACGAAATTGTATTTTGAAAAATAATCTATTAAGGCTCCTTTGGGATCAATTTGTAACAAAATCACTGTAAATAGTGCTTTTTCTTCCATAAAGTATCTCAGTAGGTTCGGAGTTGATGAGGAAGCAGTAGGAGTGGCCCCACTCTGCAGGCGCTGGACAACAAATACTCCCTGTAACGCACTCACACCTGCTCCTCTAGTGGCCACAAGACTTCAAAGGAAGCAATTAATTCCTCAAACTGAGTCAAATAATTTTAAGCTGGTAGGTTGAGGGCATAGAACACTGGTTGTGATTTAAGAGAGGCTGGCTTGTTACAAGCTCATAAAAGGGAAGGAAACGGAAAGCTGGGTGTCTTGCAGAAGATCTCATCCGATTTCATGGGATTGTGCGGATTGGCGTGTAAACGGTCCCCTATGAAAATCATCACCCCCGGACTGAAAGTAGCCACTGCACATGCGCAAACGTGAAATCATTGCCACAGCCATAACTTCTACAATTCTCATCCAATTTCGAAGAAATTTTCAGCGATAATGCGAAATGAGGTGTAGATAGTCCCCTATAAAATTCATTGCCTCTGGGTCGATAGTAGCCGCTGTGCATGCGTAAACGTTTATTTCACTGTTACATCCACAACTTCTACGAATATTATCCGATTTCGATGAAATCATACACGGAACCATACCTACTTTTCTTAATTTTGGACAATTTTCATTTTTGAAAAAGCATCGATATCAGAAATTTTGTGCTAAATCCGAATATACCATATATTACCATGATTTTGAAGGTTTGACCACTATTTTGACCACAAAAAAGGGAAAACCCCATTTGTTTGGATTTTTTTTGAATTTTGTACCACTTTGGATTGTCCAAAATTGCTGGCTAACGAACTTGACCTATTGTTAGTTGTTACGAACGTTTCGGCAAAAACTTTTAAACAATTTCTAAATAATTACTTAAGTTATCGTGCGGAATGACACACACATGTATATATTACATACATATGATTTTTGGAAAAACTTCAGGGATCGTTTCAGAATGTTACAAAACGGATTTCAGTGTAAACATTTTTCGAAAAAGTCCATTCTAAAAATTTTGAGGCCATTGCAATAGCTTCATTTTCCTTGACAATTTGCTAAAACTAAGATTTTGGTTGACGTAGGTCACTTCTAAGGGTTGAAATTTTGAAAGCGCCCTAACTCAAACAATTTCGATAAACCTACTTAAAGGTACCTATTGTTTTTTCATCAATTCAAGTTTTGAATTTTTAGAATTTTTTGAGACCACGCGGACAACCCTTTCGTTCCCTACAAGAACTTTGGGTTGTACTTCGATAAACCATAAACACGAGAGTGAATCGCAAATCTAGCAAATCTAATCTCCGTTCAAATTTTAGCTGACCGAAATGGGATCGATGATTTTCTTCATATTGGTTGGTGGTAACAATGGCAAAGCCGTGTTTTTTGTTTGTTGTTTTTCGCCCTAAATTCACTACAACGGCCATTTTATCGTATTTTAGGAGCTCGTTTCTTACATCACACAGCAAACGTCGTTTTTAACTTCCTTTTCAAGTCTCTATTTACCTTCCATTTATAGGGCACTAACTTCCTCTTTAACCCGACCAAGGATCGAATCCCTTTTTAAGTCTTAATTCGTCCTCTCACCCCCATTCACCACCTGGCTACCTTAATCGCCCACTCCTTCCGAATTTCATCTTCAGCCCTCAACTTCAAACACTTCTACTTCTTTTCAAATTGTTGGAAATTGGATTATATTCAATAAACACTGACAATGAACGACATCCTCTATCCCCTCTCAACACGTGGATATGGAAATTTTCGGAAAGAACGGGAGTCTCTTTTTGAAGGGATAAAGTGTCCTTACACCCATATTACTCCTGCTTATGATATGTATTCATCCATAATCTAAAGACGGATTCTTTTTCTTAATTGCTTAGAAATTTCACCAAGATTGGACCATTGTTACGTATAGCTCGGGGCCAGTGCCGTCCTTAGGGTGGAGCGAGTGGAGCGGCTCAATTGTTGGATAGATTGGATAGATAAAATTATTGGATATATAAAACAAAAACGAACAAGATATTAGTGGCTTAAAGAAAGCAATGCAAAACATCGTTTGATAGCGGCGCGGCGGCAAAATGACCGAACCCTAGCTTCGCGCATGAAAGCGAGAAAAGTACAGTTCATATAAGGTGAGTCAAAGTAACAACCTGGTGAGTTACTTGTTACTGGTTGTTTTAACACAATTTTAAATATAGTTTATCTAACAATGAACGATTGCATTTACAGTATTATTTTACATCGGTTTAGCTGGAACTATCTGTTTTATTAAGTTATTTTATCTTATAACTCTTATTTTAACAGGCCTCTATTGTAGGCTATAATGTGTTTTATTATTTTACAGATGTGATGTGAAAATTATAAACCTACATTAACAATGGAACAATGGAAGAATTTAATAAACAAGATATGAACATCTAAAAAGATATGGGACGTGAATATTAAATAAGTATTTACAATAATGTATATGTTTATTATAATTTACTATTTGATTTGATAAAAAGCAAGAAAGAAGACATTTCGTTTTTTCTAATTTATTTATTGTTAGACAAAAATTACTATGTTTAACATTAACAAGCACTGTGCACTGTGCATTACTTAAAGAATAAACTTTGTTTTGATTTTTCTAGCTTATTTTTCTGAGATTCCTATTATTTTTGTTTTACCTGAAACCTGAAACGAAATTACTCGATACATACCAACCTGAAATGGGTGTTTTGCACCACCCCCCCCCCCCTTTTAGAGTGTAAGAGATAAACGTTTTGTCATCAAAAAGCTTACTATTACGACTTTGCAAGTATAGCTTGACAAATATTTTCCAAACCCCCCCCCCGGTATCCATAGTTAAAAAAGGCCTCGCAAAAATGTTTTGCTCCAGGCCTCGCATTTTCTAAGGACGGCACTGCTCGGGGCGAGAAATTTGCTTCTTCCGAGCGAAGCGTTTATTACTGATCCAAAGACAATGCAATGTATAGGAACCAAATAACCATCAAACTTGAGTGAATTTTGACTGAAGCAGAGACAAATTTTGAAAGGAATTGACGTTTGCGCATGCACACCTGCTACCGATAGTCTTTAAGTTAGTAGCTGCCTATAAACTAATCCTCATATTTTCTGAAAATACCAATGAAGTCGTTTCGTACACTAGCGTAGTTTTGCCCGGAAGGCTGGTTTCCCCTTCAACTGACAGGCAGACCATCAGAGACAAGAAATGAATTTTTGGGATTTGGAGGCTGTTTATGACTAGCAATACGACAAGATCACCCATTTCCCTGAAACCTCCACCTAGTAAATAGGATGTGCGTTTCCGACCAGACAACTTGGCAGTGCTCTAAATTGAATATACGCCTTTGTCTCAGGACTAAAAGAAACTGTTTCACAAATTTTCACGTGTAATTTTTAAACCAATCAATCTAACGGCGTAGCACTGCCCCTCCAGACCAGCTATTAGTAGTCCAGAAGAGAACCACCACATCCATACCTTCGAGCACAAAGGCGCTATGTCCAAAAACGGAGTTTTAACCTTATTATTACTTCATATTATGGCTTATTACACTAAAATCTTTAATTTTTTCAAGCTACAATCTTCAAGAAGGTCAATAATAATTTTGTTGAATTTGAGTTTTTCTGAAATTAAAAAAAAAGTCTGCCAAGTGGGTGTGGCACATAGCTTCCTCGTATCCATAACCCGATTATATTGATGATCCGATGCATAGTAGTTGATCTCAAAACACCAATCTCAAAGTACCTTTCACCACTCTCATAGGGGACCATCTACACGCTAATCTGGACAATCCAAGAAAATTTCACCGAATTCGGATGAAAAATGTAAATGTTATGGCTGTTACAAGAATATACGTATGCGCATGCGCAGAGGCTTCTATAAATTTCAAGGCCTTGATTTTCATTAGGGACGATCTACAAACTAATCCGCGTAACCCCTGAAAATGTCATCAAAATTGGGTAGAAAATGTGGAAGTTATGGCTGTTACAAGGAATGCACGTTTGATGAGGGGACGAAATACGATCGATGTTTTTCTTCATGTTGGATGGTTGGTGGCTTTGCAGAGGAGTGATCTATAGAAAAATATTAAACCATTGTGTAATAATTTGCAGCGTTTTTTTTTTATCAATTTAAAATGGTACTGAACTTTTTAGAATTGAACGAGACCACCCAAAGCTCTGTTTGACAAACCGTTCGCACCCTACGGGATTCAATCAGTTGTAGCCAGGTGATACCGACTAAAGCCACGATAACCCGGTTCAAAACTCAAAACTGAACAGATTCTGAATCTCACATTTTTACTGACAACTGAACGACAAGCCGTAGGCGCCTTTCGAGTACACTCATTCAACCCGCGATACGTGCTCGTAGAGTGGGTGTAGTATCCAATAAGTACAGGGGATCGGATGTTACAGACTAGTAGCATCTACTTCTACTCGAATAATATCTTCACATAGAAAAGCCAACAATTCTAGGATCAAGTTTCTGGGAAATCGAAAAAAAAAATTCCCATACAACATGATTATTTAAGCATGTGATTGGAATTGTCATATTACTGTTAGGTACAATGCAACGTGTTGTCTCTATCAAGTTTGGGGCAAATACAATCAACGAGATTTTTTTTTTTTTCAAATTCATGATGATGATTTTTATACTTAGCGAAAAGAAAAACCTTTCTTTGCCTCCTTCGTTTTAAAAACCCTTATATTGTATTATAGCTTCATTAAATTAATTTTTCTATGAGGAAATGGGTGTTAATTTATATTCTGATGGAAAAACTTGAACAAAGGAACCTAGTGTTTCAAACGCAGTTTCATTTTATTAAAGGTCTGCCAAGTGGGTGCAGCGGATAGCTTCCTCGTATTGCATAGATGATCCGATGCAAAATAACTTATCTCGAAACATCAATCACTAGGCACCTTTCGCTACCCTAATGAGGAACCGTTTCCCCACATAATCTCTGAACATTGCATCGAATTCGGGTAGAAAAAGTGTAAACTGAGGCTGCTACAAAAAAAAACGCTGCAAATCATTGCTCAAAGGTTTATTATTTTCTGTATAGATCATCCTTCTGTATAGATCACTGGTTCTCCATCAATAGCACCTACCACCATCTGTATTCTCCCTTGACCTTCCCTCTCAAATTTCAGCTCCTGCGTTCAATAGGATTGAAAATGGCTTCGGAGCTCACTCAGCTGATCAGTGATCAGAAGAGTGAAGAAGATCTCCTCGAATGCCGGAGACGCCTGGAAGAGCACTTCCATTCAATAGGATTGAAAATGGCTTTCGAGCTCACTCAGCTGATCAGTGATGTGAGGAGTGAAGAAGATCTCCTCGAATGCTGGAGACGCCTGGAAGAGCACTTCCATTCAATAGGATTGAAAATGGCTTTGGAGCTCACTCAGCTGATCAGTGATGTGAGGAGTGAAGAAGATATCCTCGAATGCTGGAGACGCCTGGAAGAGCACTTCCATTCAATAGCATTGAAAATGGCTTCGGAGCTCACTCAGCTGATCAGTGAGCAATGATTTGCAGCGTTTTTTACCTACAAACATTGTTTTACCTACCAATTTTTGCTTCCGAGTCTACCAAGGTAGCGGAAGCTTTGTTTTCACTTTTCAAGAACGAAAAAAAAAAGTTCTCCAAAATCAAAATTTTCACTCGCGTTTTGCGTTTTAGACCTTCCTGAACAATTTTGGTTCCGTGTCTGTGTGTCTGTGTGTCTGTCTGTCTGTCTGTCTGTCTGTCTGTCTGTCTGTCTGTCTGTCTGTCTGTCTGTCTGTCATGAATTCCTTGTAACGCGCATAACTATACGAAGTTATTGTCCGATTTCAATGAAATTTTCAGGGATTGTGCGGGTTGGTGTGTAGACGGTCCCCTATGAAAATCATCATCCCCGGACTGATAGAAGCGACTGCGCATGCGCAAACGTGAATTCCTTGTAACGGCCATAACTTCTACATTTTCCATCCGATTTCAATGAAATTTTCAGGGATTGTGCGGGTTGGTGTGTAGACGGTCCCCTATGAAAATCATCATCCCCGGACTGATAGTAGCCACTGCGCATGCGCAAACGTGAATTTCCTTGTAACGGCCATAACTTCCACATTTTCCACCCGATTTCGATGAAATTTTCAGGGATTATGCGGATTAGGTTGTAGATGGTCCCCAATGAAGATCACCACCTTCGGACTGATAGTAGCCACTGCGCATGCGCAAACGTGAATTTCCTTGTAACGTCCATAATTTCTACATTTTCTATCCGATTTCAATGAAATTTTCAGGGATGTTACAAATTAACTTGTTTTGATGTTTTGAGATTAACTACTATGCATCGGATCATCTATACAATCGGGTTATGGATACGAGGAAGCTATGTGCCACACCCACTTGGCAGACTTTTTTTTACCTACCACACCTACCTATTGGTAGGTACTACCTACCACACTACAATGGCTTCACACCTTCACAATCAAGTTTATTAGAAAGAAATAAACGCTTCACACTCGATTCGAAAAATAGAAAGCTTGATATGGAAATTTGATTACGGGTTACGCAGGCAAAACTGTATACAAATCGAAGAAATGAACAGCGATCGCATTTTAGTCAGATAAAATTTGAACGGCGATTAGACCTCTTTTGCGATTCACACTCATGATTCTGTTTTATCGAAGGAAAACCTTCAAATACTCGTAGGGACCGAACAGTTTGTCCTACAGAGCTCCGGGTGGTCTCAAAAATTTTTAAAAATTCAATACTATTTAAAATTGGTGAAAAAACGATACCTTTATTTCGAGATTTTTGGAGCTAGGGCACTCTTGAAATTTTCAACCCTTAATTTTCACCCCTTAGAAGTGACCTACATCAACCAAAAGCTTCGCGGCACAACTAGACCCCAAATGGAGCCCATATACCAAATTTGAACCAAATCGGTCCAGTGTTGCTAAGAAAAGTGCCGCGTACGGCGTACGGCGGACGGACGGAAATTTTTTTATTCGATTTTCGGATTCTACGTACCTTGAAACGTAAAACATCAAATTTTGAGGGGGGGTTAAAATTTTTTTTCTTGCTCGATTCCAAAGGCTTATTATTGAAAATAATAAACCAAAAGTCTGCCAAGTGGATGTGGCACATAGCTTCCTCGTATCCATAACCCGACTGTATAGATGATCCGATGCATAGTAGTTAATCTCAAAACATCAAAACAAGTTAATCTGTAACATCCCTGAAAATTTCATTGAAATCGGATGGAAAATGTAGAAGTTATGGCCGTTACAAGGAATTCACGATTGCGCATGCGCAGTGGTTACTATCAGTCCGAAGGTGGTGATCTTCATTGGGGACCATCTACAACCTAATCCGCATAATCCCTGAAAATTTCATCGAAATCGGGTAGAAAAAATGGAAGTTATAGCCGTTACAAGGAAATTCACGTTTGCGCATGCGCAGTGGCTACTATCAGTCGGAAGGTGATGATTTTCATAGGGGACCGTCTACACACCAACCCGCACAATCCCTGAAAATTTCATTGAAATCGGACAAAAACTTCGTATAGTTATGCGCGTTACAAGGAATTCATGACAGACACACAGACAGACAGACACACAGACACACATACACACAGACACTGAACCGAAATTGTTCAAAAAGGTCTATAACGCAAAACGCGAGTGAAAATTTCGATTTTGGAGAACTTTTTTTTCGACCATGAAAAGTGAAAACAATGCTTCCGCTACCTTGGCAGACTCGGAAGCAAAAAATGCACGTTTGCGCATGAGCAGTGGCAGTCCGGGGGCGATGACTTTCGCAGGGGACCATCTACCCGCACAAACCCTTACAATTTCATCGAAATCGGACTGTAACTTCGTATAGTTTTGCCCGTGTTACAAGTATTTCATGACAAACACATGAATATACAGAAAATTGTTCAGGAAGGTCTGAAAAGTTGAAATTCTGATTTTGGAGAACAATTTTTTCATCCATGGAAAGTGAAAACAATACTTCCGCTACCTTGGTGGATTGGAAGGAAAACAATCGAACATAACATTGTCCTTGTTATTATCTTATTTCACTTCAACAAAAATATTTAAAAATTGAAAAATAATCATATGAAGGTTTTCATTTACCTTTTGCTTCCGAGTCTACCAAGGTAGCGGAAGCTTTGTTTTCACTTTTCAACGACGAAAAAAAAAAGTTCTCCAAAATCAAAATTTCCACTCGCGTTTTGCGTTTTAGACCTTTCTGAACAATTTTGGTTCCGTGTCTGTCTGTCTGTCTGTCTGTCATGAATTCCTTGTAACGCGCATAACTATACGAAGCTATTGTCCGATTTCTATGAAATTTTCAGGGATTGTGCGGGTTGGTGTGTAGATGGTCCCGTATAAAAATCATCATCCTCGGACTGATAGAAGCGACTTTGCATGCGCAAACGTGAATTCCTTGTAACGGCCATAACTTCCACATTTTCCACCCGATTTCGATGACATTTTCAGAGATTATGTGGATTAGGTTGTAGATAGTCCCCTATAAAAATCATCATCCCCGGTCTGATAGAAGCGACTGCGCATGCGCAAACGTGAATTACTTGTAACAGCCGTAACTTCAACTGTCCCCCCAGGGGTCGCGGGTTCGAATCCCAGCCGTGGCTAAGTATTTTTTTGATCCAATCACATACATCTACTCACTTAATTTTTCATCCGAATTTGATAAAATTTTCTAGGATTGTCCAGATTAGCGTTTAGATGGTCCCCTATGAGGGTAGTGGAAGGTACTTAGAGATTCGTGTTTTGAGATTAACTACTGTGCATCTGATCATCTATATAATCGGGTTATGGATACGAGGAAGCTATGTGCCACACCCACTTGGCAGACATTTTTTTACCCTTTTTGATGGGACATCAGTTTCGAGGTCGGATCGTTCTTGGTTTATTATTATCAATAATGAACCTTTGGAATCGACCAAGAAAAAAAAAAATTTAACACCCCCTCAAAATTTGATGGTTTACGTTTCAAGGTACGTAGAATCCAAAAATCGAATAAAAATTTGGCCGTCCGTCCGCCGTACGCCGTACGCGGCGCTTTTGCTACTTAGCATTGACCGATTTTGATGAAATTTGGTATGTAGGCTCCATTTGGGGTTTGGTTGTGCCCCAAAGATTTTGGTTGATGTAGGTCACTTCTAAGGGTTCCAAAATCAATTTTGAAATTTTGAAAACGCCCTAACTCAAAACATTTTGCTATAAAGGTATTGTTTTTCCTTCAATTTAAGATTCTATAGAATTTTTAGAATTTTTTTAGACCACCCGGAGCTCTGTAGGACAAACCGTTCGCTCACTATGGAAATTGAAAGTTTGGACGTACGATAAATCAGAAACACGAGCGTGAATCGCAAAAGAGACCTAATCTCCGTTCAAATTAAAGCTGACCGAAATGCGGTCGATGTTTTTCTTCATGTTGGATGGTTGGTGGCTTTGCAGACGAGTGATCTATATAGAAAAATAAAAAATAATAAACCATTGTGTAATAATTTGCAACGTTTTGATGGGTCGGATCGTTTTTTTTCGATTTTAATAATATAATTTAATTTAAAAAAAAGACAGTCAATAGGACAAAAACTTAAGCAAATTTGTTGTAGAATCGATCATTGAAGTATGGTCCACCTCAACGGTCGACACCCTGTATAATTATAAAATATTATAAACTAATTCTAATTTTAAAGCCGCTTGATGATGCCTCACTAGAATTTCAAAATAGAGAGAATGTCGCAAAACGCATTGGAATAGGACGAACATTTACTGTGAAAAATGCTCATAATTTTTATGTTATTGCTTTAAAAAATTGTATAATTTGAAGTTCAACAGCTAACTGATGTTTCATGAGAATCAACTCCTAATAATAGAAAGAATTTCGGAAACAGTAACAACCCGAAATTTGATTGACATGCGATAACCGTTCAATGCCAGAATGGTCAGGGATGGTACCCAATAAATTTTATTTACAGTTTCTTCAGAAGACGAATTTTCAAGTTAGATCGTGACTACGCCCATTGCACTACTCAAGTACCTACGAGTAGAAGCTGAAAGAGTGTTGACCTCCAAGTCACGCAACTCCGACATTTCCGCCTTTATGATTGAAAATTCGACTTATCGTCCCCAGAATCCGTACATGAACGGGGAGATCTGGAAGTGTGGTTTATCCTACAATAATAATAGGTATGAAAAGCTAGATAGGGTAGGTTGACCAGTAATGGGACACGGCCCGGTAGTGGGACACATCAGTCATTTTCCTTAAATAATAAGATTTCTTGTTCACTGACACAAGATAAGCCTATACTTTTACTTTCAGCCACACTTCTTCCTCCTCTTGACAAGTTTGTTAACGCTCTTAGTTTGATATTTACCTCGTGAAAAATCAAAGGAAGTAGGGGCAACACTTTGCACTCAAGAACATGGCTGTCTGCTGACTTTTGGCTGAGGATTCCCTCTACGTTTAAATTGTTAAAAAATTGTACCTACCTACCTATTTATTCTTCAAAACCGCTCTTACAGACACCTGGCCCACCACTGAACTTTTTTTGTCCCACATTAGATTGGAACTGCCCCACGACTGCCAGTTTTAGCTCGATTCACCCTTAACGTCTATAACTCTATAAACTAGTCGATTAATGAATATTTATTGGATTTTATCATAATCCTTGATAGTTGTGGGATAGAACTACTGCAGGAGCAAAGAAAAAGAGCCACAATGAAGAATTGTATGGACATTCAAAGTGAGGTGATTCCTTAAGTGTCCCACTACTGGTCAACCTACCCTACCTGTTGAGCAGTACGACTGGCGTAGATTTAGTGATTCCCGGGGTGATGGAGTCGATCACTTATCACTTACACTTCCACTCCGACCGCTGTTTCGAAAAGGCCATGCACAACCGGTTTAGTAAATCGACGGACCTAATCAAAAAGAACATCGCACTTGGAAATTCACTGATTCATGTAGGATTTTAGAACTGCAACCTAAAACCTATCACATTCACCCCGACCTAACCAGAAGAATTACCTGCCTACTGACTGATTGTGCTCCCCTTGTGTTTGGGTGAAAGCTGGACGGCACTGCGCAAGCGCGCGGTACGTTTCCATAGGAACGACAGCAGCAAGCTCGGTTTCCAGGAAGGACCATCATACGACCCCCCAACTAATCCTTTCTTTTGTTTGTTTTCATCACAAATCAACCTATTAGGTATTACTTTCTCATTCAGTTGAAACAACGCAGTCCCTCCTATCTATGGGCATTTTCTTGTTTTGATCTCTATTCGTATAATGTAGAATCCCCATTCGTATAACATGAGTGAACGAGCATAATTTCAAAGAAATATTCAACCAATTTACACTCATTTTAGCGCATTTTTGAGAACAAATTGAACTATTTTATGAGATTTTTTAGAGATTTTATGAAATGTTTGGACATTTTTGAAAATTCTTTGAAATTACAAAATTATTAGGAAATTTGAAAGAATTTTAATATTTGAATTTTTCGGGTAATTAAAAAAAGTACAGAATTTGAAAAACTTCATGATTCTTGAAGTTTTTCCAAATCCACTGCAAATGATAACTTGAGCAATACAACAGAAAAACTGTCAAATTTGCGCCAAAACATTCGCGATTTTCTTCCGACTTTCGTGTTATTAATTGAAAGGGGGAAGCGATTGAGCTAGTTTTGCTTCCGAGTCTAACAAGGTAGCGGAAGCTTTGTTTTCCCTTTGCAAGGTAAAAAAAAAAAAAATTGCCAAGTTTGGGTGGCAGACAGACAGACACGAAACCAAAATTGTTCAGGAAGGCCTGAAATATAGAATTTAGAAAAAAAGAATTTGGAGAATTTTTTTTTCAACCTTGAAAAGCGAAAAACAATGCTTCCGGTACCTTGGTAAACTCGGAAGTAAAATGCAAGGTGTTCAGATATATTTTTAAAAATTGAAAAATCGTCGTCCCATGACCATCGAACTATACTCCGGAGTATAGTTCGATGCCCATGACACATTGAAAAGAGAACCTCCACCTTCGCGCTTACGGTGGTTTTGAAGTCGGTGAAAAACCTCAATCGATGCACTATTTGTCTCCCCGGACTCATAAAGTAGGTACCCATTATGAAAATTTTTATTAGCCTCTTACTTTTTACAAACACCATTTTACTATATTTTTGGAATATTGCTTCCGAGTCTACCAAGGTAGAGGAAGCTTTGTTTTCACTTTTCAAGGACGAAAAAAAAAAGTCTGCCAAGTGGGTGTGGCACATAGCTTCCTCGTATCCATAACCCGATTATATAGATGATCCGATGCGTAGTAGTTAATCTGAAAACACCAATCTCTAAGTACCTTTGACTACCCTCATTGGGGACCATCTACACGCTAATCTGGACAATCCTAGAAAATTTCATCAAATTTGGACGAAAAATGTAAGTGCGGTAGTGATTGGATCAAAAAATTTTAAATTTGACTGGGATTCGAACCTGGGACTCCTGAGTGGGAATCTAAAGCATTGCTGACTGACCTATCAAGGGGATAGTTGAATGGGGTTTGAGATCCTCACCTCACACGCCACTGTTACGGCTGTTACAAGGATTTTACGTTTGCGCAAGCGTAGAGGCTACTGTAAATTTTAAGGCCTTGATTTTCATTGGGGACCATCTACAACCTAATCCGCGTAATCCCTGTAAATGTCATCGAAATCGGGTAGAAATTGTGGAAGTTATGTCTGTTACAAGCAATTCACGTTCGCGCATGCGCATCGGCTACTATCAATCCGGGGGAGATGATTTTCATAGGGGACCACCTAAACTCTAATTTGTAACATCCCTGAAAATTTCATTGAAATCGGATGGAAAATGTTGAAGTTATGGCCGTTACAAGGAAATTCACTTTTGCGCATGCCCAGTCGCTTCTATCAGTTCGAGGATGATGATTTTCATAGGGGACCGTCTACACACCAACCCGCACAATTTCTGAAAATTTTATCGAAATCGGATGGAAAATGTAGAAGTTATGGCCGTTACAAGGAATTCACGTTTGCGCATGCGCAGTCGCTTCTATCAGTCCGAGGATGATGATTTTCATAGGGGACCGTCTACACACCAACCCGCACAATCCCTGAAAATTTCATCGAAATCGGACAATAACTTCGTATAGTTATGCGCGTTACAAGGAATTCATGACAGACACACAGACACACAGACACACAGACACTGAACCAAAATTGTTCAGGAAGGTCTAAAATGCAAAACGCGAGTGGAAATTTTGATTTTGGAGAACTTTTTTTTTCGTCCTTGAAAAGTGAAAACAAAGCTTCCGCTACCTTGGTAGACTCGGAAGCAAAAGTTCTCCAAATTCAAAATTTTCACTCGCGTTTTGCGTTTTAGAACTTTTTGAACAATTTTGGTTCCGTGTCTGTCTGTCTGTGTGTCTGTTATGAAATCCTTTCCACAACCATAACTTCTATTAATCCGATTTTGATGA
This sequence comes from Apolygus lucorum, assembly GCA_009739505.2. NCBI lineage: Eukaryota > Metazoa > Arthropoda > Insecta > Hemiptera > Miridae > Apolygus > Apolygus lucorum. The sequence goes on from CM019180.2 coordinate 59,913,545, forward strand.
CATTTTCAGGGAGTGTGCGGGTTGGCGTGTAAATGGTCCCCTATTATGATCATTACCCCCGGACTGTTGGTAGCCGCTGCGCATGCGCAAACGTGAAATACTTGGCACAACCATAACTTCTACAATTCTCATCCAATTTTGATGACATTTCCAGGAATTATGCGGGTTGGTGTGTAGACGGTCCCCCATGAAAATCATCTCCCCCGGACTGATAGTAGCCGCTGCACATGCGCAAAAGTATATTTCCTTTTTACAGCGATAACTTCTACATTTTCCAACAATATTCAGAGATTGTGCCGGTTGACGTGTAGAGTCCCCTATGAGGGTTGAGCAAGGTGTTTATAGATTGATGTTTTGAGATCAACTACTGTGCATCGGATCATCTATACAATCGGGTTATGGATACGAGGAAGCTATGTGCCACACCCACTTGGCATACGTTTTTTTGTTCTGGAGTTTTACCATAATCTGAGATCATGCACCTATCCCGAATGTACTCACCATATTCTTCAACGAATTCTACGCCCTTCTTCTACGAAACGGCGGGAAAGGGAACTTTACAGAAAAAACTAACCTGACCGAAGCCGTCCCTGTGTGTAGCAGTTCACTTCTACTGAGGGACTTCATTCGGCTTCATTACCCGGCAATAATGACTGAAACCCGTCGTTTTGACGGAGGTACCTTCCTTTTAATCCCAGCCTCCAACTGCTCCCAGCCTTTGCTCCCTTAAAATCGAATTTAAGGAAAGATTCTATTCGTTACACAGGTCAAAAAAATTGAGGAGATCCAAAATCAATATTTCTCCGCATATTTTGCGTTTGAAATTTAACACACTTGGTTCCGCGACCCAGGCTGAGTTCAGTTATTCTGGCTATACCATTCAAAGGCATGGTACGATTTTATTGGAATTCTCTTTTTTGGAAACGGCGTTCTACTGAATCTCTAAAATATTAAATCTTTTTCTAATAAAAGTGCTTTGGATCTTTATAACGTACCGTAGACTGGGGTGATAGTGATCAATTTCTACAGTTTTTCCTTGAAAACTACCAGTGTAATAATTCAAAAAATCTGAAAAAAAATAGTTTATATTCTCCCACATCTTACAAACAGTATCCTATATCAAACTTTGAAATTTTGTTGAATTAAGCTCATTTAAAAAATAATTAAATTGATCAGTACTTATCACCCCCCACATAGGGGGTGATAGTGATCACTAATTTAAAAACGAACTTAAACATATTAAAAACAATTAAAAATCGAACTTAAACAATTGAAAATTGTTTTTAGTGCCCTGAGGTAAAAAAAAAACCCCACTAACAACTCATTTCAGAACAATTTCTATTGAAAAACTAATGAAAACCAACTCTTAACTTACAAAAATCAGAATAAAGCCAAAATTCAAGACTCGTAATATCCTCTTCAGTAGTTATTATCATAATGAGACTAGGGATGGGTATCGATACTCGATATTTCAAAATATCGATACTTTCGTACCGATACTCGATATTTTATTATCGATACTGCACTATCCGATATTTTTGGATATCGATACTTTGGATCCGATATTTCTAAATATCGAATATCGATACTGTTCTCGCGGAGAATTCAACATGAAGAGATAGAGAAATGAAGAAATAGCTAAAAAATGAAGAAGATAGAGAGGCTTTTGGGTCATTACTCTTTGGTTGCACAAATAACGTTTATATCATGGAAAAAATCACTCTGCTTGGACTCTTAATAGTGAAAGATGAATTGAAGTTGTTGAAAAAATTATTTTTCCGTGAGAAAATTGGATGATATTGATAGTTTGTGACACTAAAGTATCGATACTCGATATTTTAAAATATCGATACTCAAGTCCAACGATACTAGGGATATCGATACTCGGATACGATACAGTATCGATACTTTTATAACGATACCCATCCCTAAATGAGACCATTCGTGGCACATGATTGGTAACTGACAAGAAACAACTTATTTTAAAGCACTCGTTACCAAAAATAATGATGGACTAATCACTTTTTGATAGTTTCGGGGCATTTCGGCCGTCACTATCACCCCCTGGAAATGATTTGTTTTTGTTTTTAACAGATAACCAACTGTAGTAACACGGAAAAAACAAACTAATTGCAAATATTTCATGCTTAACTCTAGTAGAAACAAAATCTTTTCGCTAGAACTTCACCACACAACACCCGACACCGGCACAACAGAAGTTACAATCACAATGTCAGCTGGGCCCGATTTTGAGATTTGTTTATTTCCTTATCAGCTACCATGGTAACCTAGACTATCGGGCGGGAACGATATCCCCCCAGAGAAAACATTGCTACGAACACATAACACGACCTAACTTTCCATTTAGGACTGTGTGGAGCGCTGCAATCGCATGCAAATAAAAAAAGGCTTGTTGATCAGTATCACTCCAGCATATCAGTATCACCCCAGTTCACGGTACTGAATATGAATGATAACTGAAAACAAATAAACAACAAACAACTTCAGTTTCGTAAATTTATTAAAACAGTACATTTTGCCATATTACACAAGTACATTATATACATGGTTCGTAACCGACATTGAAATATTGAGAATCAGACAAATTTTACACATTTTTAAGTTAGGTACTCAACTATTGCAGAATAAGTGTGCACAACGCCACAGATAGCTTGAAGTATTTTGCACAATAACAGTGATTGAATATTTTACATTTCACATGTAGCTACAAAACTTCTTTTAAAAGGTAGAGACTTCTTCAGCAGTTGGATGAAAATGGGGTAATAGTGTAAACGGGACGAATGTTTACTGTATTGTTGCTTCTTCTAGCAGGTCTCATAACAAAAGTTGGTTGAGCAGCCGCCTTGTTTTCTTCCCTTTACCCCTTTCACAATTACTTGGCTAGCAATGGGAAAAACAGATCCACTAACTCATGCTTAGGGGAAAACTTTTAAAAAAGTCGTTTTGAAAAATTGACCTGATGAAAGTTAGAAAAAATGTCTATCAAGTCGGATGGGCAGTGTTGCTTCCTCACACAGGATAAAATTCACGTATTAGTTAGTTACCACTGTTAAACTCCCCCATATAAATTTTGACAGATGTAAAGATGTAAAATGACCGTAAAATGGCGTTAATGGCTTTTTAGGTCGACATTCAGGAATACGATTTTTTAGTCATTCGCCATCATGTTGGTGATTTTTCAAGTACCGTGGCTCCTATTAATTAGATTGATATGAAACTGATGTGCCTTTGTTTAAACTGAACCTTTTTACCAGCCCCAAACTTTCCTGCAACCGAGCAAAATCCAGGTATCAGATCGTGAGATATTGACATTAAGGTGAAATTTGGTTCTAGTCGGAGCATTCGCTGCTTTTGTTCGAAACTGACGAAATTCGTAGGGGACCGTCTGAAGGCTAACCCGAACCAACCCATCAAAGCTGTACTGTTGACGTTTTGATTACGCAATTACCCCACTCCATCACATATGGATCGTCCGCATGAAGGTGTTTATCAGGAGTATGTAATCCTCATTATAATTATCATAATATATTTACATGAACCTATAGAAATGATTATGTTAATTATTCGACATATTTCAACGAGTATTATTACAAAAGTGAAATCATGACGGCAAAAGGTAGAATACGCTGTGGATCTAACCTGAACAATTAATTATAATGTAACAATGCATAATAAAGGTTTGTTCGACAAAAATCGTCATCAAATCATAGCAGAAAAGGCTTGAATTAATTTACTGCGCCACGTTATTTAGGCGGTGTACTACTCCTTCAAAGTAAGGCCTTTATAACAAACGTAATATTAATATTACAATACCTATGCGAGAAAAATTCATTTTGACCCCTTTGGGGCCATGGCTTGACTAGCTTCGTGTTTTGTCCTTTACGCAAAACAATCACAGAACGTGTCTCGGTGTAAACCTCTCAAAATATGCTATCAAATTTTCATAACAAATTTGTTATTCATATCAATTAAATCATTTCGCTGGCCTCGAAGAATCTTCAATTTGTAGTATGGTATGGATAGGGTAAAGGCACCAATCATTGGCCACCCTCCAGTCATTGGCCACCTAGTTTTTCAAGTTAGTTTTTTACGACACAATTCTCTCTTAGATCATTTTGAATGTTTTCCTCATTTTAAGTGGGTATTCTAGAAGGCAGTGGGATCTTGAAGGATACAGTGAAGCCTTTTATAAACCTCTCAAACTCATTTTAAGTGGTGAAGGTCCAAGAATTATGATCATCACACCTGTTTCTTATGAAAACGATAAGCAGACCTCAACTCGTTCTTAAGAGTTTGGTGTGGTTATTTTCGAATTTGATGTACTTTTTCTTGTGTTTGCATGGTCATTAGTAAATGATTAGTTTAGTTCTGCCACCAGGACATGGAATTTTCACAAATTGTAGAAAATATATGGCCGGCTAATAACTGGATGATGACCAGGGTGATTTTTCCAGTCATTGGCCGGGTGGCTAATGACTGAAATGATGCGAATTATTCGCATTAATTATAAATGGTTCATTTAATCATTCAGAACTATCACAGATAATTTTTAGTCAAGAAGCTATTATTTCTGGCACTAAAATTATTCCAGGGACTCCAGTGGTACCTTACTTTCTGTAAGAAAGTACGAACGTACGAAGTACGAACATTTGATTGGTACGAAGTACGAACGTTTGATTGGTTCCATTCTTGGAATGGTAAATGAATTCTCTCCAGTCAAAAAGAATGAACCTTAGTCAAAAAGTGCCTTCGTACTATATATAGTTTGTCATTCTGTGCTTTTCAGTTCTCAATTGAGTTTGTATACAGTTCTTCGTTCCATGACGTATAAATTCCACGTTTAGTTCTGGTTAGCCGACCTTTTAGTTCATTAAATAAGTGAAAACATTTGAGCACAGACATAGGAGACGGTCTAGGACACAGCCTGAAGTAATGAGTTAAACGGTTCCAGGCTGAGCTTTCAACTAAGGAGAAAAGGAGGTGTTTTTAGTAGGGGATCCCACATAAGCTTGAAAACGCGGACCCTTCAAGGTATCTTATGAGATCCAACTCCGTCTGTGGATCTTTAAGGCTTTCACACCTGCCTGCCGGAAAAAAAATTGTAAATTTTTCCGACACAGTGGAGCAGAAAACCATGAATATAGGGTGGCCAATGACTGGTGACAAGGTGGCCAATATTAGGAACTCCCGGCCAATGACTGGTGGAAAACGGATTTTACTAAACTAATTGAAAAAAATATTTACTAGATCTTTTATTTGTTTGAAATTGTTATTGTATCGTAATATTTGATGTTAGGCTTCCTAAAACACCAGGAAAGAAACAAAATTTGTATGGTATTTAATACCATCAAAAATAAAGTGGGTATGAAGATAAACATTCTTAAGTGGCCAATGACTGGTGCCCTTACCCTATTCCTGTTTATTCGTAACTCTCGACAAACCACATGAAGATATGGAGAAATTACATGAAAATGTATTCACTAGAGTATCTGTATCACAGACTAGGGACATTGATGTGGGTCTCACTCAAAGGTTTGTTTTGTATTTAAAAAAAAATTAAGATCGAATCTATCCACACCCCCTCTCCTACAGGGTGGTTTTTTAAATTTTCTGAAGTTTCGACTTGACGTTGAGTTACATGAGGGTGTATGACTTCAGGTAAAAGGAGTCCAATGACGTCACTATGAGAAAATTCACGGAACTCTGAAAATCTTCAGGATAAAAATTACTTACTTATGTAGGAAGAGTGCGGTTAGTGGCAACAATTTAAGGATTGAGTCAACTTCCATTCAAAGATATTAAACTATGTCGATTGTAGTTAACCATCAGCTGTTTTGTATTCATGACTTTTAGACGAATTATCCTCGACTTTAAGAGTTCAGTAAGGGACACAACTTTCATATACACACACACTACCATCACATTAGCTCAAGACTGTAATCCTTCGTTTTCACGTTGGAGTTATTCACTCCTTGATACCATCCATGAGTATTCGACAAAATGTCACTTCTCATCTTTCGATCTCAAGTAAGTCATTTCATCATCAATATGATGACAAATCACAAGTGTATGCTTTGAAAGCGGCCTGATGAGCGCGCTTTCGTAACCCCTACCTTGCTATAATACTCCAGTTGGAGAATCTCCATGAAGCATGATGGATGGATAGTTATCCCTTTTCAAATCGTTCACTTCCACGTAAATAAAAATGGTGGGTTTCACACGTTGTCAGTTAGAGCTTTGGTACCCACTCAGTGAACCTACGTTTTTCCATTGCTTCGAGAGGAATACCACGTTCGATTACCGGTCTATGAGGAGAATATTTTGACGATGATTTCCTCCACCGAGGTGGTCACTCCTACGACGAACCCGATGAGAGCGACCAGAACGATCAAGTAGTTCTTCACTGACCAGACCCAGAATTGGGTACCGTGGACGTCGTGCCAGTACGTAAACAGCTGGATCAAAGCAGGGAAAGCGAGACCCATCGTCGCCAGGCAGAGAGCACCGATGAGCGAAATGAACAACTCCAGATAAGGTATTATGGCGGCAAACATGACTGTGAAAAAATCATGACACGTACTTTTTAAAATATTATAAGGAGAAAAACATGCACATTATTAAGCAAATTTTTATTATTTTTCATCGAACAATCTAGATGTAAGATCAATCTGGTACAACCGAAAGATTTTTGATACTTACCAATGATCAGGACGAGGCCTGTTCTAAGGAGGTATTCGTGGAAAAGGTGATTCTTCGTGACACGAGGCTGTACCCATTCTCTCCACGCGATATCAAAAGCAACGAATGCTGCCAGTCCATGAGTAACGAATATTGCGAAGGCAAGCATAAGTTTGGAAGACTGCGCCAAACTGTAAGTCATACAAAAACAATTAAATTTTCATACCAAACAAGAAATGGAATTGAACTTAAATTGACTGAGAAGAACTAGTAATAAACAGGATGTCTCATAATGAATGGATGTCCTCTGGGAAACGTTATTGTATATAGTAAAAAGAAATCAATCAGTTTTTATAAGAAATTTGAATATGTCACTGTTGCGCACGCGCGCATCAATTATGTTGTACTGTACTTCTGCTGGAATCATATTGAAGGTAGCGAGGAAGAGGAAGCAAAAAGAAAGCAATATTTCTTAATCGGCAGACTACAGCCCCTTTTTCAAGCCTACTATTTTCAACAACCTGCATTACATGCACTTCTCCTCCTTAAAACTGGCCGTTCTTCGACCCCTCTTGATCTCATGCTTCCTATATTCCCCTCTCATAATGGTGTAATTTTCCTTCTTTACACTAATTACATGCTAAGATCACAGGGCGGGATCAACTAAAAACTACTGAGCATTAAAAAACAATAAAAACTTTACAGAACTAATGACCAGAGAGGGAATTGCAGCTGAACAGAAGCGCAACTTTTCATCTTACCTATATTAGATAAAATTTTGAAAATTTGACATGAAATTGAAAATATTTACTTATAATATAAGTCAACATATTATGTTGATCCCGCTCTGTGATATTAGCGTGTAATTAATGTAAAGATGGAATATGACTCCATTATGACTCGAGAATATAAGAAGCATGGGATCTGGAGAGATCGTAGAGTGGTGGGTATTGAGGAGGAGAAAAGCATGTAATACAGGTTTTTGAACGTATCAGCCTTGAAGAAGTAAAAGTAAAAATTAAAGTAAAGTAAACGACCATTTCAGGTCGGATTTTTGTCCGACTGCCATTCCTGACGTCGCGGACGTCATCAGCTGTCTTCCAAAGGGAAGATCAGAATTTGTTCTGATGATTTTGCTCTCGGTTTCCCATTGCCTCACCACCCTGGGTTGGGACGAGGTGGGCGATGAGAGCTCCGGCCGTCGAAAAACGTACGCTGCAGGCGATGAGCTTTGAACCCACGATCCCCGCAGAGGTCGGTCCAAAGTCCACCAACAGACAACGACGCCCCAACTACCGTAGCCACACCGCTCTCCCCGCCGTAAAGAAGTATCTGTGCTACTTAACTCGAGTATCAGTAAATTCAGTCAACAGTAAATTTCCCTGTATTGAATTCTTTAGTCAAAATTTCATACCTGATAAATCATAACACAATAATTAAAATATTTTCTTGTTAAAAAAAATTTGGTATGTGTTCTAGCTAACTTACATGTCTCCAGGAGGGAGTGAGAGGGTCAGAGCACCTTGAACCTCCGAGCCGTACTTGAGGTACCCGAAGAATCCGACGAAGGTGTAAAGCATTGTAATGGGAATCATAGCGATATTCAGGACGCCAAAAGTCGATCCAAATTTCTTAGGACTTTTCATTTCGTTTTCCAACGGCATCACCTGAGACAGATGAGAGAAATCCCATTGAAACGGTTGATGAAGATGAAATTAATCTTGGATAGCCATATTGATGCCAATTAACTTACTACGCCGATGGCTTCCATAGCAAAGAGGACGGTGCCGAAGAATAACGGAAGACCTCTCCAGGTGCCAAAGGATTCCCTCGAGGATATAGGAGGCAGTTCGGTGAACATATAGTAGAAAATTATGGCGAAGCTGACCAACGTGGCGGCGTTGGCGAGGCTGGAAAGTGGTGCCAGATACTTGAGATTCCTGACCCAGCTGAGGAGGATGAGCGGCACGAGGATAAACAGCATGTACCATCTGATTTCCATTTGGTGATCGACAGGCTGATAGTGGTCCACTACCTAAATTTAAAAACAGCAACCGATAACAATCAAGCGAATTTAGCAAGCATCAATAGTTAAAGTGATGGAGCAGTTAAAAAACATGGAAAACTCACAGATAGATAAGCCAAATCAGCCTCCTAAGCCATCAGTTAATACTCGTATAACAGGTACATGCCTATTCTAAACTTTGGTAAGGTAAATGTGGAAGTGATATAAATCGTAGACACAATCATAACGTTTCATCTTTCGAGTTCCTTATATTTTATTATCCACTTATATTTATATGAATAGCTCACCGCTTTGATATTTGAAGCGATGAACACAACGTATATGCAGCACGAGCCCACCTGGTAAATCAAGAGGAAGACGTTGCAGATCGTCCTGTAGATAAAACAAAGTTTTCGCATTTGAAACTTAAGCACTTAAATTCAATTTATTCAATCAGAGAAATTCAGTGACTTGCAATAATTCCAACTATGTAGTTACATATCGAGGTTTTTTCGCTATAGCGATTTCCTTGTTTAGCTGAAGTCTTTGATTTTTTTCTTTTTTTGTTTTTGTTGCATATTTACGGGTTGAGCGGATCCACCTTACCAAACAAACTGACTTTGACTAATGATGATGAGTTCGGATCGGACCTGGTTCGCCAATCACGCTGACGTCTGATGGGCAAAGCTCGACTTTCGAACGGTAAATCATCGCAGAAACGGTTTCTTTTGGTTTGAATATGGAAATAGATGGAGAGAGAATACACTTACGGGACGTAGGGAGCCAACCATCTCAGTTTTTCTGGGCCCTCTTCCACAGCAGCCTGGGCCGTCGCTGGATACGTCATGCTCGGTCGTTTTCTCCTTTTGCAAAGCTCATATTCCGTTGAGATCTGCGGATAAAAATACACAATATAAACTATGTGTAATATATAGGTGTAGTAAACTATGAGATTTTTTTTTTCATAGTTTCAATTGAGGAAACTTTCTTTGATCACTACTTCAGACGGAAGTAAATCTCGTTAGCTGATTATCTAAGCTAAATCGCGAATTAAATTCGAGTTGTACGTAATGCGTTGACGTACTTGTTTCATATCAAGCATAAGTGTCAAAAATAAACAGGAATAAATCTTCATAATATTCCACGTATGAATTCACAAACAGTAAACGCAATGTAAGGAAAAAATAATTTAATTATTTGTACTTGTACAATAATTTAATTATTTGTACTTGTAAAAATAATTTAATTATTTGTGCTTGTATTTCCTGTAGAAATTAACTCCAATTAAACACTTCTCACACACACAAAAATGATGTCTTATCAGCGACATTGGCTGCTATACGAGAACACCTAGTGGCTGCTGCAAATTTACCACCCTACAAATATGAACATAAGGCAGCTCAAATGAGGAAGGACCTAATTGGCTCGATTAGTGGACCAATCAGATTGTGAGATTCTCTGATATGATGTATTTAACTCTCCGTCACAAGTATTGAGGTATGGAACCTGGGATTGCGCTATTTTGTCTATATTGGTAGCAATGCCCTATCGGATTCAGCTGTCTAGTGCCCAGTGTTCTTTGAACTCCGAAGAAGGAAGAACCTCATACCATATGTGAGTAATTCATATTATTTACATTAGAGTCCAGTAAAGAATGGTTTGAGTTTCTGAAACCCTTTGTCGGTTCGCACGTTTTCCATTAATTTTTACCAAAAACTGAGCTGAGACTGATAAATAATCATTTTTTTGTTATGTAGGTCTTGAAACGTTGGAACCAACACCCGAACTTTCTGCCTCTGAAGCCCCAGTCGTACGCCAATTCACAAGACCCGGAAAATCCCGAATAAGTACCGGACTAAGGTGAGACTTTGTTCTTTAATGAGGATTAGGGAAGAATGTGTTTGACATATGTTTCAAGTTGCTTGGTATCATCTTTTCCCAAAACTCTAATTTCTTGCATTTCCTTAATTACTAGTTTTATTTCGCTCAATAAAACCTTATACGCTAGGTCTTTCTATCATTTCAATAGGTAACACACGCTATGATACATACGAATAATTTGTGTCGAAAAAATGTTCTCAAAACACTGGAACTGAAAGGCTGCCTAATATGTTTCTAAAGTGTTGCAATAGAGTATTTATTCAGTTGTGAGCCTTATTATTCTTTAAATTCCTTTGTGAGGACCTCAAAAGGATGATGTACATGAGAACTCAAGTGAGTAGCAATGTCTGAGCGAAACATGTGCGTGACGGAAGGTTGAGAAAAGCTTTACTGTTTGATGACGAAAAACGTCCCTTAGGACCTCCCTTTCCTCTTTTTACTCAATATTGACGCAATCTTTTCAAATTATTAGTTGTAGATATATATGAATCCCTATAATTGTAGGTATATTCGTATACAAACATCCATTTTACATATTTATTTTGACTGGGAGCCAATTTCCTTCCTAACAAACAAAATTCAAATACGTTAACTATTTCCCTACTCTGGGCTTTGTGGGCTCTTTAGATGAATTCTCGTCAAACTAGTCAATTTCCAAGCACTTTAGGATGCGAGATAGTAAATTGAGCTCAGTTTAAGGATACAGCAAACGAATATTAATCGAGAAATAAATCAACCTCAATGCAACATCGAGATAAAGCTTAGCCCACTCAGCCAACTATTCTAAACTAGCCTTTATATTTGCACTTGAACTCACCAACATGTGTATGGAATAAGTACAGATGAGGCCTATAACCATAGTTCCGATCGTAGCTATGAGCCAACCAGCGTTGTTGAAAGCGGCGGGCATTGCGAGGATCCCCGTTCCCAAGCTGGCTTTCAACATGTGAATCAATGTCTCCCAATACCTGAAATAACGTGGAATCATGGTGTTGAAATGCTAAGGAGAAATATGATAAATAACTTACTTTCAAATTGAAGCTGTCTATAATTTTTCAACAAGCAATAATGAATAAGTTTTTCATTTTCCCACGTATCCATTCTAGCCCTAGATATTGAACATTAACTCATTACTCTGCGAGGTTAATCATAATGAAGTTTCATGATTTCTGACTGATGAAATATGAATATTATTAATCCTTCTCTACTGAACTTACGTGACGGGATGTTTGACTTCTCTGTTGTCGTAGGGCTCATAATAGGCTTCTTGGGATTTCTGAGTCTTTAGTGGCGGTTTAGGGTTCGTGACGTACACTGCTTTGAGCGCTCCATCTTTTTCGGCTCTGTATTACAGATAAACACTAATGTAAGTATAACTTGTGGGCTACTTAGAAAACTGCTAACATATGGATACATTTTCCACCAATTCATAATACATAAGCGATACTACAAAGTTTGTTGTCAGGGTATGTTTGTCAGGGGCCAAGTGCTTTGAACTACAGTAATTTGATCGAAGAAACTCTTCCTGGAGTGATTATCACACTCTTCTTGACCATTAGATAGACTTAGTAACAGATTTGTTCAGGAAGCTTTGAAGCAAGCCAATAGTTGCAAGAAATATGTGGAATGCAGATAAATAGAAGGAAACAAATCAGTGAATTGCAGTTTTTATTCCACTTTAATACATTTTCCTCGTTTTAAATTAGTTAAGGGTAATATTATTCGATCCTTTGACGGTATGAAACAGATAGGATGGCGTTTGAAAAAAATGAAATCATCATTAGATTAGGTAGAAAGTAGTGTTGTTGATAATCCTTTTTGAATTACTAATCTCTGGGTTTTACGAGTAATAGTAGAGTGAAGTGAAAAGCGCAACGTCTCGATAGCTTTTGGCATTTTATCTCATAACATCCTCAACAAAAAATCGAGCTAATCGATCAAACTACTACTCAAAAATACGATCTAAAAAGTGTCACATGGGTTTTAAACTTTTTTGGTCGCAGACACTTCAAAAACTCGTTTTACAACGTTCTTTGGAACCTCTCCTTTCAGTGTCTGTTTCCAGGCTACAATTTATATGTGAAACAAAATTCGTTGATAAGTAGTCCAACAATAGAAGAACACAGGAAAATTCACCAAGAATACTGCAATGGCGGATTTTTTTTTCTACCGCACCTTATTTTGACATTTAAGGTCCATGAAACGCACGTAGTACTAATCATAGTAATAATTATGACATATTCATGAGCTGTGAAAGTTATTTGGCCAAATTATTCAATATTTGCCAAATTCTTCTTTTGAAGATGGAGCGAGAATTTCATTTCTCACATATCAATGGCAGTTATTTCCCCTGGACCTGATTGTGATACCGATACCTACTAACTTTGAGTATAGTTCTACTTATTACATTTGTACTTGATCAGTATAATCAATCAATTATCTGTACAAAAACGCTCTTTCTTCGTCGAGGAACGTATATGAATCAGTGTTGTACAGTAATTGTTTCATTCCAGGCAGATATAATAATTATTTACTCAAGGTAATGTCGAGATAAGCTTAGATTCCATGGTTAGGAATGAGGTGCTGAGAAAGAAATTCGTACGTGGTCAAACCGATGTACTGAATCCGGTTGAAGATAACAGCCCGTGGTTACCTTTTATCTTGGGATTGCGGTAAACACTTCAATCTGCGACAATATACCTGCACTATCGAAACGCTATTCAACAACATCCACCGTTGTTCCTACTCAAATGATCATTACCATTTTTATGAGAATTTTTTTCACTTACGAGATGAATAAGTAGGTCTACCCACGATCAAGAGTGGCCGAACTAGGACTGATGACCAAAATTTGACACATTTTAGGAATTTTGGTTTATTATTTTTAATAAAATCCTTTTGGAATTGAGCAAAAAAATTGTTAACCCCCTCTTAATTAGTAGAATCCAAAAATCGAATAAAATGTTTTCCATCCGTCCGCTGTACCCATTACGCCGATTTTCCAATATAGGTTCCATTTGGGGTCTAGTTGTGCCCCGGAGGCTATGTTCATAGTCAGTAAAGAGGGGTAAAAAGTGGGAAAACATTTTTTCAAAACACCTTTGCTCGAGAACTTTTGGAATAAAGGCTGATATCATAATTTTCTTTTTTTCAATGGTTCAAAATAGGATTTTAAAGAATTTTTGACACCACTTAGAGCTCTGTGGCACCAATTGTTCGTTTAAATAGGATAAATAATTACCTAATTAAGGAGGTTACGTCAATTTTCCATCAATTTAAGATAAAATTAAATTATAGGAAACGAATGATACCACTAGACGATAAAATATTTATGTTAACGTTTATTACAATTTAAATAAATTTAGAGAAATTTATCGTTTCCCGTTCCCTGTCGTAAGGACCCAAATGTCTCCACAACCCGCACCTGGTCCTTAGACGAAGGGTTAACTTCAAATAAAATTAATAAACAGTTGTGTTCTGAATGTAAGAATTCGGCAACTTGATAAGGTTGGTCATACTCCATATAAAACGAATGAGATGCCTACAAGTCATCATCATTCAGTGATCAACTGAATCATGTCCACTTCGTTCTTTGTGAGGAACTTGGCGGGCGTTTTTTCAAAGTTTTTGGCCATCGGTTTCCATCTGGAATCACTGGAACAAGCTACCCACCTCAACTATTCATATTGTTAAGCTACCATAATTATACCCATCCGTCTCCTTATGCATTTTAGGCCACCATTCATGAACAGTTCAATGAACTCTAGTTACTAGAGCCTTTTTCAAGCAATATAGCTCCAAATATCAAAGAAATCTGACATTTGCCCCTAATTCAATTCTAGGGCTCCTATTATAAATATGGAACAATTGAATGGATATTAAGCTATTTTTCATGCCCCCATTGTTGCCACGAGATTACTTACACTTGGCATTTGATAAGTAAACTTCATAAAAACGATAAATATATAAAATTAAGGTAGTGGGTATATTGCGATATTTATATAGGCATAAAGAGTCAATTTTATGAGTATTCTAGTTTGACCATGAATTCAAATAATAAGTAACATCGGACTTACAATTTCCCGTTTATGGATTTTTCGTTGTTCTTCTCAAAGTAGGGTGGCTGCACTGCGGATACTCTCCGGCACATGACCATGGCCGGATTATCAATACCCATCTGAAACAAGAAAAAATCTATGTTCCAAAAATTTACGATTCTCAAACTTGTAGGATCTCGTAAGAAATGATCGAAAGACGCTTTTATTGACTAGTTTGAGAGATTCCTTCTGGGCAGCAGGTTGGGGTAAACAAAATGATTCGGCGTGCTTTGAAAGTGTTGGTGTTGCGCCAAATTGCCCTCCACCCACGATCCTTTTTCAAAGGAAGTGCAGCTTCTAATTTTGGGATCAAACTCGAGTTCACGTCGACTGAATCATTTTTTCCTTGTTCGGTAATGGATTTTGAGTAATTTTCCCTCTTTATTTGTGTACATACTATTTTAAATATGAAGTACGCTAGGCATTGGGGGTTAGCAGCACAAGTTCCATTGAGTTCTTTTACAGTCTTGAAGTGTGATCAGAGTATCATACATAAAATGTGTTTTGCGATACCAACATTTGAAACTACCAAACTCGTTTATCATTTTCATGATAAACCTTTGGAATGCTGCAAGAAAAAAAAATACCCCCCCCCCCCTCTTCAAAATTTGGTGGTTTACGTTCGGAGATGTATGTAAAATACAAAAAAGTTGCGAACTATTACCCAATGGTTCATTATTTTCCTGAAAGATAACTCGCCAGCAACGAATACAAATTTTCCATTTTCATTGTCTACCAACCATATTTTTGCGCAAGGCTCACTGACATTTTGGCATCTTTGATCACTACTTCAGACGGAAGTAAATCTCGTTAGCTGATTATCTAAGCTAAATCGCGAATTAAATTCGAGTTGTACGTAATGCGTTGACGTATTTGTTTCATATCATAAGTATCGAAAATAAACAGGAATAAATCTTCATAATAGTCCACGTATGAATTCACAAACAGTAAACAGAATGTAAGGAAAAAAAGTCTGCCAAGTGGGTGTGGCACATAGCTTCCTCATATCCATAACCCGACTATATAGATGATCCGATACATAGTAGTTAATCTCAAAACACCAATCTCCAAGTACCTTTCACTACCCTCATGGGGAACCATCTACACGCTAATACGGACAATACTAGGAAATTTCATCAAATTCGGATGAAAAATGTGAGTGAGTAGATGTATGTGATTGGATCAAAAAAATGCTTAGCCTCTATTGGGATTCGAACCCGGGACCCCTGGGGGATAATTCTATGCGCTACCCCTAAGCTATTGAGGCCTAGTGATGCATTGAATAGGATTTGAGATTGTCACAGGGGACCATCCCTCTATGAATGAATCGCTCTATGAAAAACCATTCTCTATGATTTTCATAGGGGACCATCTAAACACTACTCAGTAACATCCCTGAAAATTTCATCGAAATCGGGGAAACTACTACCCAATGGTTTATTATTTTCCTGAAAGATAACTCGCCAGCAACGAATAAAAATTTTCCATTTTCATTATCTACCAACCATATTTTTGCGCAAGGCTCACTGACGTTATGGCACTCCTTACCTACTTACCAGTAAAACATCATTATCCGAGAGTTGTGCCCTCATATTCATAACGAATTTTTATTTTTGGTTCCTAAGGAAAAATACTGGATGTTCTATAATTTTACGACTGATTTGCAACAACTTTTTTCCCATAACGTTTTTCCAAAACCCCCTATTTAAACCGATATTTTGAAAATTTGAATGTATTACGTGTTTTTACTATTAATTTGCAAAAATGACTGTAACTGATTTGGATTACCCTCAAATTCAAATTTAAAGATACCAATACATATGACATTACATTTTCATTAAGCTCATTAATGTTTTTGATAACTTTACAGTATTTTTAAACAATAATATTTTTTACCCATTCTCAAAAAATCCTCTCTTCGGAAAAGCCATCTCCAATTCAGCAACTTTCCAACGGTATAACCAAAAAAAGTCTGCCAGGTGGGTGTGGCACAAAGCTGTCTCGTATCCACAACCCGATTGTATAGATGATCCGATGATGCTTATTTCATAACATCAACCTCTGAGTACCTAGCACTGCCCTCGTAGGGGACCATCTGCTCGTCAACCGACACAATCTCTGAAAATGTCATCGAATTCGGGAAGAAAATATGACTGTTACTAGGAAATTCATGTTTGCGCATGCGCATTGGTACTATGTCTCTGGGGTCTATGGTTTCCATACAGGACAATATACAAATAATTAATCGAAATAGGATGGAAAATGTCGAAATTAAGGCTATTACAAGGAAATTCACGTTTGCGCATGCGCGTTCTATCAGTCCGAGGGTTATAGTCGTCCGGGGGGGGGGGGGGGTAGATAATACGCCTACCCGCACAATCCCTGAAAATTTTATCGAAATCGGACAGTAACTTCGTATTGTTATGCCCGTTACAAGGATTTCATGACAGACACATAGACAGAAAGTCACACAGACAGATACGGAACCAAAATCGTTCAAAAACGTCTAAAATGTAAAACCCGAGTAAAAAATTTGATTTTGGAGATCATCTATTTCAACCTTGAAAAGTGAAAACAAAGCTTCCGCTACTTTGGTAAGTATACTCGAAAGCAATAATAAAGTAAAATTTTAGTTTTATTTTTTCACGGTAAATTGATATAGTTATCGTCATTTTATTCATAGATATATTATTAAAATTACGATATTATATGATTATTATGATTATGATTATATGATTAAAATGACGATAACTATATCAATTTACCATATTATGGTCAAAAACACGTAAAAATCTTTAAATTGAAAAAAACTTGAAAACGAGGGATTGAAACAGAATCGCTAGGAAAGATACTTTTTGTTGGGAATACATTGTAGAGTCGATTTCTGAAGTTTGTATCGTTAATTCTGTATATTTTTCGAGCAGCGTTCTCGGTTATTATAAACAGTCATTGCAAATTATCATAGTAAATACAAAATACCTAGCTTTAATGGAACAAAATAAGTAGAATGAGTTAGTTATAAACTACGACTAGAGATTTGTTGTGTACTTGTTACCATGTTGATTTCTTATCCTGAAGTAATATTATTGCAACGTGAGTTTGAATAGTGTCAAAAGGAATTGCATCAGGTTAGTGATACCGATTTTGTCTTCAAAATAATCACATAAATCGTTGGTATCAACCGGTGAAAATTGTGAATATCCGAGGATGACAATAAATGAAATTTACGTTGCTACCATAGCAGAAACACCACACTCCACGCCTCCTGGTCTCGTCATCGAAGTCGTAAGGGCGTTCTTTGGTACCCGAGGTTTTCTTCTCGGTGGCTTCATCTGTCATGTGCATTACTACTTTATGCCAACGAGACGCGGTTTGACTGAAGGCTTGAACTTTCTTTCATGAAAAAAACAACTTCTGAATTGACTTGAAAGCTGCCATGTGCGTTGGTGGGGCGGCCAAGGTGATGGAACTGGATATTTTGGCAAACGTCCATATAAATCGAGATCCGGTATTGGCCAACTGATCCCGGTTTGGAAACATTCGAGATTTACCTGATAACTCGTATTTTTATCTTCAAAATAAGTACTAATGTTGACTTCAAGGTATACTTGCAGTTTACAATATTCAGACGGAGGAACTAAGTTTTCATCTAAAGAAAGAAATAATGAATGAATGATGATGAATTTTCGTAAAACGAAAATTTTACGAGAACTTTCATGTTATGGTCCTGGTTCAAATTGGTAAAATTTGGACCTTTTTTATATTTTTTCAAAATGTGGGATTAATGCTGAGCTTGAAAGGCAAAGAGCGAAAAATAACAACACGAAACTTATATCAAATGGGTGTAGCACGTAGTTCCCCCGAATCCATAACCCGGTTGTATAAATGATCCGATGCATAACAGGTAGGTAGTAGCTGACCTCTAAACATCCAAGTATCTCCCACCACGGGACCATCTACACGCCAACCAAGGCCTAAAATGTAAAACGAGAGTGGAAATTTTGATTTTGAAGACCTTTTCTTCAACTCGAAAAGTGAAGCATTGTTTTAGCTTCCGCTAACCTTGGTGGACTCGGAAGCAAAATCCCTAGTTACTATAATGAGTTAATGAACTAGTTTTCAATGATAATTTCAATCTATTTTAAGCTATTTTTGGATATAGAAATTTTTGGTTTATCATTTTCAATAATGAACTTTTGGAATCGACCAAAAATAAAAAATTTAACCCCTCTCAAAATTTGTTGGTTCACATTTCAAGGTATGTAGAATCCGCAAATCGAATAAATTTTTTCCGTCTGTCCGCCGTACATTTTTCTTAGTTCCCATGGACCGATTTTGATGAAATTTGGTGTGTGGGATCCATTTGGGGTCTAGTTGTGGCCCAAAGCTTTTGGTTGATGTCAGTCCTTTCTAAGGGTTGAAATTTAGAAAACTCATAAGCTCAAAAAGAAGCTAAAAAGAGAGAAGCTCAAAGAAAGAAGCTCAAAAATTTTCGATTTGAAGGTAACGGTTTTTTCATCAATTTAAAATAATATTGAATTTTTAGAATCGAATGAGACCAATCAGAGCTCTGTAGGGCCAACCGTTCACTCCCCATGAGCATTTATGGGTTGAACTTATGATAAATCAGAAACACGAGTGTGAATCGCAAAAGAGGCTTAATCTCCGTTCAAATTTCAGCTGACCAAAATGAGATCGTTGTTCGATTCTTTGAGTTGTACTCAGTTTTGTGTCCTTAACAACCAGTATTCAAATTTACTAATGAAGGCACCCGCACCTCCCTATTTCTTCGCATTGAGTGTGGAGCAATTATTTCTTCAAAATAAACTTGATTGTGAAAGTAAAATATGGTTGGTAGTTAGGGAAAATGGCGAAGTTGTGATCTTTGCAGGCGAGTGATCTATACAGAAAAATAATAAACCTCTGTGTAATAATTTGCAGCCTTTTTATTGTAATTTGAAACAATCCGATAGGGAATTTCAGTCCGATTCCGAATACACTATTGGTTAGTAATGTACTAATTTCTTAATAATGACCTCAAAAAATATGTTTTCGACACTACATTTTAAAATTTGACCCCCAATCTAGGTAGTCTCAAATATCTAACAAAACACTCGTTCTTTACTTCGTTATTACTACCATTCAGGCATCGTTTTGTATTCTCTTCGATAATTATTCCTAAGGTGTCATATTTTCACCTATTGTCAGGAGTAACACACTATTCGAGAGGTAGGAGAGTTATTTACCATAAGAATATTAAGGTGGAAATAACCAAACTGGTGGATTTTAAATTTCCCACTCTATCGATCTGTATTACTTTTAGTTCTAATATTGGTCACTTGAAGTTAAAAAACTGACAAAAGTGCACAACGAAAATCGCTCAGGAAAACTGTGTGCTTTGTCACGGGCAGAACTATACGAAGTTATGTATAGGGGATTCAATTCCGCTTTGAATTTCATCAATATCAGACTAACTGTATCGTTGGCGAACGTGCAAACTTGATTTTACTTGAACTCAAATTTCTCAACATATGATTAGGCGGATTCTAAGTGACTAGACAGTAATCATGACCCTATCAGTATGAAACACAGCAAAATAAGTTGGAATTATCAACATAAGCGCGAACGCCTACAAAAATATTCCTTATTCAATAAGGAACTAAGTTTTGATGAGAAATTCGTTGCGATTTCGTTTATGATTTTCCACAAGAAACTTGGCTAATCATGATTCGAATGCATCCCCCACTAAAGAAGAGTCTAAAGCTGATTTTCCGCCTAATTTATGCCTGTTTATAACATCACAACTCGTCAATTATACGCCTTTACCCTCTTCAGAAATAACTAAACATCAAAGACAACGAATTTCCTCTTTAGTTCATCGGACCACCTAGAGAAATAACCTGTACCCCAAATTCTTTCAAACATTTATGAAAATTAAAAGAATCCGTGGTTGAGGTAATTTTAAATCGCTTAGTTTGTGACGGAGGCAAGACAGCTTGTTCTTGTGAGATAATAGTAAAGATTGTGAGTGTTAGAATAATTTATTTGTCCACACCTGGAAAAGTAAGGGGAAAACGTGTCTTAAGTCTGTGTCAGCCTAGGTATCTGCACGAGTAGCTCAATTCCGTGTATCTTCATTACAACGGTAGTTTCAGTACGACACTGTTCTCTTAAATAAGCAGAGCTTATTTCCTGAGCCACGATAGACAGGATGAGTTCTTAGGCCATACTTTTTGGACCACTCTGAAGGGGGTCTAATATCCCAAAAATAGGGGCCAAAAACCTGTTTCGGTTTTTTTTTGGGGGGGGGAGTATTTATCCTAAACCTAGTAATGTGAGGTATATTTGGAATCAGCGTAGAATTTTTATGAGATTAATGCATAAAAAATACCAAACAAGCGTAATACAAAAAAAGTGGGCAGAAATGAAATATTTTTAGTGGAAATTACGTTTGAACTATTTGATAGTAATAATATCGTGTCCACATGACTGAAAAGCTCAAGAAAGAAGGGAGAAAACTAGATGGTTTACTCGAGAGAAACTTCAAAGGCTTGTTTTCACCTTCAATTGACCCAAATAGTCGAGAAAGAATGTCGAAATAACCAAAACTAGTTGGTTTACGCGAGAGAACACAACCTTAAAGCCTTTTTTCCACCTCCAATTGACATTGAAAAGTCGTGAAAGAAAGTCGAATTCATCAAATCTAGTTGGTATCACCAAAGACTTGTTCCTATTAGCATAAATTTCTGATTTACCTTTTCATCTTTGAGGTTGATATTCGTCAGGACTTCTTTAGAGCCGTCCATGTCTACGGTAGTGTTGTACCCTGCAACAGACAAAATAATATTCGATAAATATCATTTATAATCAATGATTAAGTGATTGACCTATGAATTGCATCACTTTCGTACCAATGTGCAAACGTTACATCCTTAGAATCTAATTTTCTCTCAATCGGGTTGAAGGATCTCCTTGAAAGGATCGTTTCAACTGTAAAATAATACATCTGAACTTAAGTTGATCGGTTGTGTTCACAGTTTGGGGTTCATATATTACCACTAAATACCTACCTATAAATACACAAACACTTCAGTTAGTCTTAACGAGGTCCAAAGGTTTGGTAGACGCAATATTCGATAGGTCGATAGGTCTCCAGAATAGAATTAAACTTTTATTTAACAACGAACAAACAGTTATTATTATTGTATCAAATTGGCGATGGTATCCCAAGAAGTGACCGTCACCACAGTATTTACGAACTGGCAGTTTTTCAGAGTCTTCCTCAACTGTAGTACCAACTGCTAGGATAGCCGTGTCGTCTGCTAAGATAGCTGTGACTTGCTCCCGATGGTCTCTTGTGTATCACAGTGTATAGAGCACTGGCTCTAACACACTTCCCTGTGGCACTCCACCTTGATTCTTTCTTGAGCCAGCGTTTTCATCTTCATACTTAACTCTCAATTGTCTATTGGCAGGTATGACTTTGATATTCGGAAGAACTTGGTAGGCAGGTCTCTTTGTATGTTTCCCAGAAGTCCCCTGTGCCAGATTTTGTCAAGCGCTTGCGAGACGTCCAATAATACCGAGGAGCAGATCTGTTTTGCTCCAAAGGATTTTTCAATCCCACTCGTGATTGTAAATTGTTGTTCTACGCAATTGTAGACCCGAATTGGTGGTTATGGACGATTTACATAGATTTATCTTAGATAGATAGATAGATTTATCTTCTCCCATATAGGTAGGTATCAACCTTTCCAGTAGCAACTTTTTAAATACCTTCAAATAAACAATAATCTACTTTATTTTAATAATCCTAATTTATTCAGACATAATTAACAACAGCCCATCAGGGCCAATTGAACATAATAAATTAAGAACAAAATATGTTGTGGCGAACCACCGAGGAATCATACTTTATCTTTCCGGCTCAAATTGTTCACAGGAACAAAACAACTAGAAAAAAAGTCAAGATCAATTTTTTTTTTTTTTTGAAATTTTTTTGAAGTCAATTTTATGTACCTATTAATATGATTCCAAGATAGTAAAAAAAAAAAATCTTGAATCTCTTAACTTCCTTATCCCTTTTCAAAAAGGTATCCTTAATTTTCTGACGTTTGTTGTCCCAAAAAATGAAAAGAAATTAGAGAGAAGGGAGATGTTATCATTCGTTGTTGTCACTTGTTGTCATCATCCACTTCTTGTATGATCAAAAACATCGAATGCGTTTTTTTTCGTAATTGGCTTTCCGTTAGTTCTAATTCGAGATATCGAAAATCTTTAATTGCCATCGAGTTCGGCTGTTCCTCAGCTATCAATGTTGTCAAAACCCTGATTTCGAAGAATAGAACTTAAGGTTCGTTCTCCCTTCACATATTAAGTCGGAAATGAAGTCTACCAGTTTCTTAAGGAATTCAATATAGACACGCTGGTAAGTTTCAAATTCCTCCATTTATAAGAGATCAGCCTTTGTTTGGAGTAGATTCATTTAAGTTACACTATGTATCTATGTCAAAATATTCTTACGCGTTATTTTGGGGTTATTAAAATAATATTCACCGTGCTATTGTTAAATTCTACTACAAATGAGTCATTTCAGCGCTTTTGGAAATTTCGAAGAATAACTATCTATGGTACCTATGTACTTGTGAAATAACAAACCTTGAACAACGGAAATTGAACAAGTCTTTACCTTCTCTGATGAATGACGGTCATTGGTGCCTCTAAACCAAGAGTCACGTTACACCAATCGAGAATGATCGAACAGTGGCTTTATGTGTGCTCAGAGCTCAACAGCACTTGAGATTAAAGTGGCCGATGGCTTATCGTCATATTGAAGAATGTTTTCTACAAATTGCGGTAGAGAGTGAGTTCATCAAGTAGGGTTAGGAACAAAAGCCTCGGCAAATTATTACTCAATGGTTGATCATTGTATTACCGAAGGAAGGAGCTTCCTATTATCAATAGGAACTTTGGCTGTGAACTTCAGTAGGAACTTATATATGTTTATGTATCATATAGCTGATATATACAGTTCAATATTATCTTTATCTGATACTGGTAAAAAAGTTCTAAATTTTATATAACTATACCAGTTCTTAACGGATAGAAAAAGATTCACATCGAGAGTTTATGGCTGCCTTCGAAATCAATTAGTTCTCAATTTGCTCAAGACTGAAAACTATTTGAACATGCTAGTGGTGAAGGGAACTAAGTGTGAAAGATAATTTTCTTTTTTATTGCAGTTTTCAGTTTTCCTGGGCAAGACTAATCATTTGGGGGGGGGGGGGGGGGGGGTGAAAGCAACTAAGTTCTCACATTGGCATGTCAGATATTCGTCTCCACCATCAATCTTTCGTGAAAAAAGGAACTGAGTGTGTAGTGAGTGCCCTTAACCACTAGAGGTTGGGGAAGTGGTATTTTCGCTCTTAGTTCCTTTCACCACTGACGTATTCATTTTATTATAACACAACAGAACCTCCTGCTCGAAAAAAACCAGCGCTTTATATGTGAATCAACAAACGGCACCATGAAACTCATGTTGTCATCACATGTAAATACTTAGTACCATGAAAGAATATGGAATACACTCACTGGAAATGAAATAGGTGCTCTTTGGGGAATGGTTTATTTCAATGTTATCTGATACGGGTCAGAATATTACGCGTTCAACCTCACGACTGGATCGTTGTTAGGATGAAAACACGTTTTAACAACTATAAAACTAAGCCGTAAAGTCGGATTGACACTCTTGAGATAACCGGCAACTGCAACCATGATTCGAGAGTTAAAGGTAAGAGTAAGCAAATACGTATTATCTTTTTGTACATGTTTGTCCTGGGTTTGCGATTCTCAACAACATACGCACAGATGTATTCTTCTTTCAAACAAAGGCCTGATTTTACGAACGTTATTAATACTTTTGCCTTTGATTCGAGACTAACAAGTCACGTATTTGTTCAGAACATTCACAAAATGTATGTCTTCCAAAACCCTAATTTTCTCTCATGTTTTCGTTTTGGAACCCAGCGTTTTGGAGTACGTCTTTTTCTGGTGCCCATCCAGTATAGTTTTTTCCGATATCATGGACTGAGGGTACCTATGGGGAAGAAAGTTGTGTGAGTGTTAAGTATTGCAAGAATGGATTAATGGAAGAGGAACGTATTGCTAGGATTATTGAAAGACTCGAGGGAAAGTTGTGGTTGGAAAATTAGTGTTAGGAAAGTTTAAATTGGTTGGGGAAGTAGTGGTTCGAAGGAAAGTACTCTGAGGGTTATAGGAAGACTTGTGAAGTAGCGAACTTAGAAGTGTATTAATTAAGAAAGTAGTGTTCATAAGGAAATTATTTCAAGGGAAATTAGTGGCAAAATAAGAAGGTTAGTAGGTAAGTAGTGTGTGGAAGGAAAGTTTGTCAAAATCATAGAAAGCGTATGAGGGAAATTAGTGGTATGAGAAGTAGTGTGTATGGAAAGTAGTTGTTTGATGGAATGCATTATGAGAATTTTAGAAAGCGTATGAGGGAAATTAGTGGTATGAGAAGTAGTGTGTATAGAAAGTAGTTGTTTGATGGAATGCATTATGAGGATTTCAGAAAGCGTATGAGGGAAATTGGTGGTAAGAGTAGTGTAAGGAAAGTAATGGTAGGAAAAGTATGCGGCCGAACAAACGTGATTTTCTTAAAACAACGACTCCTCACGATCGACCAGTCAGATATTACTCAAATTTAAAGCGTAGATAAATGATGGTAGATTGAAGAATTGAGGAAACGATGTTTGAAATAAGTCACGTTTTCTCGTGCGCAGACACAGGTGTTGATCCGATAGCAATGGGGCCGTGTCAAACTCTAATCAGACAGACAAGGTACCTAAATGGGAGGTGCGCATGATTTTTTTTTTTTTTTTGTTGATTTTTTAATCGAAAGTGGAGCTCATTCTGAAAATTTTGAGAGCAGCCGTTCTTTTTCTATGATTTTTCAAAGTTTCGAATGTTTATGACGACACGCGTCATAAACATTCGAAACTTTGAAAAATCATAGAAAAAGGTCTTCTCACACTAGAAGATCGCGGTTGGTATCAAAATTCTCTGAATGTAGTCTAGTTTAGATTAAAAATTTGAATGAAGATTAGACCTCTATTGCGATTCACACTCATGATTCTGTTTTATCGAAGGAAAACCTTCAAGTACTCGTAGGGACCGAACGGTTTGTCCTACAGAGCTCCGGGTGGTCTCAAAAATTCTTAAAAATTCAATACTATTTAAAATTGGTAAAAAAACGATACCTTTATTTCGAGAGTTTTCGAGCTAGGGCACTCTTGAAAATTTCAACCCTTAATTTTCACCCCTTAGAAGTGACCTACATCAACCAAAAGCTTCGCGGCACAACTAGACCCCAAATGGAGCCCATATATCAAATTTGAACCCAATCGGTCCAGTGTTGCTAAGAAAAGTGCCGCGTACGGCGTACGGCGGACGGACGGAAATTTTTTTATTCGATTTTCGTATTCTACGTACCTTGAAACGTAAAACATCAAATTTTGAGGGGGGGTTAAAAATTTTTTTTTCTTGCTCGATTCCAAAGGCTTATTATTGAAAATAATAAACCAAAATAACAGTAAACAGTTTTTCCGACCCATGCGCACACCCTATTTGTTCAGAAAACATTCGAACTATTCTAGAAGTACAAATTTGGTTATGGGAATTTTTTGACAACCTGCACGAGTACAAAGCTTCCCTTTCAATAATAATGAGAAACCACAAGAAGTTTTATAAAATTACGTAAATGGGAAAAATAAATACGAGCAGATCTATCGAACGTACCTAACATATGGTGATACGACCGCATCAAAGCGGATGTTTGAACAGGTTCTATCTACATACACTATTATGCACATGCATTATAGAGACCTGCAATAGTCAAGTAGTGTTTGTGGAGGGATGGCCACCTCTGAACAGAGTTGAACTCCTTTTGTTTTTTTCCGATTGTTTATGAGACCTCAAAACAGTCTATTATAAGTCTACAATTCGAATCCATTGAATCTCCTAGTTCTACTCCGGTCATCATGGGTCAATCAAGGCTGCAGCCCATGAGAGAAGAGGAGCTTTATTCGGTCATCTAGATCGAAACTGGAGAACGACATCTGTTGTGTGAATATTCGCAGTGAATCTTTACCTGCGGATCCATGCTTTGTCTATTCATACGCTGATACAGCAAGCATACAACTTACTCATCGAGTGTGTTTCTAGTCGACCGCTACCTGGAAAACAGCACACTCGGGAAATCAACCTCACGCACCTCACACTGCCTTCACCGTTGGGAAAACTGTACGAAGAATCTCAACAAGACACTTATATACCTGCCCAAGCCAAGGTTTGGTCACTCATCTGCCGACGTAACCGACGGAGGTATGAGAGCCGGAAGCTACCACAATTCAAAATAATCAATCATTACGAGGAACCCTCTTTGACGTATTTACGAGTTGTCACGAGGGAATTTCAAATGGAAAAGGTATTAGTTTGTATCTCAATTTGAATATTTACGGATAACAAGGTGTCAAACGAGCTAAATTAAGGGGCCATCTGAAATAAGGTCATAGGAATTTTTTGAAAACGACGTTATCTTCTCGTGTCAATGACGTTGCCCTACATCGCTTTGTGATTGATTCTTGATGTAATAGCAATCATAGTTCATATTATTTTTCTAACTCGAAAATCCTCCAACTTATAGTTTTCATAATTATTTATAATTATTATTACTTTTAAAACTGAACCAATCCCGTTTGAGCATGTATTTTCATAGTGAAAATCAGAATATACCTACACAAGTCAACAGCAGGTAGAATCATCTTGTTACTCGTACACAAGTTCTATGTAGGAAGTAGCAGGCTTCTTCGTATTCAAAAACACCAATAATGGTTTTACGTAGGGAGCCAAAATTTCTATTGATGCTCGGAAATTCTACCTACTCATGAGATTAGGAAGGAGTGAATTCTCCCCCCCCCCCCCCCACAATCAATATTTCATACTTCACGTTTCAAGGTACTTAGAATCCAAAAATCGAATAAAATTTCTCGGTCCACGGTACTTTTAACAGTTACCTACTAACAACGCAGATTTTGATGAAAATTTATTTAAGGGCTCCGTTCGGGGTCTAGTTTTGAAGCTTTAGGTTAGTGTCAGTCACTTCTAAGAGGTGAAAAAAGCTGCAAATTATTACACAAAGGTTTATTATTTTTCTGATAGATCACTCGCCTGCAAAGAACACGACTTTGCCATTGTCACTATCTACCAACCTAATTTCGCTTCACATTTAAGTTTAATTTGATGAAATAAACACTGCACACCCAGTTTTGAAAAAAATGGTTACTAAGAACGCAATCCTGAGTACAAATCGAAGAAACGAACAGCGATCGCATTTGGTCAGCTGAAATTTAAACGGAGATTAGGTCTCTTTTGCAATTCACACTCTTGTTTCTGACTTATCGCTCCGAGTGGTCTCATTCGATTTTAAAAATTCAATACTATCTAAAATTGATGGAAAAACAATACCATTATATCAAAATTGTTTGAGCTAGGACGTTTTCAAAATTTCAACCTTTATTTTTGAACCCTTAGAAGTGATTGACATAAATAAAAGCTTCGGGGCACAACTTGACCCCGAATGGAGCCCATATACCAAATTTCATCAAAATCGGTCAATGCTAACTGAGGAAAATGCCGCGTACGACAGACGGTTGAAACTTTTAAAACTCACTATCTCAAACAATATTTAGAATTGGATGGAACCAACCTGAGTTTTTTTAGGACCAACCGTTCGTTCCCAGTCAGAACTCAACCGTTGTTTGATAATTTGCAGCGTTTTTTACCCGGGCATAATTAATATGGAATCAAGTCCGGTGTTGACGAATTTCAAGATTTATGCAGCTAGAATAAATGACATCTCACGCTCAACTGTGATTTCGTTCGTCAATTCCCTCGCATCCAATCATTAACAAGATTGAGAACAACTTCTCGATCCGGTGTATGGTCGTCAAGTTGGAAAACTATCAACATGAACGCGGAAAGTCTGTTTCAAATAGACAAAATCGGTTTTAGAAAATCTCCTCCAACTTGAATTGTGTTCTTCTGAAAAATTTGGAGAATTTGAAGAAATGTCTGTTTAGATTATTCCAAGTTTGACCACTCGAGTCAAGGAGTTGAAAAGAATCCCGTTATTTGCGCCAAGGTCTTTGGGTGGACAGTACCTCATAAAAATCAGCTTTCACCATCCTCGGACCGCTGTTCGATTCCCGGTAGGGATTTTACTCATACCTACCGTATTTACGTTTTTCCAGTAAAAAGCAGTTTCTCTAGGTGGAATAATCAAGGGTCGCATTCCTGAAGAATTGCAGTAAAGGCGCTTAGGCAACACAAAATTTGATGGTGGGAAACGTTGATGGAAACAGCTTCACCAAAAGAGAATAGTCGGGTAAGAGCGGCTTCTAGCTTATAATGATGGGGAAGTTTATGGAAAATGCTGTGGATTATTACATAACGGGTTTTGTTCAATAGTGATAACCAGAATTAACATCGTAATCAAAGAGCTGCAGGTGCCTCAATAACGAAGTATGGATTCAAACTCGTGTTGCTCATTACTTTTTCAATCAATACTCCAATTTTATAGAGCTTTGTGCGGTCTCATTCAATTCTGAAAATTCAGAACTGTTTTAAATTTGTGGAAAACAATAATATTACCTATATTTAAACATTTCGAGCCAGAGCGTTTCGAAGATGACGAACCCTATTTTAATTTGACAATAAACAGAAGCTTCGGGGCCCATCGGGACACCAAATGGAGCCACATAGGGTGGGAAGAGGTCAAATCCTACAAGTTTTGAATTTTTGACCTCATTTCATAAATTTTGGCAGACTCAGAATCAGAATTTCGGAATTCAGAATTATTATTATTATAATAAAAAAAAACTAACTTTTTTAATTATTTATTATTATTATTTATTTATTTTTTTTTTTTTTGATTTTCGGATTTTCTTTCAGAATTTTGGAATTTTATTGATTCAATTTTCGGATTCTACGTCCCCGGAACCGCAAAACACTAAATTTTCGGGTGCGTTAAAGTTTTTTGTTTTTTAGTGAAAGAAAAGAAAAGCGTCAGAGCTATATTATTGAAAGAGATAAACCAAAATGGAAAGAACAAATAATGTCCTTCGGATTCTTCCCAGATCGGCAGTCCCATGCACAAAGACTCAATACAAACTATCTTAGGAACACCAACGCGAAAGAAATCCCTCTTTCGGATAGTTATGCTTAATATGCTCTTTATTTTGCGACTTTGCCAAACGATCGTCCGACCAAGTCCTACACAAAATGAAGGAAACGTCGATTTTAGAACGGCTCATAGAACACAGATTGTGTAAATCCTTTACTAATCACGTATTATGTGATACGAGATATTATTTCTTCCAAGTATGAATTCGAATTCAAGTAGATGAGTTGACGAAATAGCTTCATCAGGAAAAGCCAATCAATCTCTTTCGGATAAATTTTAACGATCAACATTCAAAAATAACGCCAAATGTGTAATAAGATAACAATATCACTTAATTTCAGCTCTATATTGAGCAAAAAAGATTATAAAGTGTAGATTTGAAGAAAAAAAATTGATAATTTATTATGTTATGAAACTAAAGTGTGATTGAAAAATATCCAATCAGTATTTCAAGGGCCTTAATTGAGACGATCACAGCAAACGTTATCGATTCTTCATAAATGAATATTTTTCAAATTTACTGCTTTGAGAAATTCGGAAAAAAACATCGTTAAAGTGGCGCATTTAGTATCACAGTTGAAGACGGCGGGTTTTTCGGAATGACAAACTTGAGAATGCTGTGGCAAAAACGCTGCAAATTATTACACAATGGTTTATTATTTTTTATTTTTCTATATAGATCACTCGTCTGCAAAGCCAACAACCATCCAACATGAAGAAAAACATCGATCGCATTTCGGTTAGCTTTAATTTGAACGGAGATTAGGCCT
Organism: Apolygus lucorum; assembly: GCA_009739505.2. NCBI lineage: Eukaryota > Metazoa > Arthropoda > Insecta > Hemiptera > Miridae > Apolygus > Apolygus lucorum. Next base: position 59,944,256 of record CM019180.2, read on the forward strand.
CTTTTGCGATTCACACTCGTGTTTCTGATTTATCGTACGTCCAAACTTTAAATTCTCGTAGTGAGCGAACGGTTTGTCCTACAGAGCTCCGGGTGGTCTCAAAAAATTCTATAGAATCTTAAAATGAAGGAAAAACAATACCTTTATATCAAAATTTTTTGAGTTAGGGCGTTTTCAAAATTTCAAAATTTCAAAATTGATTTTGGAACCCTTAGAAGTGAATTACATCAACCAAAATCTTCGGGGCACAACTAGACCCCAAATGGAGCCTACATACCGAATTTCATCAAAATCGGTCAATGCTAAGTGGGGAAAGTGCCGCGTACGGCGTACGGCGGACAGACGACCAAATTTTTATTCGATTTTTGGATTCTACGTACCTTGGAACGTAAACCATCAAATTTTGAGGGGGTGTTGAAAAATGTTTTTTCTTGGTCGATTCCAAAGGTTCTTTATTGAAAATAATAAACCAAAAGCACAATGAAGTTGACAGCAGTTAGTTCCAGTATGATTTACGGTAACGCAAATCTTCGGCTGAGAACTTCAAAACAGAGTGGCTGAGCGCTCAAAATGTGAGAATGATCGGCATTTGACGTGGTTAGGAATACCTAATACTAAAATTGATGGAGCTTTTCAAAGCCGTGAAAATTATTACATCGCAAAACGCTGAAATAAAGTTTATAATTTTGGAACAGGTGATACTCGTGATACGCGTACAAGAGAAACTAACTTCATATATCGTCTAAAATTGGATCGAGGGAGGATCGTTAGCGAACAACTCGGGTACAGGTTTTCTGTCTGAGTAAATTGACTTGGAAATCTCATCATGATATCGCTGTGGGTGTAGAATCGAGTTTCCCAAGCTTTTCTTGATTACATGAAGTTAGTTACTGCAGCGCCATTCTCAACGTAGGTAGTTTCACGGGTATGGAAGTATTTGCGATATTAATGCAGAGGCCAGACTGAGGTCTTTCACAGCAACTGGAGAGTTTTGGAGTAGTTTTTCTGGGACTACTGCCCCCCCCCCCTTTGAGTAAGGATTGTTAAAGGGAAGCAGATAGGTAGAGCCAATTCCTGACCGTGATGATTTTTAGGATGTGTATCGTAAGGTATGAAGAACTCCTTGCAACTTGAAGAGGCGTAATTATGATAAGTTTCAAGTTTAACGATTGGGTCAAATCCTGACCCTACCACAGGAGGGCAGCCGTTGACGTCTACGCCAAATTGAACGGAATATAAACTCCACCTCCAGCAAACTAGCAGTATACACAGAAACATTAGGCCGCTCTAGGATGTATAGTTCGAAAATCGGTGTCGCAACGCTATAATTACAGTAATCTGAAACCTCTCATCTGATAAAAACAGGTGTTTTTCCTCCTTCACGATTAACCCCTTTTCCAAAGGTTGTCGCGTTGTCCTTGCTCCTCACAACCGTGTCAGTCGGCCATGTTAGGTCAGTTCAAATGCGCACTTCATGAATTTGGATCTTTTTATCCCACAGATCGCTGCCCCTCGAAGGTCAGCAAGTGTCACCTCTCTGTCCTAAGGCGAATAGTAGATACCCTCTTATACTATCTTCTCCAATAATATACAAGATGTCCGAGAAAGATACGGCAAAACTTCAGGGGTCGATTCTACAAGGTATTTCCAACAAAAATTATCTTTTTAGCAATTTTCTTTTAACCCCTTGTTTTTTCACTTTTTTGAAATTAAAGATTTTTTCGTATGTTGAACCTTGTCTCACTAAAATGACTATAGCTCCCTTATTTTCCATGGAAATTGAATTCCGATTACACTGTTGAAAAGAGCATTAAGTTTCCCATCAGCTGAGCTACAACGAACATTTTCAACTTTGCATCTAGTTGGATTTTTTCTAGTCCAAACTTAAAACTTTGCAACTTTTGAGTTATTTGACAAAAATACATTTTCCCCCATTTCCTGTATTAAAAAAAAATTCAATGCGGTTTTCAGCAAAAACATCCTCAAAATCTCTTTGTCTGTGCATCCTCCCGTCAAAACGTCGATTTCGTTGGAAAAAAACCCACGTTTTTCCGCGTTCAAACACAGATTTCTCGCCTAAATTCGATTGTAAAATATTTTTTGATTATACCGTAGGAAATCCAAGATTTGTAGGATGTTTTTGCTGAAAACCACATTGGATTTTTTCTACAGGAAACGGGTAAAAATCCTTTGAGAATTGTGTAAAAAACAACTCAAAAATTGCAAAGTTTTAAGTTTGGACTTGAAAAAATCTAACTACATGCAAAGTTGAAAATGTTTGTTTTAACTCATGTGATGGTAAATTTAATGTTCTTTTCAACGGTGTAATCAGATTTGAATTTTCACGGAAATCAGGGAGCTATAGTCATTCTATAGTCATTTTAGCAAAACAAGGTTCATCATATGAGAAAATCTTTAAATTGAAAAAAACTTGAAAAAAACAAGGGGTTAAAAGAGAATTGCTAGAAGACATTTTTTTGTTGGAAATACTATGCAGAATCGACCCCTGAAGTTTGGCCGTTTCTTTCTCGGACACCCTGTATAGCTATTACAAATATTATTCCAAAAGTCAAATTTACGAAGAAAGAAAACGGAAATCGGTATATTATCTTGTTAACATACACAGAATAATAATGAATAAAGGCCAATAATTCGGGTGCACCTTTCTAAAATCTGAATCCTTGGAGAGATTTCGCGGAAAATGTGTGAAACAATGATGTTTGACTGCACGAATGGAACTTATATACTCACGTCCTTACTATTATTATTATTATCATTATTATTCGTAGTTATTTTCAAAATACCTCTTCAATTGGTATTATTGGTATCATATCTTTTATTGGTATTATTTTGATTGCTAAACATACGAATGCTAATTTTTCGAATTCAGTTAGGTAACATCAAAATCTTTCTAAATATGTGTAGGGGAAGGAAAGCTTTGGAAAAAATCTCTCAACTTGGAGTTATTTCTCTCGAAGAATGACGAGGGCAAATACAATCTATAGTATTTTGAATACCTATTTGATTTTTAAGAAATAACATCTTATTGATCAAGTTGCAGTTTTAAAGAGTAAGTCGGGATGATGAGCAACCAAAGGAGGATAAAATTAGGTTTAGATCGTAATGGTCTTCTTAACAGAAAACCCGTCTCCTTAATGAAGAGGCATCAAGGCCCTACCCCGAGGCAGTCTTTCCGTCTTGACCCTCAAATCCGCATTGAAACTGCCTGGATAACAGACAGCTGGGTCTCCACCCGCACCTATGTGTGCGGAATCGATTTACCATGGATTTTTTTAAAATTCTGAGTCTACTGAGGTGGCGGAAGCATTGTTTTCACAAAGTTTTCACTTTTCAAAAAATATTCTCCAAAATCAAGATTTTCACTCGCGTCTTACATATTAGACTTTCCTGAACAATTTTGATTCCGTGTCTGTCTGTATGTGTGTCTGCCATGAAATCCTTGTAACGGGCAAAACTATTCGAAGTCATTGTCCGATTTCAGTGAAATTTTCAGGGATTGTGTGGGTTGTCTTACCCAATCCCTTACAAAAATCATTGCCGTTTGAACGGTAGTAGCCTCTGCGCATGAGCAAATGTAAAAACCTTGTAATAGCCATAAATTTTACGTTTTTCACCCAAATCCTATGAAATTGTCAGGGATTATGCGGGTTGGAATGTACAAGTTCTCTTAAGAGGGTAGTAGAATGCTTTGCACTACTCACGTGATGTTTCATAGCTACTATGCATCGGAACAATTGGGTTTTGGATACGAAGAAGATATATAATACAACCAGTTGTTAATTTAAGATTGAATGTGCCAAAGCTTTTGCTGATCGACTCTGTACGAAATTCATCAGTAATTATTTTGGAGCCAGTTTCCATGCATTCTTTGAACTAGAGCTGAATCAGGCTGAAGTTTGCGAGTGTGCTCCTGGCGCAACCGTGGTAAAATTTATCCATGGACTGATACACGTAAGTAAATCTAAAGATACCATAAAGTTGTGAGACAAAAAATTTGGGGTTTGTTACTTTTCCAATAAAATTGTTCGGCTATCGTCTAGAAGCCTACACCGAAAATCTACGAATTTGCGTAAATTTGAACTACAAGAAACTGAAGAATCGTAGTTTTAAGAAATTTACGTTTACGCAATCGGTTGAAGAACCTTTCAGGGACTTACACACATATTTCCTGAGTACAATCGTACAATAAAATAATATCTCCTATTCAAAAAAAATCTTTCCTTAGAGAGACGGGCAATCAGACACGGAACGTAAATTGTCTAGAAATCCCTGACACTGAATACGAGTGAGTTGATTTCGTAGGACAGTCTTTTGATCTGCTCTCAAATACAAAGCTTATCAAATTTCGATTTTCAGAAAGCAAAATAACGTAGTAAACAATGCTTGGTTAGGTAGGAACTCGATTAAATTTAATTTGATTAGGTACATAGGTACTTTTTCTGAAACCGAACACCGAGGTCTAATTTTCTATTTCCCATTAAGTAAAACTTCTATACTGGGTAGACATGATGAGGCTTCTTGAGAGCGTAACACATACCGAGTATAACAATATATTAACATAGAGAATATTATGTTATTATTACTTACTCGTATTTCCTGAAATCAACGGTAATAAGTAACTAACGTTCGACTTCTCTTTCTCTACTTGAGACGAAAAATGGAATTATTGAAAACCTACTAGGGCATCAATGCTACGTACTGTTGTGATCTCTACATCAAACTACTCTTCTCCACGTGCAAATAATTGAATTTTTACCAAACAGATTTGCCAATTCATGATCTTCAGAATAAGTTTGATAGTTCTACGGTAGTAATTAGGAAAACGAGAAGGCTGATAGACAGATAGCTTACATAATCACTGGACTAATCAGAATTTGGAGTGCTCGAGATCCTACTTGACTTTCAGGTTTCGGTCAAGGTTGAGCATTGTGTCGGAATGATAGACTTATCGACTAGACAATTATTGTCTTACAATATTATTTATGTAGGTACCACCTTTTCCGATCACTTGAACTTGAATCGAGTGGGTTTTACGTTAAATGACGAGACCTTCAAGTACTACAAATTATATTATCTCCACGAAACTACTTCTAACTCAGTAAGAAACTACTTAATAGACATCGGTTTTTACTGTTTATGGATTTGAATATCACGAATTCAAATTTCATCATAAAAAGTTTTGTATCAATATATGTGGGGTGGACCTCTTGTCGGCGTTTGTCGACATGGAGCCATTGCTGTTTTCTCAATCTGTACAGATTTATGTAGAATTTAAGACCAAAAACATCCTGGTAGCTCAAAAAATGACAAAGCTGTAGTATTTCAGTGTTTTATAACAGAAAAAATGGATTTTGAGAAAAACGACCATAAACTTCAAAATGCTACCATAAATTCTTAGATTCTTAAATCGATATTTTCTTATTTAGGTTACTTTCGATTCGATTCGATCTTTCAGGCCTATACACTTGGGTTCTAGAGGGTCCAAGTATCAATAATCGATAGAAAGTGAAAAATCGATACTTTCGACCTCCTTCCATTTTTTAGCCTTCTCCTCGAAATCAGCTTTGCCGACAAGAGGTCCCTCTTCGCTTTCCGCCTCACATACGGTAGTAATTAATATAATGAAATAGGGAATATATATGTATATGACGTAGAGGGCGTATTCACTAATCATAACTCGACATTATCACACCACTTGCATTGCTCTTCAATAGCATTACGATTAGATTCAACTTGTGAAACATTACTAGACCGACCTCCCTCCGCGGGGTTCTCTCAAACTGCCTGTCCCCCTCTCGACACATCGATACCCGACTTGTATCGATAGCTGAATCAATATGCTTCTCGTTCATTCGATCCATCGAGAAGCCGATTCAGAGCTCTTATCTTAATTCAAAAGATTTTCAGAGAAATATCTTTTTGATATTTCGGTTGCGTCTAATTTGAATACTGACGATGCCGCCGACGTATGCATTAAATAAATAATTACATAGTATAATTATAATAGTATAATTAGGTTGTCATTATAAAAAAATGGTGTAACATTTTCCCCTTCACTGTCACCGAGTACCTATTGATTTTAGATTTTCTGTACTGAAACGTGTGCCAAAAAGTTGTATGTAACGAACAATTTTGAAAACGTTTATTATAAAATTATTAATTTTATAAGAGATTCATTATGATGAACTGACATCAAATTCCACACTACACGAAGATATAATTTTGATGTGGGTGGTGTGGCTTGAGGATGATAATTTCTCAGCTGATCAGAGAGGTCAGTTCGTTACTGCAATCTACAGTATCTTACAGGTTCATTGACAAATTCTGCAACATAGGCCCTCAGAAACGAACTAAGCTCGCCCACCTGATCAGGAAGAAGCTCAGTTTAACATTAAAGAACTCTGCAGTTGCAGTTGTGAAATTTCAGCTCTGTGCTCGATTCTCCCGGCACACAGTGGTCCAGAACTCCCAAAAAGTTGGCCAAGATCCAAAACTTTAACTTTCCACTTTTACGGTCTTAAATGAGACGCATCATGCCTGTACCATCGCACCGAGGAGTGTTGACTCGCCAAACACAAACATTGGTCACCAGCGCAAATAGTTCACTCGTTCTATAGTACCTACGTGCAAATGTTTGAGTGCAACTGAACGTGACGATGATTTTATTTTCTGGAGCTTTTACTTGAGGATATAGAAAATGCAATCCGGTTCGCAGAATTATTTCAAAGTTGTTGAGGGTATAGTAGTTATCCATTGATTTTTTTCATTACTTTTAAAGAACTACAGGTTATTTGCTCTTCACTGGAATGATCATTTTTCTTCAAGTCTCCCCGAAATAATTGAATTAAATTGGATTGCTTTGGAATCATTTTTCATAGTATCAGTAAGCTATTAGTAAGCTTGAGCGTAAGCTATTTAATATCATTAAAAAAAATTGAATTGAATCTTTTAAAAAACAGGTAGTAGGCAGGTACTTCATTTTGGTTTATTATTTTCAATAATGAACCTTTGGAATCGACCAAGAAAATTTTTTTTTAACACCCCCTCAAAATTTGATGGTTTACGTTTCAAAGTACGTAGAATCCAAAAATCGAATAAAAATTTGGCCGTCCGTCCGCCGTCCGCCGTACGCCATACGCCGTACGCGGCACTTTTGCCACTTAGCATTGACCGATTTTGATGAAATTTGGTATGTAGGCTCCATTAGGGGTCTAGTTGTGCCCCGAAGATTTTGGTTGATGTAGGTCACTTCTAAGGGTTCCAAAATCAATTTTGAAATTTTGAAAACGCCCTAACACAAAAAATTTCGATATAAAGATATTGTTTTTCCTTCAATTTAAGATTCTATAGAATTTTTAGAATCTTTTGAGACCACCCGGAGCTCTGTGGAACCAACCGTTCGCTCACTACGAGAATTTAAAGTTTGGACGTACGATAAATCAGAAACACGAGTGTGAATCACAAAAGAGGCCTAATCTCCGTTCAAATTAAAGCTGACCGAAATGCGATCGATGTTTTTCTTCATGTTGGATGGTTGGTGGCTTTGAAAACGAGTGATCTATATAGAACAATGAAAATAATAAACCATTGTGTAATAATTTTCAGCGTTTTTTAATTAACGATATCTACCTATCAATAATTGTTTAAGCGTTATCTGCAATAGAAACAAACAGTTATTTGACTTCTCATGGTTTTTTTAAAGCGTTAGAGTTGGGATTAGGAAGATGGAAAAACGATCGCATGAATCAGTTCATGTTTGAGAGGCGATTTGATCTCTTACATGACTGCAATTCGATTGACGATTCACAGCCGTGTTGCTACCTTTTTGGTCCAACTTCAAGTTCCCAGGGGAAGCTGGTCGTGCTCTGCGTGTCGATCAATCCTCAGTCGAAATTGTGACATCATGTTTAATTGAATTTAAATTATGAATTCATTTTAAACTATGAATGTTTTACGATTTGGAATCTAAATTAGAATAATTTAAATGTATACTGAAATAATTTAGCTTCCGAGTCTACCAAGGTAGCGGAAGCTTTGTTTTCACTTTCAAGGATGAAAAAAAAGATCTCCAAAATCGAAATTTTCACTCGCGTTTTGCGATTTAGACCTTTCTGAACAATTTTGGTTACGTGTCTGTCTGTCTGTGTGTCTGTCATGAAATCCTTGTAACGGGCGTAACTATACGAAGTTATTGTCCGATTTCTACGAAATTTTCAGGGATTTTGCGGGTTGGTGTGTAGACGGTCCCCTATGAAAATCATCATTCCCGGACTGATAGAAGCGACTGCGCATGCGCAAACGTGAATTCCTTGTGTGGGCATAACTTCTACATTTTCCATCCGATTTCAATGAAATGTTCAGGGATGTTACAGATTTGATCCAATTTCGATCAAATTTTGATCAATGCTGAGGAATGTGATGGGTATCAGTGTAACCTGGGATTGACGGTCTTCCAGAAATGAAACGTTTTAACCAATCACTCCTTCGTCATTTCATAATTTAATAATAATAAAATATATTTTCACCTTTTCCGTGTTACGCTTCTGCATTTCAACAACCAAACTATATTGCACATTCTACCCTAATCTACAACTCCGAACTGATAATTGAATTTATGATTGAGAAAATTGATTGAATAAATATTTTCAATGACGTGGTTACGGTGACGAGGAAGCTATGTGCTACACTTACTTGGCAGACGTTTTACTTTGGGTCAATTATTGACTCACACAGGCCACTTTTAGGTTTCTGACCACAACTACACTCCAAATGGAGCTCAAATGTCTCATTTCAATGGGTTTTCTTAAGGGCCAGAGTGCCGACAACTTCGACTGAGCGGATTTTCTTTATTTGATTTTCGAATTTCATGTACTTACGTACTACCTGCTTACTTGAAATGTAAAACAAATTTTGAAGGAAATCAGAAGAAAATAAATCGTGCTCGATTCCACAGGTTCACCAGTGAAAACATAAACCATCAGAAAACAACCTCCCGCAGAAGCCCAAAAGTTAGATTTTCGACGCATAAATTATTCTATTACGTTCCAAACATTGATTCATTGATGCAAGAAGAACTTTAAACAGAAACAACTTAACTTTAACTTCAACTTTATGGTCGACGGGGGAAAAAACCAAAACTGATCTTTATACTTTTGAACAGATTTAGAGGGGTTTCCAAAATCTTCTTAGTGGGCGTAACAAGGGTTCACTGGTGTTTATGTTCCATTTTAGACGTAAATTAGCAAAGTATTACCTACCTATCGTGTCAAGCAAAAACAACGTACCAGATGACTAACTTTTTCAGTTCTACGCTAAAGATAAGAACGATGAATGTCTCATTAAAATTGCCATTGCACAATATTTCTTACCATTTACAGCCTTCTGATATTAAACATGAGTTTTCCTTGAGGGACTGCCCTCGGTAATGGAATTCTTATCGAGTGACACTGACTTTGAAATAATTGTCAACCATTGAGCGTTGCAAGATAACCCAGTTTTCTGCTTCCAGATGAGAATCCACCTGAGATAGTTTCTCTATACAACGCACACAAGGTTTCCACCATCTGTCAATCTTGAATCCAACAATCTCGAGTAGGTGAATGGAAAAAAGTTCTCCTCACTAGAATGATTCTACCTTCCACTTATGGAATGACAGATACACAAGATACAAAAGTGATCATTAGTAGTCGAGAAAGTGACAACACAATGAATGACACACTACTAGTGAATGACGTCACTACTGCTTTTCTGTTTACAACTGCAGTATACAAGATGAAGCCATTTCAACTCAATGCCCATCAAAAACAACGATCGCATTTTGGTCAGCTAAAATTTGAATGGAGATCAGGATTCTTTTGAAATGCACACTCGTGTTTCTGATTTATCGTGAGACCAACCCTTAGGTTCTCATAGAGAGCAAACGGTTTGTCCTACAGAGCTCTGGGTGGTCTCTTTCGATTCTAAAAATGCAATACTATTTTAAATTGATAAAAAAGTAATACCTTTATATCAAACTTTTTGGAGCAAGGGCGTTCTTGAAATTCCAAGAGCTTTGTTTTCACTTTTTGCGTTTTAGATCTTTCTTAACTATACAGATTAGTAATTAGATGGTCTCCCATGAAAATCACCACCTTCAGACTGATAGTAGCCACTGCGCATGCGCTAACGTAAATTTCGATGATTTACGGCAAGCGGTGTCGGAGCTAAAAGGAGTGGCACCCAACAACATCAGGGTGATGGCTGCAACCTTATCATGGCGCGGGGTGTGGTGCGGGAAAAGTGCCACGGAGTTGCGCGAGTTGGGCATCTGAGTAGGTGTACTCCGTGGTATCACCACCCGTGTCCTGCTCGGCTCATATTTAAACTGGTGGTCGTTGTAGAGAGGCACTTCCCTTCATCCCTCCCTCCCACCCCCACCTTCCTCATCTTCCCACATCCCTAGGGCCAGCGTCGGGTGAGTCTTGGGCGTCCTCCCCATTATATTTGATTTATTTATTTATTTTCGTTTATGGCGTGCCCCCTCCGTCATAAAATACATTTTGTCTTTGAGAGGAGTTTGAAAAAAAAAAAAAAAAAAAAACAGCTTTAACTTCTCCATTTTCCATCAGATTTCGTTGTAATTTTCTGGGATTATGCGGATTGAAATGTAAATGGTTCTTTATGGAAACCATTGCTCCCAGACTGATAGTAGCTACTGCGCATGCACAAACGTGACTTTCCTTGAAACATTCATAACTTCTACATTTTCCATCCGATTTTGGAGAAATGCGTGGGCGTTCACTTGACTTGTAGGCGGTCACCTAATACGGTGCATATGATGTTTTGAGATAAACTACTCTGCATCGGATCATCTATACAATCAGGTTATGGATACGAGGAAGCTATGTGTCACACCCACTTGGCAGACGTTTTTTCAACCACTTTGAAGTTGACATCAAATAAAAAGCTTCGGGGCACAACTAGACCCCAAATATAAACCAAATATCATCAAGATCGGAACATGGTAAGAGACACGTACGGTGGGCGGACGTCAAAATAATTTGTATTACACGTAATAATGTGTAAGTGGCCCTCCGTTTGATTGGAAAGGAACATGATTGAAATTTTACTCTCCACAAAATCATTATACAATGATTTGTTTTCCTATTACAAGGATTTGTGGAATACAGATAACTACTTAACAATAATTTACTGTATGATTATCAACCTACTGAATGGAAACATTGTTTGAGTAGAGGTGGAACGATTTCCATTGTTTCATTCAGTCACGATGTTGATGGAGGTTCTCATGCTTCCAACTTCATAACGATGAAATTGTCGTACTGCTATAATTAAACATCAATTATCCCGTGAATGAACGTCCTCTCTTCCTACCTCCACCTTGCACTACCCAAGTATCACATCAATTAAAAGATCGTCAACTTGTGATAACTGAAAATCCTCCTCGAACCAAAAATTACTCTCGTTATCAGTTACTGATATCTCGACCGTTCCTTCAATCTACTGTAGATTGAAGGAACGGCCGAGATATGCAAAAGCCGGACAATGCGGTTTCAGATCTATTTTCCTCAAACTACACGTTGCACAATCATTCCGCCAAGGGCGCCGGAGAAGGGGACCCTGTTTTCCTTGAAACTTGATCAATTGCGGATCACTTTATGAGGGACCTTTGAAAAACAGTCTTGTTTGTTCAAGTAATGATTACGCTTGCATCGTCCGCGGCACAACTCTCGCTTTTCGTCGGCACGATTCGACAATTATTATCATAGTAAACTCAGGTATCGGATATACTCAAATCGAAAAAGCGAGTTGAGTTTTGTTCACGTGATGCAAAACTTTTTTTCGCTTGCAAAACTGCCAAAGTATACATTCGAAGTGGATGGATGACTCCCACATCCCTCACATTCCAGTCATCACAAATCATCAACACAATTAGAATCCATATTGTCATCGTGTGTACTCAAATGATTGCAGAAAATTTGTCACAAGCTGGATTTATTTCTCAGGGCAGTCAGGAATGTCAACTGTTCGGTTGACGCATTTCAAGGACATTTCACCAGTGGAAAGCAATCGGGTTTCAACGTGCGGTGCTTTGACACACAGCGCCAAGTGAGCGGCACATTGACAGCTTCACCGTATTAATATCACGATTTGATGGATAATCCGTTAAAGGGGTCTCAGTCGGTCGCCGTTCCGGATTAGCATTTCCGGATTAGCATTTCCCTCAATTGTAGGGGCAGATACTTAAAAAGTTGTAATTAAATTAGAAATTTTCAAGGATTTTAAAAATGCATTAGTGCATGGTATTGAAAAACTGAAAAATTGCCGCTGAAATTATCAAAATCGAACAATAATTGCCAGAGAAAAATGGGAAAAACGTAACTGAATAAAGGGCGACCGACTGAGACCCCCATCACAACCAAATAACCAAGTTTGAGAAAAATCGGGCAAATAGGAAGGTAATAAGAAAGTATTTTTTTGATTTTTAAATGAGTATAATTAATCTGACTTTAATTGAAATTATCGCGGCCATCAAACCATCTTTATTCATTCCATTGGAATTTTAAGAAAATTTAGGTAGCTAAGAAACTTCTTTGCTCGATACAGGCGCAGAGAACTAATAATATGAGGGCAATGCAATTCGCAGGGAACCATGTGGACCCCAAATCACATCAGGTTACCAAGATGAAAATCGTAGGGAACCGTCTAGATTTTAGTAAAATTAGATAGCAACAGTCGAATTTCATCTCTTTACAAGAAAACCAGGCAACCAAAATTGTTTCAAAAGGCCTAACGTGAAAAGCGAGTGTATTTGGACATATTTCTGTCATAGATATGCCTTTTGGCTGGGGGTCAAGGAATTTTTCGCGACACTTTTTTTTGCGATACCAGTAAACAAAATCATAGCTATGTATCTGTAGCTATGAAACAAGGTTCTCTAGAGTACTGCGATATATTACGTGCTATAGGAGATTTTTTTTTTAGAAAAAAAATTCTGTTTATTCATAGAAAAATAAATAGGTAGGTTACATAATTATTATTAGAAGAGATGCTACAGTGTTGTTCACAAAAATTGAAATAAAGTATTATTACAATTTTTGTATCAAACATTTAAATAATTATGAATCACTATTTCAATTAGTTTCAAATAAAGTATTATTTCGACATTATTGAGTTAAATAGTGATCCAGCAATCTCTACAACGAGGCATAATTCAGTCATTGATGCTGTATTCACACGATATAAAGATCATAATATGATGTTTCCATATCATGGAAACAAGAAATTATATTTCATACTTTTCGTACCATAAACCATTATTGAGCATTACTAACGCTAGTGCAATATCTTGTGTGTGTTTTATTTCATCATTTTAATTGTCAAATTACACCTACAACAATGGACATATCCATGATCTACCTATTGTTTTTCCCTCTAAGGGAGAAATTGATAGCTTCTTGATTTTGTAACCACCATTGTGACTTCCAGCCATACCTAAGTCATGTAGAGCGTTGGATCATAGTTAGGGTCATACTTTGACATATTTTTTGACATTATGACCTCCAGCCATAGTCATGTAAAGTGTTAGATCATAATTACGGTTATACTACACAAATACATTACATGCATCCCGAAATTTCGCTCAACAGAGAAGGATAATGTTTTAGTTGAATTCCCTGAAAATAATAGCACAAAAAAGTAATAAATTGCAAAGTCTTTTGGGACGAAAATAGGAGGAAATTGATTCCCAAATTACACAATTATTACAACATTTTCTAAGTTGTTGGGTGAAAAGTGGGACTCGAAGCTCATAATCCGTGACAAGTGGCTGACCAGTTCACGGACCGCGGATTGACCACTGCAGTAACCGACGTCCTTGATTCGTACCTGACCCGTTCAATAGTCCTGATCCTATTTCTGGAAGGACGGTGTACGTCGGTTGACTAATTGCCAGGATACCTTCGGGCAAGAGCTGTTCCGGGATCACTCTGAATATTGTTCAGGCGAGACGCTCAGGGGCACTTCATCATAACAACTTCGAAAACAACGAAGAGTCCAAAGTAATTTGGATCAAGTAAGTGAGGAATAAAAGCGATAGTTCCCATTGTGTTCAAAATTCAAGTTGGAAACGCCAAAAAATTGTCCATAAATTATTGTTATTCAACAGACCCCCTTTAGGGAATATATACAAGGCGAAGACAACACCGTCTCACTAAACCAAGGGAGCATAGTTCTTTTCTTGGGCAAAGTAATCATAATAATGATGATAATGATAATAATGATCTTATTGGTAGGAAAATGTTGAGAAATACTGAATTGTCAACTATCGGGACTGGGGTCATCCAGAATAACGCCGTTATTGCCTAGCTTTCGGAAAATATATTTCCTTCATCAGGGCTGAATGGCAGTCAAACATGAGAGGGCACCAACCAACCCAAACTCTCCGTCAGGTACTCAATTGAAGAGTTTGATTCTAAAAGGTAAAAGGTTTTATCCATTTTGGTAAAATGTGAGAAAAACATGCGAAAAACCATAGCGAACTGAAAAACGTGCGGTTAACCAATGATGTTATTTCTTATATACCTATTTCTAAATTATAATAAATATTATTGGAAAAAAAGGTGAATGAGTTCAAAGTTTAAAATAATTAAAACAAGCTTTAAAATGTCAGATTTTGGGATGTAGTACTTTTTGAAAAAAACGTGGCGTAAAGTACTTTTTGGAATCAAACGAAGAGGATACAGTACTTTTTGAAATCAAACAAAGTGGATATACTTAGTACTTTTTGAAAAAAAGCGTAGTGGATAAAGTATTTTTTGAAACAAAACGTATAAGAGACCGCCATTGTGCTGGATATAGTACTTTTTGCAATTAAACGGAATATTCAACCTCGCTTTTCAAGGGATTAGATTATATTTTGCTCAAAAAGATCGCATTTTTGTGAAGAACTACCCAGCTAAAACCGTGGTAAACTCATTTTCGATAAAAATGGTCTTTAGTACCTTTTGGAATCAAACTCCTCAGTCAACAATGAATCAACAAGTCGAAAACTTTCAAAAAAAACTTTTGGGACAGGCTCTCAACAAAAACAATATACCTATTCAAAATCAAGGCGTATAAAAATAGATAACGATCGAAATTTGAAGTGGCGACAATTCAAAACCATAAAAAACCACTTACGACAAACTAAATTTTGGAAACGAAACTAAAATACCATGTGTATATTTTTTTTATGCACGGCGATCCCCACAACCCCATAAAAATTTCATCGGAATCGGATGAGAAATGGAGAAATGATGGCTGTGCAAAGGATTCCATGTCGGACAGACAGACAGACACGGAACCAAAATTGTTCAAGAAGGTCTAAAACGTAAAACGCGAGTGGAAATTTTGATTTTGGAGAACATTTTTTTCAACTTTGAAAAGTGAAAACAAAGCTTCCGCTACCTTGATATACTCGGAAGCCATAAAGTGAAAAATCGGAAAACCCCAACACAATCAACGAATTTTTTATCGTAACGATGTTTGCCATGTCAGAAAAGTATCACCATGATCTTGTAGATCGTGTTTCATGTTAGGGAATTCCGATCAATCCTGTACGTTCATGGTACAAAACAAATTTTGGAATTTGTCATTTGCATACGATCACTATGAACATAATTTGAGATCAAGTTGAAATACGAGTACACTCGAAATCATCTTCTTTGATTCATTCTCATTTTGATTTATTGACTTCCTATAGAAACACTATTAAGTTCGGTAAAGTGTTTAAAATTCTATTCTTGTGACTCATCATTCTGCTCGCTCGATAGATTTGATGAGGTTTGAGCGCAGCTTGAAATACGCTAAACTCCACCCGCGATCTCCCCTCCATCTCCCGAACATCTGCCCGTGCAAAACGGAACTTTGGTTGAGGCAGGTTCAACGACTCGTAAGGAAAAACTTGTTTTGTTCCTCGAAGATTCTGACGCCAGAAGACGAAAGCAGATGCCAGGTCCGGCGCTTTATTGTGGCCGCGACCCCGAAAGGAGAGAATGAAGCGGTCCCTGACGAAGAGAAGAGTAAGATCCCTTTGTTGACGGTCAATGAAGATTCAAGATATGCAATGATGCGCAAATTCTACGAATTATAGGCTGAATTCCACCGCGATATTTCCACCGTACCAAATTGGTGTGATAACGGACGAAGACATCTGTTGACGCTCATTGAAGATGCAGAATTTTTAGTGATGGTCATATTATTGAGTTCTCGGGTGAATAATAGAGTAATATCCCACGTTGTCACTCAACAAAATACAGGATTTGCAATGAAGATCTCATTCTCTGGGTTCGCACGTCAAAAGCCACGCTGAAAGAAAGTGCTTGGTACCAAATTATTAAGCTCTCATTAGAAGATGCTCAGGGTTATCACGTCAAATACCAATCAGATAGAAATTGCTTCGCACCAAATTAGTGAGCTCTCAGGTGAAGAGTATTGTAATATTCCAGACAACAAAAATACAGGATTTTTAATGATGATCTCTTTCCCTGGGTTATCACGATAAAAACCACTCTGATAAAATCTACAATGTACCAAATTAGTCAGCTCTCAGATAGACAGTAGCTTACGATCCCGTTATTGACGCTCCAAGGAGATACTGGATTTGTAGTGATGGTCAATATCATTAGTGAGTTATCAAGTGAAGAGTATTCTAATATCTATGTTGTCGCTCTACAAAAATACAGGATTGGCAATGATGATCTCTTTCTCAGGGTTATCGCGCCAAAAACCACGTTGAAAGAAAGTGCTTTGTGCCAAATTATTGAGCTCTCAGGAGAAGACGCTTAGGGTTATCATGTCAAATGCCACTCTGATAGAAATTGCTCCGCACCAAATTAGTAAGCTGTCAGGAGAAGAGTAGCGTCAAATGTCCTTGTTAATGCTCAATAGTAATGCAGGATTTGCAATGAAGATCATATTCTCCGCGTTATCACGACCGATCTCAGATGGACAGTAGCTTAAGACCCCCCCCCCCCCCCCCTATTGGCGCTCCAAGGAGACGCAGGATTCGCTGTTAATATCACATTCTCCGAGTTATCGCGTCAAATACCATTTTGAATTAGTGTTCTCTGTACCAAATCAATTAACCCTTAGATGAAGAGTATCCTGAATTTCCCGTATTGACAGTGTACAGAGATTCAGGATTTGTAAAGATGATCACATTCTCCGTCTTATCACGGCCAAAACCACTCTCATCAAACGTGTGATGTACCAAATTAGTCAACTTTCAGATGGGCAACAGCTTAAGAATCCCTTATTGACGCTCCAAGGAGACGCAGGATTCGCAGTGATTATCATATTCTCCGAATTATTACGTCAAATACCACTTTGAATTAATGTTCTCTGTACCAAATCAATTAACCCTTAGATGAAGAGTATCCTGAATTTCCTGTATTGACAGTGTACAGAGATTCAGGATTTGTAATGATGATCACATTCTCCGTCTTATCACGACCAAAACCACTCTCATCAAACGTGCGGTGTACCAAATTAGCCAACTCTCAGATGGGCAACAGCTTAAGAATCTCTTATTGACGCTCCAAGGAGACGCAGGATTCGCTGTGATTATCACATTTTCCGAATTATTACGTCAAATACCACTTTGAATTAATGTTTTCTGTACCAAATCAATCAGCTCTCGGATGAAAAGTAGCTTGAAATTCCCGTATTTACTCTGTACAAAGATGCAGGATTTGTAATGATGATCACATTCTTCATGCTATCACGTCGAATTTCACTCTGGTAGAATGTGTTCTCAAATGAGTGTGCTTTCAGATTAATAGTTGCGTAAAACTCCCCTTGTTGATTGTATATGCTCTACATTAACTTGTAAAATAGCACTCAGCTAAAATGTGCAACGTACCGAATCACCCTGCTTGCCTACGGGAAGGTCCTCCAATCAGCAGAAGAGCCTGGATGTGATCTATCTTAACCACACTTAGGGACCAACCATTCGTGGTTTCATGTTGAAAATTATGTTACTTGGGTATGACCCTCGACTCCAAATTAAACTGGTAAAAACACATAGAAAAGAAAAAGAGGAAATTAAATTCAGAATTCAGAATGATGAATTGGTTGATGGGAAGGCATTATCGTCTCTCTCCCCACAATAAACTACTTATTTATAAGCAGAAACTTTGCCCTATAAGGACCTGTAAAATTCAGTTATGGTGCTGTGCAAAAAAAAAAAAAAAAATCAACAAAATCAAAACTTCCCAAAATAAAATATTGAGGAGTATAGTGCGTGCACCTTGGTACATGAGGAACGGTGATATTCATCTAGACTTGAGGATGGAAACAGTCCACGAAATTATGAAAACCCGGAGATGCTTTACGTTTTGGACAACAAAGATGAACTCAAGCGAAAAAAGCCACTGGACTTAGTTAATGCTGATAAAGTGCAAATATAATTCAGTGTTGAAGATACTGTTAAGAGAAGGAGCTGGGTTGTAATGTAAATGGGCTTTCAAGGAGTGTACAGATGATTATGTAATACTGCTAGATGGATTGTATTTTAATATTCAGTTGCATTAATAAATCACGTTAGGAAAAAACTGTTGAAAATTAGCATCTTTTATGGTTACTGAACCAAATTTTTAGTAAAAAAAAAAGTAGAAAACGCAAAATTCCTGTCCAGGCAATATTCCCATTAAAACACAATGAGTCGACATTAGCATTTTTGCATTTCCGGCTGGATCCTGACAATCATCCCCATACTCCTACTATCCTCACTCGCCTACTGGACCAAGTGTTATGCTCAAGTAGAACAGATCAAGATCGGCTCGTGATCTTTGAAGGAGCGAGGTTAATTAGGGCGGGTTGTGAAGAAGTGTGGAATTTTGATATCACGCCGCGTTCACGTGAGTTCCAAGGCTGGAGACCTTGAGGGAAGAGTCCTTTACTGATCCATCCCACCCTCCTTTCTTGTGCACAAAAAAGGCTTTCCCTCATTCCACTCCATGAGGACTTAAGACTCTTCCAACACTTGGTAGTAATGATAAATTTCAATTCAAAATAAATTTCGACCGTGTTTTGACATGGCGTTTTTTAAATTATAATAGAATGATTTAATATGGTGTGTAGTGCACAAAAGACTGCCAAGTGGAAGTGATACATAGAGAGCTTCCTTGTATCCATAATAATAAATGAACATATACCTTTTTTGTTCATTTTTTGATTAACATGATTGTAAATACAATGTACCTTATTGAAAAATGAAAATTATAGAACTCTTACAATAAGTTGTATTTGATAATTTAGCGATTTGCAGGAGTAAACTTAATGAGAAAACAAATATGAATGTGATATTGTATATTCAGGGTGTAACACGAGTGGTTCACTTCCTTTCTCCCACGTATTCTACAACTAATTTCCGACAAAAAGTGCCTCCTGACATTTTTTGTTATCTCCACTAAAATTTTTTTTCACTTCGAAACTTTTTTCGTGTTTTTGATTTTTGCTCAATAAATCTACCACAACTCCCTCAATTGAAGAATTAGCTCAAATCTAAAAAGTCCATTGGAAAGAGCGTTAAATTTGCAATACTTTTGATGCCCAATAACATTATGTTAAGTGGAGTTGAGATGTACAAAACGTATGAAAAGCAAAACTCGTCAAAATTTTGAAATCGCTCGTGTTTTCAGTCGCCTAGTACACATATATATTCTTGATGCAGAGTTGTGAAACTTCCCTGAAAAGTGCGCCAAAATTTAAGCTTTCCATCGGTGTAATCAAAAAATATTTTACAGTCGAATTTAAGGGAGAAATTTCTGTTTGAAAGCAAAAAAAGTGCATTTTTGGTTTATTGTTAATTATATTCATTGAGCAAAGATCAAAAACACGAAAAAAAAGATTTCAAAGTGAAAAAAGGCATTTTGAGTAGGGATATCAAAAAATGTCACGAGGCACTTTTTGTCGGAAATAAGTTGTAGAACACGTAGGAGAAAGGTCGTGTACCACTCGTGTCACTCCCTGTATAAGAATATATAAATTTGAAATTGATAAGATCCACCGACCATCTCGTAATATTTTATCAAAACCAAATACTGTGGAATGTACCAACTCCTTTTGCAGAGATTGTGTGTGATATTTGTCTATCAATCCGGAGGCAACGAAATAGTTATACAGGACCATCTAAACCCTAGCCTGTATTATCCCTAGAAATTCATCGGAATGAGGCTACCTTAGTACAGTTTTTACCTGTTACAAGAACATGCAGACACATAGATAGTCACCAAAATTGTTCTCAATGCTCTAAAATTTGAAACACGAATAGGAATCTAGATTTTAGGGAATTTATTGTTTCACCTTCCAAAATTCATAACAACGCGTTTAGTAGACTTGGAAGCAAAAAGTAGAGCAAGTGACTCCTGAGCCCCTGAAAATCTTCTTAAAACAATATTAATATTATATTTGAAAATCCCAGCCATCGCTGGTAAAAGTTTAAAATATAATTATTTAATAATGTTGTTGTTTGATGTAAATATCGGAAGAAATATTGGATAAAAAACTCTGTCCTAATTATTTGGTTGAATCCCTGAATTGGTTATTAAGGGATCAATGTGGAGTACGCAGAAAACTTTTACTCTTGAAACTTGAAAGTTGAAGGAGAAAAACTAGGTATTTACTCTTCATCTTCGACTGCCAACCAATGGGTGCGACAAAGCTACTGTTTGTTGCGAAACCGCTGTTTACACAATCCCACGTGTTTCTGATATTCGATTTCACGTTACGAATTGATGGAAGAGTTCCACCTTGTTACCTGTTTGTAATCGAATCAACTGACTCACAACGTTATATGTACGATAGAATTTTCTCGAGCTGTGTATCATCTTCTATTCACCAACATAAATACCAAATTAGCTGGTAGTCGAGAGAAGAATGAGAAGGTAGCCGTTCCTGCAAAGTCCAAAACCGGATCAACAGGTCGACCACAGTGGAAATTCACCAGACTCAAAGGAATGAAGATGCACTGAGATCACGACAAGCTATTTCTCACAATATTAGAAATCTACTCAATTATTGCATATTATTAAATACCAGGGGTCGCTCATGAGAAACTGATACTCTAATCTATTGTGTTTAGATTTATCATTCATTGGTCGTATAGTTTGATAGGTATTTTAGCTTTGTTATAAATTATTAGCTTCATTCCTGAACATGACTTTGCTACTCAAACATTTGAGAAGGTGATATCTCTAGAAAGACGAAAAATAAATCTGTTATTGGGGAAACAAAGAACAAAAGACCAAAGTTGAGGTCGCTTTTGCCTGAAGACCAAGATTTTTGAATAATTTCCCCAGTCGGGGACGAACGACGAACCACTAACGAATCGTTGAGGGTGTTTATTTTAAACCAACCAAAGTACCTATCAGTGGGGATATACATGAAGATATGAAGACCACAGGGAAAGAAGGGGGAACGTGTGAAATTTTCATTCGGAGAAAACTGAAATTCATAGTTTGACGCGTTCTACTCATATCCATCTCCATGGACGGCTGGGTCGTTTAATTTTTCCTCATTAGTGAAACTTTCATCTAACGATATAACGGAAAGAGATATAAATTGATAAACATCCACAATTTGTAAATAGTTTTATTGAAAAAAAAATCCACCCTAACTAAAATAAAGTGGAAGAAGGGGGAGGTTCAAAGAGAGAACAGGGGAGAGTGAGAGTAGTCCAACGGAGTACCTTCCTCTTTCTTTCCCTGTTTTTTTTTTTAAACCTCCCCCTTTTAGCAAATTTTCAAGAAAAATGAAGCTATTGCAATGGCCTCAAAACTTTTAGAATGAACTTTTTCGTAAAATTTTTACACTGAAATCCGTTTTGGAGCATTCTGAAACGATCCCTGAAGTTTTTCCAAAAATCATATGTATACATGTATGTCATTCCGCATAATAACTTGAGTAATTGTTTAGAATTTTTTTTTTTTTTAGTTTTTGCCAAAATGTTCGTAACAACAAACGATAGGTCAAGTTCGTTAACCAGCAATTTTGGACAATCCAAAGTGGTCCAAATTTCAAAAAAGTAAAAAAAAAGGGGTTTCCCCGTTTTTTCGTGGTTATTACCTTCAAAATCATGATAAAATATGGTATATTCGGATTCAGCACGAAATTTCTGATATTATTGCATTTTTTAAAAATGAAAATTGTCCAAAATTAAGAAAAGTATGTATCTATTTATATATACAATGAATACGTGCGTATATTTGTTGTACCTAAAAATGCAATAGCCGTGTGGGTACTCTATGAGTTCATAGAGACGAGAGAGAAGTAGAGAACATGAATATGGACTCCTAAGATCTTCAAAGCATACCCGGTGCATACAGTATGTTGGTATGCTATACGAATAATCGAAAAAAAACAAGAGTCGTGTAAAAAAAAACTTTCTAAAAGAAATTGCAACACCATTGTTCCTTTTCTTAACCATACCTTTAACTGAAAGATTTCTTTGAAAATTCGCTCATTCATTAATGCTACATGAATGGACTTTTTTCCTTTCAATTTGGATCTTCCCCCTTCTTTCCCAGTAATTTCAGATCCAACATGAGCTATTCCTCGCAGATTGTCCCCTTTTTTTCCCATTTTGATCTCATATTATGAAACTACATACTTGGGAGTGTTTGTTGCCAACCTGCTGCCAAGTGACATTCCCTCATCTTTCTCTGTTATACATTCTCATCTGTTATGAAGAGTTTCAAAATTTTAGGAGGTGACTGTTTCTAAAACGAACCAAATATTCCCTGTTTTGAGAGCCTCGAAGGCGATTTCTCAGCTTTCGGCAATATGCTAGAAAAACAGTTACTAAGCAATCTCTAAACGACCACTTATAGAAATAATTTCTTCTCTTTGTCCTTTAAACGGGAACTTGGTTTTCGCTAGTCTGGATTTAACTACCAGTTTGATGACCGTGTTTTCAAGGTGAGCGGTATAATTTTGCTCCATTATCCATCTCTTCGAAAATTGACTAAGTGTTTTGTGAGATAAAGTAAATCACTACCTTGAAATTAGTTCTAAATTTGATGGATGATTGAAAGAAGACAACGAAAACGTAGAAATCGCTCTTTGAGATAACAATATTGGCTTCCTATCCCAACATGGAAGTTTTCAATTTAGTAAATTCGACTATTGCATCAGGGCTTATGTTCTCTCAAGTACCTATCGTATTTTCAATTGTACAAGTGATAATATCACCCAGTTCTTGCACAAATTCCATGACCAAAAATTATTGTAAGGATGATTCGTGCAGAAAGATGGTGAGTAAATTGAATTGATAATTGAAAGTGCGAAAGGTGCTCGAGATAGGAATCGTAAATAGATCAACAAATAGAAAAGATAGGTATCGTAGATAGTAATCGTTTTTAGGACAATATCTACAATAATTATAGATCAACAAATGTTGGCCCTTCAAAATAATACATTTTTACTCTCATTTTGCGTTTCAGAACTCTCAAAACAATATAGGTCTGCACATGGTCAATTCTCTGTTTCAGATACACCTACGGTGTGACCGATAGGTCGAATTAACCCTTAGCTTGCCAAGGTGTCGTTTACGGTACCAACACTTCAAGGATTTTTCCTCAAGCTCTGAACAACTCCCCCCGGTTTTTATCTCTTCCCCTACATTGGGGAAAACTCCCTGGGAGTGCCTTGGCAACATTGGCTCATCAGTCGACAGGTTATGATTGTGGTTATCAACAGAAAACATCTTCCGTAACACGAGAAAACCTCATCTTGCCTTTCGATGACAATCACGTAAGTTCATTTGTTTATCATTCATTTATATGAGTTTCCATTGACTCCATGATTTGCAAATCGTTCAACTACACAATTACATCCTAAAGTTTGTAAGAATACTCAAAATCATCAGAAAATAGATTTCATTTGGCTGGAATATGAATGTTTTTGGGGAGTGTCATAAACGGCACCTTACCAAGGACAGCAGGTCAAGGTGATTGGGTTGACTAGATTGTTATTACTTGTCATAGACCTACTTTATGAAGTTTTGAGACTTTTTTTTTGGTTATTTCAATAGTTTTATAATATTTTTATGTTCTATTCCATGACCCCAGGGTCTTAGCCGGTCGAGAGGAGAACTCATTCCATCCCTTGTCCCTCCTCTCACAACCGTTTTAAGCAAAGAGGGTGACGAAGATGTACAAAACGAGTGATGAATATTTTTAATGTTTTAAAACAATAATAATTAGTTGAATTTTGATACATTCCAACTACCTGTGATACTCGTAGTTACTATTAGAAATTTGTTCAGCAACTTTACGCTAATCTTTTCATACAGGGTTTAAAAAGATCAATTATGATAATAGAAAACCAGGCTGAACCATCAATAAAGATAATTGGCGTTTAAAATGAGTGTAAAAAAATAAAATTCAAGTTTAAAAATCAGGGTTTTTGTAATTTTATTTCGTCAATTTTAACACCTCATCAATTGACCTAATTAAAATAGTGCCAATTTTTTATTTTCGTCATTTTGTCTTTATTTGAGTTCTAACAAAAGGAAAAATAAGTTCTAACAAAATTCCCAGCAGATCTACTCTTGCCAAGCTAAGGGTTAAGAGATAATTTTTGGGGTTTGTGGCCTCTAGACGGTCCCCTATAAATTTCATTGCCGTCGGACCAAAGTAAAGTCTGCTCTCGTGCAAACAGCAGTGATTTCCAGTAAACATCCATTCAAATTTGGAGGGTAGTTTGGAACTGGGCTCAAGATGAATTTTCAATGATTTTATCACGATCTTTTGAACAGGAGCAAAATTTGAAGAACATCAACATAATCGGATTTTTGTAAATTCCGGAAATTAAGTAATGTACATCATCAATACATATCATTCAATCACTCATTTCCGCACAAATTAATAATCTAATTCCATGTTATTCTGTGTGAGGATGCATCTAGACAGACGTTTTCTTGTCTTCCTTGGCTCATACCTCCTTAAGGTGTTTGACCTCCATAAGGTTTCTTTGGATTCAATTGACATCAGATTATTTCTGTGTTTCCGGCTCGGAGCTGGATCGTATTCAACACCCACCTCGCAGAACAATCACGCTTCAAAGGAAACAAACCGTTCTGATAATATTCAACGGCCTCAGCACGAACTCATTCGGATTTTAAGGTCATCTCGATACATTTGACGGATCCCCCGCAACTCTCAACGGCCTAACGGGGCTGATTCAACGACCTTGGTCTTCCGAAGTCTTTCAAGTCTTCATGATCGCAGAAAGGCTCGGCCAAAAGCGAATTAGAGTGGAATGCCAGTTGAAAGAAGGCCTGCAAAAACACTTCAACAAAGGGAACAAAGGATTGGAATTTCCCGGCGCGCCGAGATCACCTCGTTTGGTTTATTATTTTCAATAACGCTCCTAAGGAATCAAGCAAGGCAATCATTTTTCCAGGCCTCCCTCTTCCCGCTTCAATTCTAATTTTCACGTTCCAGATGAAATTCGAAAATCGAATTTACAAAATGAGCCGTCCATCATTTCATCCTAATTTTTTACACCACATCATCGGAACGTTAACCATAATAAATAAGTCAAGCCAAACTTCGTCTTTGCACTCCAAAAATATCTATCAAAGTTTGGATCCTCCGACTCATTTTGATTTTATTGGACGAATACACATCAATTTCATCAAGATTTGATCTGTGCGAGTCACGATTGTGTGAAATTGGAAAGCCATCAACATAGTCACGAACTAATTCACAATCGTGTTGCTGATTATTGATTTCGAAAACCATCAACATGATTGAGAAAATCAAGTATGGTGAAGAACATGTGAAATTTCATTTGAACTTGTTCATATTTCCAAGCCCTAAACTTGTTTGGGGAAGAACTCGCAGTTCTTACTATGAAGAACATACCGCCTTAATGAATAATATAACAGCTTCAACCACCTTGGAAAAACTATTACTTCATTCTCGTTTCTTATTGGCATCATTGTGGCTCGCTGGAATGGTGATAAAAGTTGATTTACGAAGTGGCTTCGATCATTATTGTCTATCAAACCACAATTACCACTAAGTATATTGGTAACCACAATGTTCGAAAGAATGCAAAAATTTATGAAGGGAAGTAAGATCTCTGAAGAATGCCGTAGAAGAAGTTAGCCAGGAACTGAGTACATTCAATTGATGCACTTGGCGGACTTAGTTTTGGTATATCACAAATCAAAATCAATTTCGGCTTCTTAAGTATGAAGCTTATCGACACCTGAGCGCCCAAAGGGCCAAACTGCTTTTTCTTGTTCAAAGGGCCAAACTGAAATCGGTTTCAAGGTCAGAAGTCCGAAGGGCCAAACTGGAATTTAAACGAAAAGTGATCAGGGACAAACTGCAATCATCTACGTGATTCATAGGGCCAAACTGCTGATCTTACCAACTAAAACGCAGCCACAAACTACTCTGATTGCTATTTGCGTGTCAGAGACAAATATAATGGCACAGAACCACAACAACTGACTAGAAAATCGATCTCTGACCCTTTATTATGTTCACGTCCACTACCTACCAACTTGTTCCATCCTGTGTTTTTGTTATATTATATTCAATAATGAACCTTTGGAATCGACCAATAAACCATTTTTTTAACCCCTCCCCCCTCAAAATTTGTTGGTTGACGTTTCAAGGTACGTAGAATCCAAAAATCGAATAAAAATGTGGTCGTCCGTCCGCCGTACGCGGCACTTCCCCCACTTAGCATTGACCGATTTTGATGAAATTTGGTATGTAGGCTCCATTTGGGGTCTAGTTGTGCCCCGAAGATTTTGGTTGATGTCGGTCATTTCTAAGGGTTGAAAAATAACGGTTGAAATTTTGAAAACGCCGTAACTCAAAATATTCTGATGTGAAGATATTGTTATTCCATCAGTTTTTGCGTTCGAGTCCACCAAGGTAGGGGAAGCTTTGTTTTCACTTTTCAAGTTTTAAAAAAAATGTTCTCCAGAAACAAAGTTTCCACTCGTTTCAGACCTTTCTGAACAATTTTGGTTCCGTGTCTGTCTGTCTGTCCGTGTGTCTGTCATGAAATCCTTGCGCACCCATAACTTCTACATTTTTCATCCGATTTCAATGAAAATTTCAGGGATTGTACGGAATAGCGTGTAGATGGTCCCCTATAAAAATCATCGCCCACAGACTAATAGTTGCTACTGCGCATGTGCAAACGTGTATTTCGTTGTACCAGCCATAACTTTCACATGTTCAAAGCAAATGTGAAATATTTGCAACTGTCATAACTTCTACTTTTTCATCCAATTTCAGCGAAATTTCTCAGGATTGTTCAAATTGGAGTGTAGATAGTCCTCTATGAAGGTAGTGCAAGGTACTTAGAGATCGATGTTTTTTGAGACTAGTACTATGTATCGGATCAACTATACCTACAATTGGGTTATGGATACGAGGAAGCTATGTGCCTCACTCACTTGGCAGGCGTTTCTTTTGATTGTCTTTAGTACAATCTATTCTCCCTCCACTCGTTCTTTTTCGAATGTGGTTTTGGAAAAGGTGATTTCAAACGATGGCTAGAACTCGAAGGGGGAAGAACATTGAATCAATTGAGTTGAAGTCTGAACACCAGAAAGATAGGTAACTTGTCAAGTGTAATGATAATTTTCTTGCCGTCCAGTTGTGTCACTGTGACCACTCCTGCTTTTTCCTTCAGTTTGTGTACCAAAGGGGCGATTCCTCACCAGTACCACGCAGAATACTTCCAGATGAAGAATAAGCTCAACATACGTGATGAGCTCATTGAGACAAATGAAGAGGACAATGCTGAATAGACGACGATAAAATCAATGATTTTTAGATTTGTTTCTAATGCTATGCTGTTCATTTACTATTGGAATAATTAAAATTTCGATATCCGTGTTTCAGAAATTACTTAATTTCTGTGTTTTGGTAATAGAATGGCACTATTCAACCATACCTATGTGAGTTAAAATCGGGGTTTCAAAGAAAGACGAAAACATAAGTGATTGGACAGGTACAAAATACCCAGAGAGTTGTAAAAATGGGCAGTTAATTATAATAATTTATTGACGTTTAATTTCAACTGATGTATTAATTGAAGAAGAAATTGCAGATTGACCAGAGCAATTTCCAGTTGAAGGAAAGTCGCAAACCTTAGGGCCAAACTGGCCCCTTGTCGCTCACAGATCTCAAGGTCAAATTATGCCCATAGGGCCAAACTGGACCTCTTCCCAGTTTATCTTTTTTTCTTAATATTACAAATTGCGGATGATTAAAAAACGGTTTGGAATTCAATCTTACATAGATTTTGGACCAATTACAAAAAAAAACCTAGTTGACTTCATGTACACTGGCCTCGCTACAATCGTTCGCGTTTTAGAAATAGTAGTTCCGAAAGCAGTTTGGCCCTTTGGGCGCAGAGGTGTCGATATTGCATCGGCATCACAGCTACACCACGTATCACACATTTTCCAAATTTTACAGGAGAGCAAAAAAACTTATTTTTGTACATAAGGGTTCATACGGCCAACTCCGCTTATCGTACATGATGCAACTCAACATATATCGACTCAACATATATCGACTCATGGAGCTAAACCAGTTAATATTAAACCTATTTTGCGATCTGTTCTCCCGTTTCTATCTATTAGGTTCACTCATTTATATACATAAAACCCCAACTGTACGTAAGTACGTCGTCCAAACGAGGGGGTCACGGGTTCGATTGCAGGCCGTGACATCAAAATTGTTTATAATTCAATAAACTACATATATATATAAATATCTATCGAATATATAAAATCCCATCCCATGTGAAGTGTAGCTCTGTGTAATAACCCACGTTTCTATTCCCCGGTTTTCTTTTCACATATCTAGATTTATTTTTGTCTTCTTTTAGCAGGCTAGTTTATAATAATTATAACATTGAGTAATACGCGCATTATACAGGATCACCAGCATTCATTTTTGAATGGGAACTAGTGATGATACGTGCTGTTACCGTTGGATTCCTGATGTGTGGTATTGCTTGAATGGTAATTTCACCGTTCTCATTCTGGCAAATGGTGTAATTAAGTCGTTTTATCGATTCCTCCCGAAAAAGCGCGACCAACGATACCAAAAACTCATTTTCGACAAAAATGTTTGATAGTTAGTAGGTACTATGAGGTGTTGCTGTGAGACCGACGATTGGTTATTCGGTTCTCTTCAATGACTCTAATTCAGTGCAGTTATCGAAAAGGAGTCAGATCAGCTGTTCAAACGATGAAGCTAGTTCCTTTTCTGTTCATCATAGAACACTAGAACTTGGAGTATTCTATGATGATTTTCTTGTAAACCTTTTTAACGATCACTTCTATAAACAAGTGGGCACATAGCTTCCTCGTATCCATAACCTGATTGTATAGATGATCCGATGCATAGTATTTAATCTCAAAACATCAATCTCTAAGTACCTTTCACTGTCCTCATAGGGGACCATCTGCACGCTAATCTGAACAATCCTGAGAAATTCCGTCAAAATCGGATGGAAAATGTAGAAGTTGAAGCTGTTACAAGGAATTCACGTTTGCGCATGCGCAGCAACTGCTATTAGTCTGGGGGAGATGATTTTCATAGGGGACACCCTACACGCCAATCTAAATAATCCTTCTTCACAGTCGTTCCTTTCAATTTTGAGGCCTTGATTTTCACTCTAACACCTAATCCGCATAATTCCTGAAAATTTCGTCGAAATCGGATAGAAAATGTAGAAGTTAAGGTTGTTACGAGGAATTCACGTTTGCGCATGCGCAGCGGCTAATATCAGTCCGGGGGGATGATTTTCATGGAGGACTATCGACAACCTAATCCGCATAATTCCTGAAAATGTCATGGAAGTCGAACAATAACTTCGTATAGTTATCCCGTTTACAAGGATTTCATGACTGACACACAGACACACATACAGACAGACACGGAACCAAAATTGTTCAGAAAGGTCTTAAATAAATCGCGAGTGGAAATTTCGATTTTGAAGAACTTTTTTTTTAACCTTGAAAAGTGAAAACAAAGCTTCCGCTACCTTGGTAGACTCAGAAGCAAAATCAGATCTATGCTTGAGTGATGAAGTAAACTTCCCTCTAAATATATCATCCCTGAGCTATGCAATCGTGTATACTTGGGAGCACTGGAGGGGATCGGCACGAATTCAGAACAGGTGGGTAGCTATCGAGCCCTTTCATATTCCGGGACAACGTTTAAACAGTTTGGATGAGTTATTGAACATTTTAAGGGCCAAATATCATGGATGTCACCCCTACAATGCACGGATAACCAGCTAGTCTGTCATATTGGTCGATTATAAACGATTTATTGTTTATAATAAAATCGGCTGTAATAGAAAAGACTCGTCTACTAAGTATGATATTACATAGATAACCGCTTTTGGTTTATTATTTTCAATAATGAACCTTTGGAATCGACCAAGAAAAAACAATTTCAACACCCCCTCAAAATTTGATGGTTTACGTTTCAAGTTACGTAGAATCCAAAAAACGAATAAAAATTTGGCCGTCCGTCCGCCGTACGCGGCACTTTTGCCACTTAGCATTTACCGATTTTGATGAAATTTGGTATGTAGGCTCCATTTGGGGTCTAGTTGTGCCCCGAAGATTTTGGTTGATGTAGGTCACTTCTAAGGGTTCCAAAATCAATTTTGAAATTTTGAAAACGCCCTAACTCAAAATTTGATATAAAGGTATTGTTTTTCCTTCAATTTAAGATTCTATAGAATTTTTAGAATTTTTTGAGACCACCCGGAGCTCTGTAGGACAAACCGTTCGCTCACTACGAGAATTTAAAGTTTGGACGTACTACAAATCAGAAACACGAGTGTGAATCGCAACAGAGGCCTAATCTCCGTTCAAATTAAAGCAGACCGAAATGCGATCGATGTTTTTCTTCATGTTGGATGGTTGGTGGCTTTTCAGACGAGTGATCTATATAGAAAAATAAAAAATAATGAACCGATGTGTAATAATTTGCAGCGTTTTCGGTGCTTTTTTTGTACCCTTCAGGACAAACTAGATCAAGATCGAAGTTCTTTCGTCTCGCACAGTGCGTTTTTGTTACGTCAAGTCTTGCTATATAGCCCCATTCAAAACCTGTAATTAGCACTTTACATTACACAGTACATTATTAGTAATACTAAATCAGATTACCCATTATATAAATTCCGTTGGCAGAATGTTTTGTTTCATTATGGAAATTATACGTTTTGAGCATCAACAACAACAACAAAGCTCCTTTTTGCAGTTGAAGATAGGTATTTTCTGCTGGATGAGATCGCTAGTGAGATTAATGTAATCATAATTAATGCAAACGGGACCAGAACCTCGCCAATCCGGTGATTTGAGGAAAAAAGCCCTCAAACTGTTACGATACGCCAGCAAATCCAACTAAAATTGCCAGAAACCTGATTGATGAAATTTGAAATGGCGTTACGTCAACTGATCACGTGATATGCCGTCCGTAACCACGTGAACCAATTATCGGAGGGTAGGGGAAAGCTGGAAGGAGGCAATCGTCCGTCATCTTCAGCTTCGACTTCATTTATCCGCTTTGAATTACTTATCTGCAGGTTCAAATGCATTAAGTCCCTAGGCGAGCGGCTTTCGAAATGTAATTGACCTTCTAGATATTGCTGGAGCGACTAACTCAAGAATTAATTTTTTCCTCTTCAATAACAACGAGTCCAGTTGGTTTTGATCAAATTACAGTAGAACATTCTATCCCTTGGGCAATGAAAATCAGAATTTACTTATTTCATTAATGGAATAAATTAACATACAAATTTGAACTTTTGGCAAATTCATTACGTTTCGACAACTACGTTGTCCACCTTTATTCCTTCTACAATGTTCAATAAAATGAAGTGAGAATTGATAATTGAGTCGGAATAAAGTTGCATGACAAGCTAGGAGACAATATCTATCCATAAACATGCTGGTTTAGTCAAGTTCTTCTAGTCAAGTCATTGTACGTACATCATAAATAAAATATCGGAATGCGCAAAAGCTGCCTCCAGCCTATCTAGTAAATTCATAAAACGTAAAATCAATTGTTTCTGCTTTTCTTCGTAGTTTTATACATACGCATATTTAACAATATTTAACAAAACGAGCAGCGACTTATTCATGGAATAGTTTTGATTTGAACATTCAATTAGGTGGATATTTCGTTTTATATTTGATTGTTTTCAAAGAATACTCAATTGAACCAAGAAAACTATTTCCTGGTCGAGAATTCATTGTGAGTTTTATGTTTTGAAAATTAATGAAGTGTGAACTACGAAGATGAGATTCGAGTTATTTTGATAGCAATGCGAGCTAGTGATCGGCAACAGTAAAAAAAAACGCTGCAAATTATTACACAATGGTTTATTATTTTTTATTTTTCTATATAGATCACTCGTCTGCAAAGCCACCAACCATCCAACATGAAGAAACACATCGATCGCATTTCGGTCAGCCTTAATTTGAACGAAGATTAGGCCTCTTTTGCGATTCACACTCATATTTCTGATTTATCGTACGTCCAAACTTTAAATTCTTTTAGACAGCGAACGGTTTGTCCTACAGAGCTCCGGGTGGTCTCAAAAAATTCTAAAAATTCTATAGAACCTTAAATTGATGGAAAAACAATACCTTTATATCAACATTTTTTGAGTTAGGGCGTTTTCAAAATTTCAAAATTCATTTTGGAACCCTTAGAAGTGACTTACATCAACCAAAATCTTCGGGGCACAACTAGACCCCAAATGGAGCCTACATACGAAATTTCATCAAAATCGATCAATGCTAAGTGGGGAAAGTGCCGCGTACGGCGGACGGCGGACGGACGGCCAAATTTCTATTCGATTTTTGGATTCTACGTACCTTGAAACGTAAACCATCAAATTTTGAGGGGGTGTTTAAAATTGTTTTTTTGGTCGATTCCAAAGGTTCATTATTGAAAATAATAAACCAATAGAGTTGGAGAATTCGAGATGAATTTGAATTCTACAAAACTGCAAAGGCGTAAGGGAAGGTACAAGTCTTGCAAATCCTCAAGTTTCAATCAGTATCGGTGAAGCTCTGAATCATCAACTTTTGCTGAATATGAGAACCATGTTATGAAGCGTATAAACGCTCAATGGTATTGTTATTAGAGTATTGTTATTAGAGCAGTGACGTTAAGAACAATTAATCTTATTTTATGAGGATTTAAGAGCGATTCAACTCTAGGAACGGTGTATCGAAATGCAACGGTGAAATCAAGGAAGACGGGAATAAGAGGAGTATTTTGGTTGAACGTTCGAGTTTCTTGGTAGAAGGCAAGTATCATCAATAACTGTACGGCTCTTAACCCTTAATTTCCCACTTCTTTAAAAAAAATTGTTTTTTCGGGTTTTTTAAATCAAAGTTGGATATATTTTGACAAATGAGTAGAATATTTGAGCAGATGTTTCCTAAAAGGCTCTATTACAGTGTGTCAGCTCAAGAATGATCTTTCCTAGGGCCACACTAGCGCTATCTGCGGGAGCAGAATCTGTCTATAAACCCATTTTTTTTTTGGAGAAGAAAAAGAAGACTTGGAAAGATCCTTGGTGGGATGTTGGTGTCATTTATTTCTCATACATAAAATAACCATGGAATAAGGTGGGAAAGGTTCACTTCATTGGGGGATTTGTGCTGCCTCAGACAGTGGCGAAAGGAAACCGAGCCAATAGCCTACAAGGTGAGAAATGACTCCCTATTACAGTATTACTCGATAATTTTTTAGTTTTTTCTTTGAGTTATTTTGTTTTACTATTACGTTTTCTTACACAACCAATAGATGGAGTATCAAGATAGCCAACGCTATCAGTTTTGGTTCAGAAGTGGATTAACTATTTCAGGTAAAAATTGGACTTCCTAAAAGATACTTCAGGATATTAAGGGTTAATCATCAATTTCTTCTGATTATGACGACTAAATTATGAAGAGTGAATAAATGCACAATGGTGTTACTGCAAATTTTGGAGACCTGCCTACAATTGATGAGAACCGTGAATAATGACACTAAATGTGATTTTACTGAGTGATATAAGTACTTTTCTACTCTTTGATCATTGATGTACTCAAATCCAACCGTGAAATCGGTAAAGACGGGAATAACTCAAGCACTATTTTGCTTAACGTTCGATTTTTGGTTTAAATTTTCAAAGTAATCATGAGAACCCGAGGATTCCTCGTTGTAGTGACTTCAAGCCAGAAGTACAACGTCAGCTTCGTGTCCGTCAGGATTTTCAACTCCCTACCCACGAACTTGAGATCATTATCGCCAAAACACATAAAAGCAACGCTTACTAAATTCCTTATTAAAACGCCAATGTACTCCATTCAAGAGTTTATCGAAGCCATTAAAGATTTAACCTTATAAATAAGTTACTAGGAACTTCCTTTTATCATGTGACTTGAGTTATATTAATCTATGTTAGATGTTTACTTGTGTTGGATGTTTCGCATTGTTTTGTTGTTGTTTTTTTTTCTCACGATTACTACCTATTGGTAATTTGACGATGTAATACCAATTACTGGTGACTTACAAATGTATTATTATTATTATTATTATTAATTAACCATTGGAATCGAGCAAGAAAAAAAATGTTAACACCCCCCCATCAAAATTTGATGTTTTACGTTTCAAGGTACGTAGAATCCAAAATCGAATAAAAATTTGGCCGTCCGTCCGCCGTACGCGGCACTTTTGCCACTTAGCATTGACCGATTTTGATGAAATTTATTGAAAATGGTATGTAGGTTCCATTTGGGGTCTAGTTGTGCCCCGAAGATTTTGGTTGATGTAGGTCACTTCTAAGGGTTCCAAAATGAATTTTGAAATTTTGAAAACGCCCTAACTCAAAAAATTTCGATATAAAGGTATCGTTTTTCCTTCAATTTAAGATTCTATAGAATTTTTAGAATTTTTTGAGACCACGCGGAGCTCTGTAGGACAAACCGTTCGCTCGCTACGAGAATTTAAAGGTTTATGTACGATAAATCAGAAACACGAGTGTGAATCGCAAAAGAGACCTAATCTCCGTTCAAATTTTAGCTGACCGAAATACGATCGATGTTTTTCTTCAAGTTGGATGGTTGATGGCTTTGCAGACGAGTGATCTATATAAAAATAATAAACCATTGTGTAATAATGTAGGTTTTTGGTATGAGTCTTCTGCATGTATCAAAGCTCGTGGCTCAATTTTGAATTTCCATTATCTGTATGGATTTGAATGATCAATCTTATCATCATAAGGACCGATTCGATGAATCGATATAAATTTGAAAAGTGAATGTGAACCTACACTCTAAGAGAACAGTGAATAACGACAAATCAGCTGATTATTGAGTGCAAACAAAATTTACTCTTATAGTGTTGTTTGAGATGTTGGCATGATGATTACATGCAGATGACTTACTTATGCCTCGTGGACCTCGCAAGAGGTTGAATTTGTGAACAAAACGTTATTGTAAACTTTCCCGTTCCCTGCATCGATTGTAACTTTTCAAATTGTGGTGAAAACAATCCATCTTTTCCAAGCTGCGGCGTCGCGAAAGGCGGAGTAGGGATTGTTTACCAACATGAGAGTGTGACTTTCACTCACCTGGTTCAAGAGAAGACGAGAGTTCGCAAGCTATGGACGGACTGAACGGCGAGCGAAGCGTCGTCCTCAGGTGAGGAGGGCCTCCGGGGTGGGGGAGTCCCTGAAGACCGCGATGTGGAGTATTGACGAGCCATGGATTCGTCCTGGACCTGGATCCTGTCTTTGACATTGGGTGCTATCGGTCATAAAGCCACCGGGTTTCAGGTTCACGAGCGCCGTTCCTATGGTAATTCTCATTTGATAGCTCACGAATGGACCCTCGAAGTGGTTCTTTTACGTTAAGCAGAGGTTTTATTTGGATACTTTGACACCATCATGGAAGTTGATGACTTTTGAAACTTCAATTTACTAGCCAAAATAGCTTCTGGTCACGCTACCATTAATTCCAATGAAAAGATCTAATGAAGAAAAGTTATTTTGTGGAGTGAGTCCCCAAAAAAAATGTAGCCAACTCGGGTGGGCCTTATAGCTATCTCACAAACAATAACACGGAAGTATAAAAACGTCTACCAAGTGGGTGTAGCACATAGCTTCCTCGTATCCGTAACCCGATTGTATAGATGATCCGATGCATAGTAGTTAATCTCAAAACATTAAAACAAGTTAATCTGTAACATCCCAGAAAATGTCATTGAAATCGATTGGAAAATGTAGGAATTATGGCCGTTACAAGGAATTCACGTTTGCGCATGCGCAGTGGCTACTATCAGTCCGAAGGTGTTGATTTTCATAGGGGATCGTCTTTCATAGGGATTTTACGTATGCGCATGCGCAGAGGCTTCTATAAGTTTTAAGGCCTTGATCTTCATTGGGAACCATCTGCAACCTAATCCACATAATCCCTGAAAATTTCATCGAAATCGGGTAGAAAATGTGGAAGTTGTGGCCGTTACAGGGAAATTCACGTTTGCGCATGCGCAGTGGCTTCTATCAGTCCGGGGGTGATGATTTTCATAGGGGATCGTCTACACACCAACCCGCACAATCCCTGAAAATTTCATTGAAATCGGATGGAAAATGTAGAAGTTATGGCCGTTACAAGGAATTCACGTTTGCACATGCGCAGTCGCTTCTATCAGTCCGGAGATGATGATTTTCATAGGGGGCCGTCTACACACCAACCCGCACAATCCCTGAAAATTTCATTGAAATCGGACTATAACTTCGTATAGTTATGCGCGTTACAAGGAATTCAAGACAGACACACAGACAGACAGACACACAGATACACAGACACACAGACACTGAACCAAAATTGTTCAGAAAGGCCTAAAACGCAAAACGCGAGTGAAAATTTTGATTTTGGAGAACTTTTTTTTTCGTCCTTGAAAAGTGAAAACAAAGCTTCCGCTACCTTGGTAGACTCGGAAGCAAAATTTAGCCAACTCGGGTGGGCCTTATAGCTATCTCACAAACAATAACACGGAAGTATAAAATCATCTGCCAAGTGGGTGTGACACATAGCTTCCTCGTATCCATAACCCGATTGTATAGATGATCCTATGCATAGTAGTTAACCCCAAAACATCAAAACAAGTTGATCTGTAACATCCCTGAAAATTTCATTGAAATCGGATGGAAAATGTAGGAATTATGGCCGTTACAAGGAATTCACGTTTGCGCATGCGCAGTGGCTACTATCAGTCCGAAAATGGTGATTTTCATAGGGGACTATCCACATGCTAATCTGGACAATCCTAGAAAATTTCATCAAATTCGGATGAAAAATGTAAATGTTATGTCTGTTACAAGGATTTTACGTATGCGCACGCGCAGAGGCTTCTATAAGTTTTAAGGCCTTGATCTTCATGGGAACCATCTGCAACCTAATCCACATAATCCCTGAAAATTTCATCGAAATCGGGTGGAAAATGTGGAAGTTATGGCCGTTACAAGGAAATTCACGTTTGCGCATGCGCAGTGGCTTCTATCTGTCCGGGGATGATGATTTTCATAGGGGACCGTCTACACACCAACCCGCACAATCCCTGAAAATTTCATAGAAATCGGACAATAACTTCGTATAGTTATGCGCGTTACATGGAATTCATGACAGACACACAGACAGACAGACACGGAACCAAAATTGTTCAGGAAGGTCTGAAACGTAAAAAGCGAGTGGAAATTTTGATTTTGGAGTACTTTTTTTTCATCCTTGACAAGTGAAAACAAAGCTTCCGCTACCTTGGTAAACTAAGAAGCAATAAGTTGACTTTAAAATGGGGGGTGCGCCTGATTTGTTAAAATATGTTTAATTGAAAGTAGACCTCACCCTGAGAATTTTGACACCGGCCGTTCTTTTTTTGGAAGAGTATCTTTTTTCCAAAGTTTCGAATGTTTATGACGTCACGCGCCCCTCCCGACTGGGCGGGACACCCCAGCTCACTGTGACGTTATCATTATTCGAAACTTTGAAAAATCAAAGAAAATGGTCTTCTCACGCTAGAAGATCGCGGTTGGTGTCAATTCTCAGAATGAGGTCTAGTTTTAATTCAAACTCTTTTCCGATTCACACTCGTGTTTCTGATTTATCGTAATTCCAACCTTTAAACTCTCGTAGGAAACGAACAATTTGTCCTACAGGGCTCCGCTTGGTCTCAAAAAATTCTATACTATCTTAAATTGATGGAAAAACAATACCTTCAAGTATATCAATTTTTTTTTTTAGTTAAGTAAGGCGTTTTCAAAATTTCAAACCTTATTTTTCAACCCTTAGAAATGACCTACATCAACCAAAATCTTCGGGGCACAACTAGACCCCAAACGGAGTTTACTACTCGAAAGAAAAATTCTCTAATAAGTATGTTTCTTTTAGCGAAACGTAAAGGTTTTTCTCTCATTTCAAGAGACTGTAGGAGACGACCAGAGGAGCTAGTCTCTGTGAGATGGCTTCCGTATTCGCCAATTACAGTCCTCTATTCTACGTGCTATTGTTCACCACAAAGACCCAGTGGCCCTGTGAAATCTGGTTGTTTCCTACCTTCTTTGAAACATCCTCGCCATGTCTACCTACTTCAACTTCAGAACGTTCAAACTACCGCAGTACCCGCTATAACAACAAATAATTATGCTGGTAATTACCTACTTGAAGAAAAGTAAAGTACCTCCCATTATTTTAATGAAGTTTACCTTCCATAATCATAGCTATTTAAGAATAATAAAAGGCTCTTGAATATATCCCAAAAGTTTGATACGGAACGACACCTTTCATTCCTTTATTTGGAAATAACTACAGGAAATTTCAATTACTTTCTCGAAATTCCCCTGGTTACTATGGAATTAGTTACCACTATTCTGGAACCAACTTCCAAATTGGAGCAAACTCCATTCTACGCGATTCATCGTAAATCGTAAGTTCATTGTAAAACTTTGATGTTTCAGGTAAATCGAGTTTATTGTTATTGCGTATAAATTGAGGGTGAGACAAATGAAGTCCTTTGTGTTGTTTGTAACTGCCTATTATTCTGGGGAGCTTTCAACAACCCTCTGGTTGTCATCATCAGCCCTACAACAACAAAATTGGAAATGTGACATATATAAGACATACAACTGTTAATAATTTTAGAGAATGGCTTTAGATTGATGTGTGGTTATAAAAATTCTATTGACAATGGTGGAACTGTTGGTAAATGCAAACAGTATTGCCAACGTCTGATTTAAAGTTGATAGAATTGTTGTTCTATCAACTTTAAATCAGACGTTGGCAAAACTGTTTGCATTCACCAATGCTCTTAGATGAGTCCTGAAGTGGGGAGACCAATTGGCGACCCTGCAGGTGATAACACCACCATTTTGTTTTTCAGTAGTTGTCTGGTTGTGCCTCCCACAACGACTTTACATTTTTTGCTGTTTGGTAAGTCAAATTTCTTGATTTTTTTAGAATTTTTATAACCACACATCCATCTAAAGCCATTGTCCAAAATTAACAACAGTTGTATGTCTTATATATGTCACATTTCCAATTTTGTTGTTGTAGGGCTGATGATGACAACCAGAGGGTTGTTGAAAGCTCCCCAGAATAAAAGGCAGTTACAAATAACACAAAGGACTTCATTTGTCTCACCCTCAATTTATTTGAAAAAAAGGATAGTCCCACCCAAGAATATAGTTATTGCGTATGTTCAGATCAGCTGTTTGAACGATGAAGCTAGCTCCTTTTCTGTATGTCTGTCCTAGGGATGGGTATCGTTATAAAAGTATCGATATTTTGTATCGATACTGTATCGTATCCGAGTATCGATATCCCAAGTATCGTTGGGCATGGGTATCGATATTTTAAAATATCGGGTATCGATACTTCAGTGTCACAAAATATCAATATCAACCAATTTTCTCAAGAAAAATGATTTTTTCAACAACTTTTATTCATTTTTTGCTATTAAGAGTCCTAGCAGAGTGATTTCTTCCATGATATATACGTTATTTGTGCAACCAAAGAGTAATGACCCAAAAGCCTCTCTATCTTCTTCATTTTTTAGCCATTATTTTGAATTTTCCGCGACAACAGTATCGATATTCGATATTTAGAAATATCGGATCCAAAGTATCGATATCCATAAATATCGGATAGTGGAGTATCGATACTAAAATATCGAGTATCAGTACGAAAGTATCGATATTTTGAAATATCGAGTATCGATACCCATCCCTAGTCTGTCCTTTATAATGGATATAAATTAAATATTGGTGTATCATATTTTACGATTTATTTCTTATAATAAAATCGGCTGTAACAGACTGAGACTCCTGTGGAGTCCACTAAGTATGATTTTACATAGATAACCGCTTTTTGGTGCTTTTGCTTCCGAGTCTACCAAGGTAGCGGAAGCTTTTTTATCACATTTCAAGGTTCAAAAAAAATATTCTCCAAAATCTGAAGCGTTTTACGTTTCAGACCTTCTTGAACAAATTTGGTTCCGTGTCTGTCTGTCTGTCTGCCACGAATTCCTTGCCACACCCATAGCTTCTACATAACTTGAACATCCTCCAATTCGACTGGCTTCACTTTTCTTCCGGCACTTCGTATCCGAAGGGGCACTGTCCGAATTATGGCGAAATCAATTGTTAATATGTATTGTTTTTCTGTTTTTCCCCAAGCGCTGAGGCTTCTAGTGATCCAAAATGCTTCTTCTGTTTTACCAGATAAACTGGTTTTGTCTCGGACAAAAAAGACCAACAGACTGATAGACAGACAGAGCCAAAATTGTTCGAAAAGCTCTAAACTGAGGGTAAAAGTTTTGATTTAGGGGGCCACATATTTTATTTTTCATACGATTGCGACTAAACGAATAAACAATAACAATAAACAAAATAACTGTGAAAGAATTTGGAGGTACTTTTACCGCAGTCATTAATGTCGAGTAATTCCACTTTTATAGAATTCATAAAATACTTCATTTCTCACTCTTTCTATTTTTGTTGGAAACTCAATATAACGGACTTCATACTTAATAACTAGCTGTAGATAAAACGAACCCTTGATTAAATAATTATACACACGTACTCGTTTTTCTCTCGAGCGTGTTTCACGGTCTCAAGCAATATCGAGGTACGGCGGTATACCGATAGTGCTTGAAGTATTGCTCGTTAGCTAACGAAAAATAAACATATTGTTTAGTAATGCATGCTTTCTAGGTGACGTCCCATTGGATAAGCATTGGGTCAATTAATACCAGTTGGTAAGCGAAAAACTGATCACTCGATGTAATTTATCAAGTATTTTAGGCAAGAAATAGTTAACCTCCCCTCCCCTCTCTTTACCATTATCCACCATAACATTTCTAGCGGCATAGGAGCCTCGAATTTGAAGAGCATATAAAAAACCATGATCTACCCAACGTGCGAGTTCGAGTTCACCCCCCAATGGTGCCAGTCTGGCACCAAAGAGGAAATACGTTGAACGTTCATCTATTACTTTTGGTAGGCAGTCCGTCGAAGTTCATTTCCATATTCAAGGTGAAATACAAAAAAAAAAAAAAAAAAAAAAAAAAAAAACATGAAATATGCGGTTTATTAGTTCTATGGTGGCACAGAGAATAATTCATGAAAATCCGGAGGTATAATGAGAATTTTTCCTCAACTTCAAAGCTTGGATACAATTATTAAGCTTTAAAGGAACCGAAATATTGGAAAATCGGATATTTTGTGAATATTATCCCCCACTCACCCCCTCCTCTTGCGAATTTTGATATTCTGGTGAAATAGTGTGCAATGTGGAAGATTTATGAGTCGAACCAAATAAGAAACACTCAAAACAGTTGGAAATTGAGGCCAGGGCAGATTTTACAGGATTATGCCCGCAAACTCACGTCTTTTGAGCACTGACCCCCCCTTCACCCCCTTCAAATAAAAAATTCTGAATTCCAGCGGCGTAGTGCAAAACTAGATAGGTTTCCGCGTCGAATAAAAAAAGAACGACGAAAATCGGTCGGAAATTGAG
Source organism: Apolygus lucorum (assembly GCA_009739505.2). Classification (NCBI taxonomy): domain Eukaryota; kingdom Metazoa; phylum Arthropoda; class Insecta; order Hemiptera; family Miridae; genus Apolygus; species Apolygus lucorum. The sequence continues at coordinate 59,986,398 of CM019180.2, forward strand.
GCCTGGGCAAAATACACAAGATAATGCCCAAAAAACGCACGTTTTTTGAACATTAACCCCCCTCCTCCCCCCCCCCCTTAAAAGGGAAAATTCGAAATTCCGGTGACGTAGTGCACAACAAGATATTTTTCTGCGACGAACAAAAAAGAACCACGAAAATCGGTTAAGAACTAAGGGCTGGGCAGACGACACAAGATTTTGTCACACACACACATTCACATATGTTTTTTTCGCGGATTTGGATTCAGAATGGTCTAAAATCGATTAGTGTGTGGTTATTTTTTTTCTGTTGAGTGTTGTCCAGCTTCACCCCAGATCGATCGCATAAGGACGCCCAAGTCTTACCGTGGGACGTCCTAAAAAGCGAAATCACAGATCGTGTTTCTGATTAATTACAGCTGGTTGGTCACAACTAGAACCCAATAGGAGCCCAAAAATCGAATTTAATATATTCCAAGTTCGCGGCAAATGTGCCGCGAACGGCCAGAAATTTTTTTTTTTTTTGTGTAATAAATTGAAATTATATTCTGAGGGTGCGTTAAAATTTGTCTTCTCTTCTCTATTCCAAATGTTCATTATTGAAAATGACATCACTTTTGTACACATTTTGGGAATGACGCCAAAATAAGGCTTCACACTCCCAAACTTTTTGCTTCCGAGTCTACCAAGGTAGCGGAAGCTTTGTTTTCACTTTTCAAGGACGAAAAAAAAAGTTCTCCAAAATCAAAATTTCCACTCGCGTTTAGCGTTTTAGACCTTTTTGAACAATTTTGGTTCCGTGTCTGTCTGTCATGAATTCTTTTTCTTTCTTTTTGAACTGTATTTGTCTTGAAGCCCGTAGTACATAGCAAGAAAATATGGCAAAAATATAACATAAAATACAACTACCTCGTAAAATACAAATACTGCTACATTAAACTGATGAAAAATACATGAAATCATTCCGTTTAGCTGATGTTCATATGTTCTTCACAATTTGAATATCCTCACAATTACTTTGATAATAGGGTGTGCGCCTGGGTAGGTGTTTAAACTGTTTATTGTTAAACTGTTTATTGTTATTTCCAATCGAAGGTAGACCTCATTTTGAGAATTTTGGTACCAACAACGACCTTCTAGCGTGCGTAAATCTTTTCCTACTAATTTTTAAACTTTCGACCGTTTATGACGTCACAGCGGGCTGGGGAGTCCCGCCCAGGCGAGAGGGGCGCGTGACGTCATAAACGGTCGAAACTTTGAAAAACCATAGAAACAGATCTACTCACGCTAGAAGGTCGCGGTTGGTGCCAAAATTCTCAGGATGTAGTCTACTTTCGATTGAAAATCTTTAAAAAAATTAAGGTGCTCCCCCTTTGACTTTTGTGGCACATTTATTTTATCAAGGTCAGTTGAATAACACCACACCAACTGCCATCCCGTACTGTAGCACAGATTGTACAAGCGCAATGTACATTCACGATGTAATGGGTCTCGCTTGAACACTGGTCTTAAATAATTAAAAACGAACAATTTCCCCAATTTCTTATGGAGAAAATCCACTTGATCCCTCCACGTTATCTTATTGTCTACGATCACACCTAAATATCGAAAATGACACACCTGAGAGTGCAATCCGGAGTATTCGCATGATTTTGGCGAAAATAAATTTATTGTATCACCACACGTCCATAGTGTACAAACAAACGAACATACTCGTACTTATATTTGTATGTAATATTGCTTGAAAAAAAAGTTCTCCAAAATCAAAATTTCCACTCGCGTTTTACGTTTCAGACCTTCCTGAAAGATTTTGGTTCCGTGTCTGTCTGTAATGAAATCCTTGCCACAGCCATAACTTCTACAATTCTTCCGATTTCGATGAACTTTTCAGGGATGGTGCGGGTTGAGGTGTAAATGGTCCCCTATGAAAATCATGGCCTCTAAATTGAAAGTATTTTGTGCGAATACGCAAACGTGAAATCCTTGTAACAGCCATAACTTCTACATTTTCTACAATATTCTGAGATTGTGCGGTATGACGTGTAGATGGTCCCCTATGACGGTAGTGTAAGAGAGAATGCACTTAGAGTTTGATGTTTCGAGATAAGCTACTGTTTATTGGATCATCAATACATTTCGTGGTGACCTTTTGTAGGTATTACCATCTGTTTACGAACACCAGGGTCGTATCTATCGATTGTCATCTCGTTTGATTAAAATGTGCATAGTTACTGAAACTATTTCCCTGGAATACTCGTCCTTCTTGGCTCCCGGCATTCCCCAAAATTAGCATACAGCGGAGCGGAAATCCTGGCCGACTCCGCATGCTTAGCACGCGAGTTCGCTCAACTTGGTATATGAGGTCAAGGCTGAGACACCCAGAGCCAGACCTTTTCACTACCTCTTCGGGTACCTTCATCCGGGGTTTTCGACCGATAACATTAAATTTTTGAAAATTGTTCAAAAATAAACTGACAAGTTACAGAGGCAGTGTTGCCTCTCTAATAATTAGAGGTTTTTCTTTTTTCGTACGAAATGCGTCGACGTTGTAATTATGTCCGAGTTACTCCAATTATTATGTCCGAGTTATAATTGGAGTAACTCGGACATAATTACAACGTCGAAGCATTTCGTACGAAAAACATTGTATCTGAGCAGGTAGGTATGAGTTAACTTGAACATCCAAATGATAAATCAGAAAACACGATAGAGAATGTCATCTACAGTCGATTTTCCAAGATATTACTGCTGATCGAATCACTAACAACTCATCAGCGATCATCCTTGTAACTATCTTCCACAATAGTGAAAATCGAGAGGTTGCATAGTAAAAAAACATTGCCCAAAGGTTTATTATTTTCTGTGTAGATCACCCTTCTGTATAGATCCCTCCCTACCAACCATAGGTACCTACTACCTACTTGGGAATTTTTGAAAATTTCAACCCCAACCATCAATCAAATGGAACTTAAGGGTTGAAATTGTCAAAAATGCCCTAGTAGGTAGTAGGTACCTACGGTTGGTAGGGAGGGGTCTATACAGAAGGGTGATCTATACAGAAAATAATAAACCTTTGGGCAATGGTTTGCAGCGCTTTAAAACCAAATGTTGGTTTTTTATTTTCAATAATAAGCCTCTGGAATCGACCAAGAAAAAAATTTCTTACCCCCCCTTAAAATTTGTTGGTTTACGTTTCAAGGTACGTAGAATCCGAAAATCGAATAAAAAATTTTCCGTCCGTCCGACGTACGCGGCACTTTTTTTTAGCAACACTGGACCGATTTGGTTCAAATTTGGTATATGGGCTCCATTTGGGGTCTAGTTGTGCCGCGAAGCCTTTGGTTGATGTCAGTCACTTCCAAGGGGTGAAAATTGAGGGTTGAAATTTTCAAGAGTGCCCTAGCTCGAAAACTCTCGAAACCATACCTTTAGGTTTTTTCACAAATTTAAAATAGTATTGAATTTTGAAATTTTTTGAGACCACCTGGAGCTCTGTAGGACAAACCGTTCGGTCCCTACGAGTGCTTAAGGGTTTTCCTTCGTTAAAACAGAATCACGAGTGTGAATCACAAAACAGGTCTAATCTCCGTTCAAATTTTATCTGACTAAAATGCGATCGCTGTTCATTCCTCCGATTTGTTTCAGTTTAGCTTTCTGAGCAACCTGCAATCAAATTTCCATATAAATCTCCCTTTTTGTTTTGTTCTTTCTAAAAAAAACTCCATTGTGAATGGGTGAAGGCAGTATGATGTGGTAGGTAGTACCAACCAATGGTTGGTAGGTAAAAAATGTTGGTAGGTTAAAAAAACGCTGCAAATCATTGCCCAAAGGTTAATTATTTTCTGTATGGATCACCCTTCTGTATAGACCCCTCCCTACCAACCGTAGGTACCTACTACCTACTAGGGCATTTTTGAAAATTTCAACCCTTTGGTTGAAACCAACCCATTTGGTTGGTGGTTGGGATTGAAATTTTCAAAAGTGCCCTAAAAGTACCTAGTAGGTACCTACGGTTGGTCGGGAGGGATCTACATGGAAGGGTGATCTATAATGAAAATAATAAACCTTTGGGAAATGATTTGCAGCGTTTTTCTCACATACCCCAAGGTAAAATACATGATTTATTATCCATGTCAGAAAAATAGTTAATTGGAAATATCCAAGTTACATCGAAGAGTGTTCGTACTTATTCGAATTAGTACATGTTCGTACTCCTACAATAAAATACACAGTACACACGCCAACTCAAGTACCTGGGTAGGTTTAGAACGATATAATCGTCGAGGAAATTTCATTAAAGGAAAAAAAACGTGGAAATTGTGAGTCAAAATGAGAGTCCATGCGGAGTGCAGAAGGCAGGAAACGTTGGCGCGGAAAGACCTTGACAAGCTTGCAAACCCAACGACGAGCAGCATGTGAATTACTCGAGTTCGCCATTCGCGGGTCAAGTTCACCTGGTCATCTGCCCACCTCAAGGCCTCCCACGAAAGGGGACACCCTTTTAAAATTAGTTCCAATTCGATATTCATACTAAAACCGTTTTAAAAATTAATTCATTCGCCCCCTCGTTTTTTTCTTACATTTTACTCCTTGAGAATGTGATGGATTTCGCCCCTGAACGCACGCCGAGAAAGGTAAACGGAGTACCTTATCGAAGGATTTCTTGTGCAGATTACACTGTAATATATTATTCTTACCTTGAGATTACTCGTCGCGTACGGCGGAGTTTGTTCCTGCCTATAATACACTCCGATCTCCGTCAAAAAGCAATACTATACGTATTGTAATTTCCAACACGTTACAAAGAAAATATCTATGAGAAAAAGTAAAACAGAAGAAAAAGAATAAAAATATTAAAAATTGGAAGGAGGAGAGAAATCACAAAGTGCTCTCTCAGCGGGGCAGAATTTGAATGATTAACTAAGCTCTTCAATGATCAGCTGGGTGAGCTAAATTCGGTTTAGGACGATAGGTGGCTAAAGCATGTTCCATGTTTTCCACTTTTAGCTTAACGAAATCACAAGGTGCTCTCTCAGCGGGGCAGAGTTTGAATGATTAACTAAGCTCTTCAATGATCAGCTGGGTGAGCTAAATTCGGTTTAGGACGATAGGTGGCTAAAGCATGTTCCATGTTTTCCACTTTTAGCTTAACGAAATCACAAGGTGCTCTCTCAGCGGGGCAGAGTTTGAATGATTAACTAAGCTCTTCAATGATCAGCTGGGTGAGCTAAATTCGGTTTAGGACGATAGGTGGCTAAAGCATGTTCCATGTTTTCCACTTTTAGCTTAACGAAATCACAAGGTGCTCTCTCAGCGGGGCAGAGTTTGAATGATTAACTAAGCTCTTCAATGATCAGCTGGGTGAGCTAAATTCGGTTTAGGACGATAGGTGGCTAAAGCATGTTCCATGTTTTCCACTTTCAGCTTTCAGTACCTAAGCGGACCCGACCCTTTTTTTAAATTTATTATTGATATTTATTGAAAATGAAGAAAAATGAGGTGCATACAATTTATTTTTATAATTTATTAGTTGTGTAACATATCTATTGATGATCTTGATTTATTGATATCTATCGAGTCTGCCCGGATGGTTTATTTATCATGTGAAAAATTTAAGAATTTTTATTTATTTTATTAGATTTTTATTAGATATTTATTAAATTTTATTATTTTATTAATATTATTTAATATTTTATTTAGAATAGAATAGAATATTTTATTATTTTAAGAATTTAAGAATTTTTTTAAGAAAGTTTTTAAAGTGAATAGAATGCAATTTATATTACTACATTGAACATACAATTAAACTCGCAATTTTATTCCTATTAAAGTCGGGATTTTTGTAAATTTTGAGCAGTGTCCAAGGATAGATTTTTGAGCACTACCACCATACAGGGTACAGTATTATAGGTACCACGAAGCAGGGTGTCCCAATACTTCAAATCACCAATATTTCAGAATTCGATTCTAGAACTGATTAGCAACAATTTATTTCTCTTGCCACTTTTTTTACCCCGCTCAAAATGTAAATTTTTTACATTGAATAAGGTGAAAAACACTCAATGTTTGTTGAAATAACATTTTGCATTCAAGCAACAGTTTCCCCCACAAATATTTATAGTTAACCTAAAAACGCTTCAGATTATTACACAATGGTTTATTATTTTACGGTATAGATCACCGGACGTGTTCCAATAAATTTCACAATAATCGCTTGAAATTGATCTAAAAAACATCATAGAGCATTTACTATTCGGTACCTAGTTATAGGTTTGTCGAAAAATTCTTAAAAATCGTCGCTATTAGAATGAAAAAACAATACCTGTACAGTGAAAGTTTTCAAGCTATTGAGTTTTGAAAATGTTTCCTCCAGTTTTTACCCCTTTGAAGTGACTGACAATAACCAAAACCTTCGGGGCACTGCCAGACACCGAATGGAGCCAGTAGCCCGAATTCATCAAAATAATTTGTCCACAGGAACTGGAGAAAGGTCCGCGTACGGCGGACGGACAGAAAAATTTTTATATGATTTTTAGATTCCAACCTTGAAACGTAAACCATCAAATTTTGATGAGGGGGGGGAGGGGATTCATTATTCAAAATAACAAACCTCGATTGAAAAGTGCCCTTGAAAAGCAAAAAAAATGGATCATGTTTTAGGCTGTTGAGGGCCTCTGAAGAAGACCGTGGTTTACTACGAGGAAATCACCAAAAAAAAAATTCAAGTTTGACTTTCTTAGAGTACCGTTTTTGCGAATTTTCAAGGAAAATGAAGTTGTTGCAATGGCCTCCGAATTTTTAGAATGGGCTTTTTCGAAAAGAATTTTTTCTAAAATCTTATTCTTTCCTATCCATATCCTATTCATATTCTTTCCAACGGTGTAATTAGATTCGAATTTTCATGAAAAATAATAATGAAGAAGTAAAAATAAAAATAAATAATGAAGTTATGAGCATTTTAGGGCCGCAAGGTCTGCATTTAAGGTGAGAGTAAAAAAAGAATACTAATAAATAGTTGAAAGTTTTTGCAAGTTAGTTTTAGAATCGATTACTGAAGTTACTCGTTGGTTTCGGAACATGTTGTATCCATACGTTTATAATATAATATATTATAATATATATTATATATAATATAATGAATATTATTCATCGCTCAATTTCGTTACTGATGAATACATTCACATTTATATTTCCAAAATACCCTACGTCGAGTCTGATCTAATTCCAGAACCTTGTAGGAGTGTAGGAGCATGCTTACTTGGCTTCCACGAATACTTGAAAGGTAAAATACAAATTTCCGTAATGTTGTGAAAGACTTGTTTATTCTATGAAAAAAAAAAGCTGCAAATGACTAGGTACCCAAAAGTTTGATTATTTTTCTGTACAGATCACTCGCCTGGAAAGAACATAGCTTTGCCCACTACCTATTAACCATACTACCACAGTACTACCTTTCTACTACTCATATCTACTTCATATTCAAGTTCATTTTAAAGAAATAAACGTTACACACTCAATTCGAAAAAACAGGGAGTTGAGGGTTCCTTCATTACAGGTTGCTAAGGAAGCAATACTAAGTACCTACTCGTTTAACTTGAAGATACGAACAGCGATTGCATCTTGGTCAGCTAAAATTTGAACGGAGATTAGACCTCTTTTGCGATTCACACTCGTGTTTCTGATTTGTCGTAAGGTTGGCCTGATTAAGGTTGGTTCTTCAGAGCTCAGGGTGGTCTAAAACTTCTAAAAATTCAATACTATTTTAAATTGATAATAAAACAGTACCTTTTTTGAGCTAGGGGATTTTGAGAATCGCAGACCTTATTTTTCAACCGGTATACCAAATTTCACCAAAGTCGGTCCTTGGTAAGTAAAGGAAGTGCCGCGTACGGCGGACGGACGGCAGTATTTTTATTCGATTTCCGGATTCTACGTACCTTGAAACGTAAATCAACGAATTTTGAGGGTGGGTTACAATTTCTTTTTTTTTTCATGGTCGATTCCAAAGGTTCATTATTGAAAATAATAAACCAAAAAGGTCGATCCTGATGTCTGCAACTCGTTCCCACTTGAGTGAACCTATGTTCAGCTTAAACCCTCTGCCTGGAGCCATTGAAACGTGTTCCCTTTTGTATCGGGCGGCTAAGGATTGGCTGTCGGTAAATGGCTTGTGTCTTAATGAGTTGAAGACCTCCCGTGTCTTTTTCAGGGCTCCACAGTCAAGACTATCTCACCCAGCAACGATTGTGCTTGACGGTTTGGATGTGTTGGTTGTGGAGGAAACCCGCTTTCTGGGGCTGCACTAGGGATGGGTATCGATACTCGATATTTCAAAATATCGATACTTTCGTACCAATACTCGATATTTTAGTATCGATACTTCACTATCCGATATTTTTGGATATCGATACTTTGGGTCCGATATTTCTAAATATCGAATATCGATACTGTTCTCACGGAAAATTCAACATAATGGCTAAAAAATGAAGAAAGTAGAGAGGCTTTTGGGTCATTACTCTTTGATTGCGCAAATAACGTTGTTTTCATGGAGAAAATCACCCTTCTTGGACTCTTGATAGTGAAAAATGAATAAAAATTGTTGAAATAATTATTTTTCTTGAGAATATTGGATAATATTGATAGCTTGTGACACTAAAGTATCGATACTCGATATTTTAAAATATCGATATTCATGCCCAACGATACTTGGGATATCGATACTCGGATACGATACAGTATCGATACAAAATATCGATACTTTTATAACGATACCCATCCCTAGGCTGCACATAGACGGTCGCCTTAATTATGATACACATGTTTCGGGATTGTGTAAACAATTGAGCAGCTACACCTTTTGCCTGCGGAAGCTGAAAACAATGGCGAATCGCTCCTTTCTGCTGACAGCTAGGGATGGCAACGATACATTTCATATATCGATATGTTACGTTTGATATATCGATATATTTATATCGATATAGAGAACCGATAATATCAATATATTGACCGATATATCGCGACTTGTTTTCAACAAGTAAAAATTTAATATTGAAATGAATGGATGAGAAGGGACGCCTGTACTTGTAATAACAGCAAGTAATTTTGTTCCAAATTTTGTAGGTAGATGTAGGTACGTGATGGGTAGATTTCAGACTGTTGACTTCAGCTCAGACATGATTGTGTATATAGTTTACACCTACAGTCGCTCTCAAGGCTCAATTACTAGAGCCAAAATTGATGGAGGCTAGTTTACATTAAAACTACCTACTATACGAAGTGGAGCATGTTTACACAATAATTACTTTCAATTTTGAAGGATCATGAATGTCTACAGTATACCCCTGTCAATTTATAAATTAATTTAACATTGTAATGGCATTTTCGCACTTTTTTTTCGTTTACCCACTAACTTTTGAAAGTAGATTAATACTTATTTCACCCGGTTTTTCCAAATAGATCTTCTGAAATGACGAATATATCGATAGATTTCTTCCAAAATGATGTTAGAAACGTTTCAATTCACCTACCTACTTACTTCTTCAAGTTCTTCCAAGTAGATCTTCCGAAATGTCAATAAATGTCTTCCTAAATTAATTTTTTATATTTTTAAAACGTTTTAATTCACCTACTTACTTCAACACGTTTTACGAAGTAAATCTTACGATATATCGAAATATCGATATATTTTATCCGATATATCGTAGGTATTGATGTCTTATTGACGATATATCATTTGATCTGTATATCGATATATTTCATTCGATATGCCACCCCTACTGACAGCATACCACTCTCTCGTGATGTCAAGTGCTACTTATGCAATATTGTTCTGGGGGTCACCTGCAAATCTGGAGTTGGTTTTCAGGATGCAGAAACGTGCCCTGAGAATACTTTTGGTACTGAAACCTGGGCAGAGTATAATTCCGAGAAAATAAGCTGATGACTGTCCCTGCCACCTATGTATATCGCGCTATCCTGTTTGCTCGGAAACTTCGTCCGTGGTTTGAAGACACGAAGTTCGACCATAACTATTCTGAACCATTTTCTAGTCTGTACTAGAAAAGTATTTTATAAACACTGAATTTTATAGTGTCAAAGACTTTTTTCAATCATCTGTGCCAGCTTTGGCTGATTATATTAGAGAGTAGATAGGCAGCACGGTTATTCTATTTTTGGTTTATTATTTTCAATAATGAACCTTTGGAATCGACCAAGAAAAAAAATTGTCTAACACCCCCTTCAAAATTTGTTGGTTTACGTTTCAAGGTACGTAGAATCCAAAAATCAAATAAAAATTTGGCCATCCATCCGCCGTCCGCCGTACGCGGTACGCGACACATTCTCCACTTAGCATTGACCGATTTTGATGAAATTTGGTATGTAGGCTCCATTTGGGGTCTAGTTGTTCCTCGAAGATTTTGGTTGATGTAGGTCACTTCTAAGGGTCAAAAAATTAATTTTACGAAATTTTGAAAACGCCCTAACTCAAAAAATTTTGATATAAAGGTATTGTTTTTCCATCAATTTCAAGATAGTATAGAATTTTTCGAGACCACGCAGAGTCCTGTAGGACAAACCGTTCGCTCCCTACGAGAATTTAAGGGTTGGACGTACGATAAATCAGAAACACGAGTGTGAATCGCAAAAGAGGCCTAATCTCCGTTCAAATTATAGCTAACCGAAATACAATCGATGTTTTTCTTCGTGTTGGATGGTTGTTGGCTTTGTAGACGAGTGATCTATAATATGGATTATTACACAATGGTTTATCATTTTTCTATATTATAGAAAAATAATAAACCATTGTGTAATAATTTGCAGCGTTTTTGTTGTTTGTTTTTAATTTGGGTAAGTGTCTTATTTGTAGTCTCTTTAATTTTTGACAATTCCATTCATACGTTGTTGTGAAAACTGGAAATAAATATTATTATTATTATATTACTAAACAACGAGTTTTCCTGTAGGACTAAGAAAAATAACATTTTCTCAACATCTCCGTTCACTGATTAGTGATGAATCACAGGTCAGCACTGACTGAATTTTATGACGTCCAATTATTGCCACCCTCATAAATATTCAGCTCGAGTTATTCGAAGGTGAAATTTCCTCTTAGATTCCGAGAATCGCGAACACATTTCCTCCTTCTGCGTTGCAAAAGAGGGTATTCCCGCCTAGACTGGGGGACTCCCTGGAGAAGGCACAAGCGAAACTCGGACGATAATGTCTCGTGAGCGAGAGAGGCCTGAACTGGTTATAACTAGTATTTCTCGACTTTACGAGATGTAGTCAAGTAGCCCCTTCATCTCTGTCTGACATTCAAATTAGGGACCTCAACCTGCCATTTTCCATTCGGCTCATTTCGAGTGAGAACTGGACCTAACGATTTGCTCGCTAAACGCGCCACGAGATGACCTACCTCCCGGATTAGACCTGTTATTAATTTTGCTTTGGAGCTCGGTTTAGATTATTCCTGACAATGACTTTCTTGTAAAGCGCGTATTTTCAACAAGATTGAAACCCAAATCCTAGGGAATCTTAATGATTCTTTTATCAAATATTAACGGAATTGGAAAACTCCCCGTTTACAAAAACTGGGTTCCTTTCAGAATCATAACTCCGTATAGATAATATAACGTAATAGCGAATTCAAAAGAACCTTTGCCGTAATTGATAAGAGAAAGTGAATATAGCACATCTCCTAATAAGCATGGTCTCTTCGATTCTGATTTATCATAGAAGTCACGAGCGCATTCTAGTGGAAGTGGGTTCAATTAATCATCGGCCTGGTGCACATGATGGCACAGTAATCAGCACTTATCACCGTCAAAGAGAGAGCGTGTCGCATATATTTATAGAATTTATTTTTAATTCTTAACCATCAATGCACGTTGTTTTTAAACTCGTTATCTTATTTCCTTCCGTCAAAGCTGCTTGTCCAATCAGTTTGTGTTCCTAGTACAACATATTTTTTTCTCTTGTAAGCAGCTAGGTATCTAGTATTAACGAATACTATCTTTTGCGCAGTTCTGAAGATAATGAGGCCGTGGCCTTGGATATTCAAATTGTAGTACGTAACAGTATTAAATACTGTCACTTTAAAAATCTTCCTAGATACGTACTACAATTTCAATATCCAAGGCCACAAATTTTGTGGCTTTGGAGGACGATTTTGGTTTACTATTTTCAATAATAAGCCTTTAGAATCGAGCAAGAAAAAAAATTTTGCCCCCCTTCAAAATTTGTTGGTTTACATTTCAAGGTAGGTACGTAGAATCCGAAAATCGAATAAAAAATCTTCCGTCCGTCCGCTGTACGCGGCATTTTTTTTTTTTTTTTTTTTTTTTGTAGCAACACTGGTTCAAATTTGGTATATGGGTTAGAGATGGGCAAAACGGTTCACCAAGAAGAACGGCTCTGAGCGCTCCGCTCATTCAAAAGATCCAGATCTTTTCGACGGATCAGTAGCTCTTTTGAGCTCGTATTTATTGTAAAGATGAAAATACGATGAAAAACGCTACAAATTGTTACACAACGGTTTATTTTATTTCTGCCTGAAAATGTTTATTCGATTGTTGGATTCTACACTACCTTGAATCCTAAACCACGAAATTTTGAGGGCGAGAGGGAATAATTTCTCTGTTGCTCGATTCCAATGGTTCATTATTGAGAATAATAACCCAAAAAGCGCCGTTGTTCAATAAAGATGCTCAACAAATCCTTCAAAAAATCAACGAAAAACAATAAATGAACACGATTAAAGCAATGAATAAGTAAAACTTAAAAATACAGTTTTTTGGTAAAAATATTTATTTATATGAAATCTGCATTTTTATGCCTCTAATGACAAACCACAATTTAAAAAAAAAAAAAATTCTTAGTAGGTATAACATTTTCATAATATAACATTTTGATGTTATATCATGTTATTCAACAAAGAACATTAAGGTAACCAAGTTGAAAGAGAATAAACGAACCAATAAGTACGTAAGCTTCAATATTGATAATAATGGTAAGATAAGGATGTGCTTTTGCTTGCCTTTTGAACTTGTATCAGAAAGCTCCTCACAAAAAATCATGATGTAAAAATCAAACAGGGAGAAAAAACAACGGAAAGAATCAGAAAGTGGGTCACAGAAAACACTGGAAAAATACGGTAAAGTTTACGACCAAAAATACAATAATGTATGTGGTGGTACGATACAATTCCGCAAAATTGTATTGTTTGATCGGCTTATATCGTATTTTCCCTCGGAATTATCGTACGGGTTGGCAACAGTGAGCTGACGAAAAGGAGGTCCTAATTTTCTCGAACACTGCCGATCTCAAAAGAAGAACGAAGAGCCGCCGTTCTCAAAAAAACCGATGACCGAAGAGCCGCCATTCATTTATTTTACTGGATCTCAAGAGATCCAAAGATCGAAGAACCGCGATTCATTTGTCATTTTTACTGATCCGCAGTTCACTCGCTCTTTTGAAGAACCGATCTTCACCGAACACCACTAGCAATGAGCTCAAAAGATCCGAAGAGCCGCGGTTCATTTTTGCTGACCCGTGGTTCACTTGCTGTTCTGAAAGAGTCGGCTCAAAGAGCCGGATCTTTAATGAGCGACCCATCTCTAATATGGGTTCCATCTGGGGTCAGCTGGACACTCAGGACATCGTTAGACTGCTGAATAACGGAAGTTGTTGGTTGAAATTAACCAAGTATGGCGAAAAATGCTGGATATATTGATCGAAACTTATAGAAGAGTTCAACTGGGATTAGTATTAAGTAGATTTTGTAATATCATAATATATAGTTTATTTGAAGTTTAGTATCTACTAAAATGGCTCGAAATAAAACGAACACAAATAATTTGGTCATACCACTCGGCAGACGGACGTGACGTCCATGCCTAACATGTTTTTCTTTTTCATTTTTATTTATACCAATTTTGTATCCTATTATTTTCGTTAACAAACGTGTTTTCTCTCTCTCTCTCTCTCTCTCTCTCTCTCACTCACTCTCTCTCTCTCTCCCATCAACACCCTAATCCTTAAAATACCTGAAAATCTCATCGAAATCGGATGGAAAATGTAGAAAAGGTTACAAGGAAATTCGAGATTGTGCATTAGCATTGGCTACTATTCATCCTGGGGCGATGATTTTCATTGGAAACCATCCTCTTACCAATCTGAACAATCCCTTAAAATTTCAACGGAATCGGATGAGAAATGTGGAAGTTATGGCTGTTACAAGGGATTCACGTTTGCGCATACGCAGAGGCTACTATCAATCCGGGGACGATAATTTCAATAGGGGACCGACCACCTACACGCCTACCCTCACAATCCCTGAAAATTTCATCGAAATCAGACTATAACTTCGTATAGTTTTGCCCATTACGAGGATTTCATGACAGACACTCACACAGACATACAAGGAACCAAAGTTGCTCATGAAAGCCTGAAACGTAAAACGCAAATAGAAATTTTGATTTTGGAGAAAAAAATTTATTTAACTTTTTTAACCTTGAAATTTAAAAGCAACACTTCCGCTACTTTGGTAGACTCGGAAGCAAAATTATTAGGTGTGCCTATGTTTTTATCCCTTTGTTTCGAATAGCAAGTTTCAAGTCATTCCCACTAACAAAGTCCTCCAGCAGTTGACAAACGCTACAAATAAAGTTCAATTATTTAACAAACAGGTGTGAGGGGAGAGGGGGGAGTTTAACGCATTCCTTCGTAATGAATCACTTCAGTAGAACTTTGAATTAATCTACTGAACTGAAAGGCCATTCCACAGAGTAACAGGAACATTCCATCAGAATTTGTGTAAACTAAGGAACTTCTCAACTCTAAAGAACTCATTTTGAAGAGCATGTGAAATAATGTAAATTTTAATGCAATCTTTCTGCAATCACTAAGAACCAATGAGAGATATTCTAGTGTCAATAAGATGGAAACGATCGAAACGAGCAAATGCGATTATAGAAGACACTTACCTACTTAGATTGGTGAATGAATAGATTTTATTTGCCTAGTAAATAGAGTATAATATACTATATAACATATTATGTTATCAAACTAATAATTATTTACATTTTCAAACCCTCCTTCTTTCAACATTAATAAATATAAAAATATTTCCTCATTCCAGACTGGGTAGTTCTAATAATAAAATTAAACGAAATGCGGCAGTTCAAGTACCTACGTGAAGTATGTCCTTTCTGCAACGTATGTGACCCTCAAAAACATACAAGAAATTTCTCGCGGTCAGTCAAAAATATTCTCCGGCTTTTCCTAGTGTCTTAATGTATTATTGGCTTTGCGTAATCGAATATTGTTAAGAAGTTACTCAATTGTGTAAACATTGCGGGTGCCCATACTTATAGAAGAAAGTAATCATAATCATGCATAATGGTCATGATTGATGCAAAAGTCTTCAACCACCATTTCTTTTGTGCAATTGCTATTATCGAAATGTCTGCGACAGTCTCAATCACCGTGAAGCGGTAGGTACCTACATGCGGGAAATTACGATTGTAATGATGTCGAACTCATCAATGAGGAACTCCATCAATGAAGACGGCAGTTGGAGCGAAAATGGTGAAACCTCATTGTCTGGAATGGGAGTTTCGAAAACAACGATTATCACAGCCGGGGCATAAATGCTTTCGGTCTCTCCTGTCGAAGATCGTTAAGTGATAGGGATACTGGGCTATCGAGTTGCGAAAGGTGTGACGTCACTTGTGCCTTATGGATCAAGTCCTTGATGAATGGACGGACCAACCTTGACCTGAAGTTACCTCTGTGAAGAATCAAAGAGGCAGGAGGACGTTGAAGATGTTGACCTCTTATCCTAAGTATAAACATTGTCAGGGGGGGCCAGGTGAATCTGGAACCCTGTGGAGCTAGCCATGGAACTGTCATTAGTTGAACACCTACGTACAAGAAACAGTTGATGAGCACGACTCCGAATCTTTACCTAACCAAACTGGATAACACACTTTTAAATATGATTACTTAAATAACGATGTATCACGATTTATTAATCTTCAATGAATCAAAAATATAACACACTGTAGATTTCCGAAAAATCGTATTATTAAAAACTTTATTCCAACGAAATTACTTGAAACTACTTGATGCAGATATGGACCACCATCCCTTTAGATCTCTACTACTCCCTTTAGATACTCATCATTTTTAAAATTTAATGAAATTCCTTCCACCAAACACAACCTTAGTGAAACACTTATATCAGAAAAACACAGGAAGTTATAATTTATGCAATAATTGTACATTTAAAGAACAACAATTTTGTAACTTATTCAATTGGTATGATTTCCCCACATTTTCAATTTATTCTACCTTCAAAGCCATGTTAATAGTTTTCTGAGTTGGCACACATTAACGTGAGCTAAAATCTGTTTTCCATTAGTAATTTTGTAACATCCCTGAAAATTTCATCGAAATCAGATAGAAAATTTAGAAGTTATGGTCGTTACAAGGATTTCACGTTTGCGCATACGCAGTGGCTACTATCAATCCGGGGACGATAATTTCAATAGGGGACCACCAACACGCCTACCCTCACAATCCCTGAAAATTTCATCGAAATCAGACTATAACTTCGTATAGTTTTGCCCATTACGAGGATTTCATGACAGACACTCACACAGACATTCAAGGTATCAAAGTTGCTCACGAAAGCCTGAAAAGTAAAACTCAAATAAAAATTTTGATTTTGGAGAAAATTTTTTTTTTTTTAACTTTTTGCTTCTGAGTCTACCAAGGTAGCGGAAGCTTTGTTTTCACTTTTCAAGGATGAAAAAAAAGTTCTCCAAAATCAAAATTTTCACTCGCGTTTTGCGTTTTAGTCCTTTCTGAACAATTTTGGTTCCGTGTCTGTCTGTGTGTGTGTCTGTCTGTCATCAATTCCTTGTAACGCGCATAACTATACGAAGTTATTGACCGATTTCGATGAAATTTTCAGGAATTGTGCGGGTTGGTGTGTAGACGGTCCCCTATGAAAATCATCATCCCCGGACTGATAGAAGCGACTGCGCATGCGCAAACGTGAGTTCCTTGTAACGGCCATAACTTCCACAGTTTCCATCAGATTTCGATGAAATTCTCAGGGATGTTACAGATTAGTATTTAAATGGTCCCCTATGAAAATCATCATCTCCGGACTGATAGAAGCGACTGCGCATGCGCAAACGTAAATTTCCTTGTAACGGCCATAACTTCTACATTTTCCATCCGATTTTGATGAAATTCTCAGGGATGTTACAGACTAGTATTTTGATAGTCCCCTATGAAGATCATCACATTCCAACTGATAGTAGCCACTGCGCATGCGCAAACGTGAATTTCCTTTAGGCGTACTCCGTGGTATCACCACCCGTGTCCTGCTCGGCTCATATTTGAACTGGTGGTCGTTTTATAGAGGCACTTCCCTTCATCCTTCTCTCCCACCCCCATCTTCCTCATCTTCCCTTATCCCTAGGGCCGGCGTCGGGTGAGTCCTGGGCGTCCTCCCCATTATATTTGATTTATTTATTTATTTTGTTTTTATGGCGTGCCCCCTCCGTCACAAAAGACAAATTGCCTTTGAGGGGAGATTAAAAAAAAAAAAAAAAACGGCCATAACTTCCACATTTCCTACCTGATTTCGATGAAATTTTGAGGGATTATGCAGATTGGGGTTTAGATGGTCCCCTATAAAAACCATTACCCCCGGACTGATAGTAGCCGCTGCGCATGCGCAAACGTGAATTTCTTGTAACGCCCATAACTTCTACATTTTCCATCCGATTTGAATGAAATTTTCAGGGATGTTACAGATTAGTATTTAGATGGTCCCCTATGAAAATCCACCTTTGGAGTGATACTAGCCACTGCGCATGCGCAACCGTGAATCTCCTTGTATCGGCCATTCCAAATTTTCTACCCGATTTCGATGACATTTTCAGGGATTAGTCGGATTAGATTGTAGATGGTCCCCAATGAATATCAAGGCCTTTAAATTTACAGAAGCCACTGCGCATGCGCATACGTAAAATCCTTGTAAAAGCCATAACATTTACATTTTTCATCCGAATTTGATGAAATTTTCTAGGATTGTCCAGATTAGCGTGTAGATGGTCCCCTATGAGGGTAATGAAAGGTACTTAAAGATTGGTGTTTTGAGATTAACTACTACGCATCGGATCATCTATATAATCGGGTTATAGATACGAGGAAACTATGTGCCACACCCACTTGGCAGACGTTTTTAACCTTGAAATGTAAAAGCAACACTTCCGCTACTTTCGTAGACTCGGAAGCAAAATTATTAGGTGTGCCTAAGTATAATAAGACTTATTATACTTATTTCAGTACAAGGTGACCCGATGAAATCTCATGCGATCATAAAATATTATAGCCAGTCTCCAACATCCATCGAATTTTGAACAAAATCGGTGGATTGAATCGTGGAAACTCGGCTTTTCAGGAGAATTGACTTTGTGCCTAAACCCACAATGCTATTAGTCCGATTGCCATGAAATTCGATAAAGACCTATCAATAATACTCCTAGCATTTTTCTTCTTGTTACCACCCCCAAGTTTCCACCTCATCAGTGCTAACTCGAAGATAGGACCAAAAGTGTGTGTTAGTGCCTCCACCTCCGACGATCTACAACCTTGAATTTTGGTTCCGTGAATGTCTATTTGTCATGAAATCTATGTAACGATCAATACTATTGTCAAATTTTGATTAAATTTTCAGGGGTTAGAGGGTGTAGATGGCCCCATATGAAAATCATCTCTCTCGGATGCTCGGAAACGTAAAAAACCTTGTAACAGCCATAACGCCTACATTGTTCACCCCATTCTGATGCAATTTTTCAGGGATTGTATTGTGTAGATGGTCCCTTATGAGGGTGTGCAATACGAGGAATATCTTGAGATTAGCTACTGTGCATTGTATCATCCATACAATTACGATGTTCTTACCTAAGAAGAGGTACGCTCTCAGAAGACGGAGTACTAAAGATACTGAATGGTCAATGAAACTTGAGCAATTCGATAAAATATCTCAGTGATGCGGGAATGTATAGGCAAAACAAAAAACAAGTGGGTGTGGCACATAGCTTCCTCGTATCCATAACCCGATTATATAGATGATCCGATGCATAGTAGTTATTCTCAAAACACCATCTCTAAGTACCTATTACTACCCTCATAGGGGACCATCTACACGCTAATCTGGACAATCCTAGAAAATTTCATCAAATTCGGATGAAAAATGTAAATGTTATGGCTGTTACAAGGATTTTACGTATGCGCATGCGCAGAGGCTTCCGTAAATTTTAAGGCCTTGATTTTCATTGGGGACCACCTACAACCTAATCCGCGTAATCCCTAAAAATGTCATCGAAATCGGGTAGAAAATGTGGAAATTATGGCTGTCACAAGGAATTCACGTTTGCGCATGCGCAGCGGCTACTATCAGTCCGGGGGTGATGATCTTCATTGGGGAACGTCTACACCCTAATCTGCATAATCCCCGAAAATTTCATCAAAATCGGGTGGAAAATGTGGAAGTTATGGCCGTTACAAGGAATTCACGTTTGCGCATGCGCAGTTGCTACTATCAGTCCGAAGGTAATGCTTTTCATAGGGGACAATGTAAATACTAATCTGTAACATCCCTGCAAATTTCATTGAAATCAGATGGAAAATGTGGAAGTCATGGCCGTTACGAGGGATTCACGTTTGCGCATGCGCTGTCGCTTCTATCAGTCCGAGGATGATGATTTTCATAGGGGACTGTCTACACACCAACCCGCACAATCCCTGAAAATTTCATAGAAATCGGACAATAACTTCGTATAGTTATGCGTGTTACAAGGAATTCATGACAGACACACAGACATACAGACACAGAACCAAAATTGTTCAGAAAGGTCTAAAACGCAAAACGCGAGTGAAAATTTTGATTTTGGAGAAATTTTTTTTTTCATCCTTGAAAAGTGAAAACAAAGCTTCCGCTATCTTGGTAGAGTCGGAAGCAAAATACATAAATAGTGACAATGGCAAAGCTGTGATCTTTGCAGACGAGTGATCTATACAAGAAAACAATAAACCTTTTGTAATAATTTACAGCGTTTATTTTACCGTATTGCAATAAAATATTTGAAATGGCTGGTATATAAAACTGGCGAACAGCTGGCGTATAACCCTTCGAAATAGAAACAAGTGAAGTTAAAAGGGTATTCAGTGATGAAAACTGAGTAACGATTTTGCGAGTTGTGGTCTTTTATTATTCTGGGAATTCTACCCGAGTATCCGTGCGATTGGGTACTGTACTGTTCACATATTTATATAGAAGCGCAGAAAGTTCGACGACATTTTCAAGAGATCTTTCCTGGTAATATTCGTCGAGTGTTATATTATTAGTGTGAATGTTATTCTTACGGGCAGACCCTCTCAAATTCCACCATCGGTTCAATCCCTTCAAATATTTGAACGCAAACTTTGTCCCGTTTCAGTTAACTCCGGACGGCGGGCCGCCTGTCCACGTGGAATCATCAGGTACCCAATTCCGACGGAGGTTACATTATCTCGCGTCTGGAAATTTTTCAACCTCGCATGGATATTATCATAATGATTACGCGTATTTGGGCAATTACGAAAGTCACTGTGTTTCTGGCACGTCGAGAGCGGAAAAAAACCAGGGAATATTTCGGCTGTCTGCCACGGCTTCGATTATCGTACATGGAATTGGAGTTCAAAGCGATAATTATTGAGGAATTAACACCCCCCACCACCATGTAGTATTACGCGTACATTCAACTCCATAACAAAACAATTATCTTAATGTATGCTCAGAGCAATATATGACGAAGCCCTAGAATAATAATTGGTATTATTTTATAATTATTGCAAAAGTGATTATAAAAAATCCACTGAACTCCTAATTTCTCCTTCTTCTATGTCCTCCAAATCCATACACAAAAACGCTGCAAATTATTGCTCAATGGTTTATTGTTTTCTGTATAGATCCCTCCCTACCAACCGTAGGTACCTACTAGGGCATTTTTGAAAATTTCAACCCCAACCACCAACCAAATGGAAATGAAGGGTTGAAATTTTCAAAAATGCCCTAGTAGGTAGTTGGTACCTACAGTTGGTAGGGACGGATCTATACAGAAGGGTGATTTATACAGAAAATAATAAACCGTTGAGCAATAATTTGCAGCGTTTTTTTTTACCTACCAACTTTTTAGGACGTCCCACAGTAAGACTTGGGCGTCCTTATAAGATCGATCTGGGGTGAAGTTGGACAACACTCAACAGAAAAAAAAAATAACCACACAGTAATCCGTTTTAGACCATTCTGAATCCAAATCCGCGAAAAAAACCATAGGTGTATGTCTGTGTGTGTGTGTGTATGTGTATGTGTGTGTGTGTGTGTGACAAAATCTTGTGTACTCTGCCCAGGCCTTAGTTCTCAACCGATTTTCCTGGTTCTTTTTTTGTTCGACGCGGAAAACTATCTAGTTGTGCACTACGTCGCCGGAATTTCGAATTTCGCCTTTTAAGGGGGAAAAAGGGGGGGTTAATGCTCAAAAAACGTGCGTTTTTGGGCATAATCTTGTGTCGTCTGCCCAGGCCTTAGTTCTCAACCGATTTTCGTGGTTCTTTTCTTCTTCGATTCAAAAAACTATCTAGTTGTGCACTACGGCGTTGGAGTTTTGAATTTTGCTTTTTAAGGGGGGGAAAGGGGGGGTTAATGCTTTAAAAACGTGCGTTTGCAGGGGTAATCTTGTAAGATCTGCCCAGGCCTCAATTTCCAATCGATTTGCGTGTTTCTTTTTTTGTTTGACTCAAATAACTTCCGAGTAGTACATGCTTTTACCAGAGTACCAAAATTTGCAAGGAGAGGGGATGGGTGGGGGTATAATATTTACAAAATATCCGATTTTTCAATATTTCGGTTCCTTTACTGCTTACTAATTGTACCCAACCTTTGAAATTGAGGAAAAATTCTCATTATACCTCTGGATTTTCATGAATTATTCTCTGTGCCACCATGGAACTAATAGTGGTGCCACTATGGTGCCAGGACACCATAAACCGCATATTTCGTGTTTTTTTTTTTTTTTTTTGTGTTTCACCTTGAATACGGACGTTAACCTGGACAGACTGCCTATTAAAACTAATAGATGAAACTTCAATGTTAAGACGTATTTTCGCTTTGGTGCCAGCCCGGCACCATTGGTGTGGGGGGTGAACTCGAATTCGCATGTTGGGTATCGTAGATCATGTATTTCAAAATGCTCTTCAGATTCGAGGCTCCCATGCCGCTAGAAATGTTTTAGTGGATGATGGTGAGGAGGGGGGGGGACACTATTTCTTATCTAAAATAATAAATAAATTACATCGATTGAAACTGTTTTATCGCTTACCAACTGGTTAAACTTATCTAATGCTTATCCAATGGGACGTCCCCTGGAATGCATGCATTACTAAACAATATTGTAAAAATACGACAAAGTTAGAGAGACAATATTTTTGTCATGTAATGCACAAACTCAACAACAACTTTTTTAACTGTCAACAAATTCTTAACAACCAACATGTGGAGTTGAAATCATCAATCCCACATTATCCCCCTCTTCTGGATTTTCTTTTGGGCGCACGTTAGCTAGGGCCAGTCTGTTTGCGTGAAGCCTTCTCTTCTTTCCAGCCAGTTTCACGTCAAACAGGATGTCACTATGCCTTTTGACGACAACCCATGGACCAGTCCAGGTCGGCTGCAGTTTTGGGCAGAGGCCGCACTTTCGCTTGGGGTCAAACACCCAAACCCAATCACCTTCCTTGAAGGGTGGAACCCGGGACCTTCGATCAAAATATTCCTTTTGGGTTTTCATCTTCAATCTGGCTTCTTCTTGAGCAAATTTCCTCATCTCTTGCAGATTAGCGCGAAGATCTAGTGCATAGTCTGTAGCTAGCTGGGCCTGTTCTGCTGATGGTCGGAAGAGTGTTTCTGGAAGTCTCAGATCGCGCCCATAGACTAATTGCGCTGGTGCAAAAGCTGTTGTCTGATGGGGCGTTGCTCGGTACGCCATCAGGAAAAGTGGAACTTTGACGTCCCAGTCCTTCTGATGGCTATTTACAAACATAGCCAGATATTTGTTGAGGCTTCTATTTAATCGTTCCACGAGTCCTGCTGATTGAGGATGCAACGCCGTTGTACGCGTTCGGTGGAACCCTAGGAGCAATGCAACTTCTTTCAGTAGCTTGGCCTCAAAGTTACGCCCCTGATCCGTATGAATCTCAAGAGGGATTCCTATACGGCTGAACACCTGCTCAACTAGGACAGTTGCAACGGTTTCTGCTTCCTGATTTGGGACGGGTATTGCTTCAGGCCATTTAGAAAAATAGTCGCATGCCACCACCACATACTTATTCCCTCGAGCTGTAACAGGATAAGGGCCAAGAATGTCAACGCCAATTCTTTCAAATGGAGAGCCTACCATCATCTGCTTCAGTGGTGCTGGCTTCCTTATACCTGGGCCTTTGAAGCGTTGGCATTCTCGACAGGTTTTGCACCATGCTCTAACATCTGCAGTCATGCCCGGCCAAAAATACCTCTGGCGAACCTTAGCCATAGTCTTCCAATAGCCGAAGTGTCCTGCCGTTGGTTTATCATGGCTCTGCTGCAAGATGTTCTTGACATTCGTCTGTGGTACCACCCACTGAAGCCTCTTGGTATTTTTGTCCAACCAGTGGTGATAAAGTTCTCCATTTAGGACTTCCAGCAATTCCCAACGACTCACTAGCATCCGGATCCTTGGGTCACAGGCTGTCAACTGTTCTACATCAGGACGTTTACCCTCCAACTTCCACTGAATAACCTGTTGGATAGCCGTGTCTTGCTTTTGCGTGCCTTCTTGGTCTGGCATGAGTTGCAGGCTGTCTACATAACCATCTCGTTGTTCTTGGCGTTGACAATATCTGCATTCTTCTGCACATGGTTTCCGAGAAAGTCCATCCGCATTTGAATGATCCTTGCCACGCCTGTGAATTATTGTATAGTCGTAAGCCTGCAATGTCTCAATCCATCTAGCCAATTGTCCTTCAGGTTTCTTGAATGATGTCAACCAGGTAAGAGCAGAATGGTCTGTGCGCAAAACAAATTTGGTTCCATATAGATAATGATGGAAATGCTCTACTGCCCGTATTACTGCCAGCAACTCTCGGCGTGTTGCGCAGTAATTCATTTCTGGTCGCGTTAGAGTCTTACTATAATAGGACACAACCTGTTCCTCTCCTTCATGCACTTGTGACAATACAGCACCTACTCCATGAGCACTGGCGTCACAGTCGAGTATAAATGGCTCTGACAGAACTGGAAAGGATAGCACTTTTGTGGATGTCATTGCTACCTTCAAGTCTTGAAAGCTCTTGGCACATTCAGCATCCCAACAAAATGATGTGTGAGCTTCTGTCAGACGTGATAATGGTTTGGCCATTTCAGAAAAATCTTTCACAAACCGTCGATAATATGAGCAGAAACCAAGAAAACTATGTAGCTCCTTCTTTGTTTTAGGGGTTGGCCACTCAGTTACTGCCTGCGTCTTTTTGGGGTCGGTTTGAACTCCCTTTGCTGATATTATGTGACCAAGGTATCTAGTCTCCCGCTTGAAAAAGGTACATTTTTTTAGGTTTATCTGAAGGTTAGCCCCTTGTAAACATTCGAGAACTTTCTCCAATTTGTCAAGTACTGTTCCAAAATCAGGTCCATGGATGATCAAGTCATCAAGATAAGTGAGTGCCAAGTTAGATGGGATCACTCGCTCCATTAGCCTCTGGAAGGTGGCTGGGGCATTACATAACCCAAAGGGCATTACTTTGAATTGCCACAGTCCCTTTTGATATATGGAGAATGCAGTTTTTTCCTTGTCTTCCGGGCGCAGGGCAATTTGCCAATACCCACTCTTCAAGTCGAGGACACAAAACCATGCTGATCCTGAGAGAGCATCCAACAGATCTTGAATACAAGGAAGAGAATAGGAGTCTTTTTTAGTCAATTTATTCAACTGACGGTAATCTACACAGAAACGTGTGGACCCATCTTTCTTGGGGACCAAAACTACTGGAGAAGCCCAAGGGCTTTGAGACTCTTCAATTACTCCTTCTTCAAGCATTTCATGTATCAAGTCACTTACATGTTTTTCTTGGGAGTAGGGAATACGACGTGGAGGTTGCTTTAATGGCTGTGCGTTTCCTGTATCTATAGAATGCTGTACAACATGGGTCCTCCCAACAAGTTTACCATCTGATGTTGTTGATGACTTGAATTTTTCAAGCACTGATGCAAAGGATCTCCATTCGTGCGAATTGGGAGTGAGGTCTATACCCTGGAGGATAGAGAGTAGCCAAGCATCATCCAATCCTTGGGTTCCTTGACTCTTTTCTTCCAACTTGATCTGAAGGATTGTTTGCACACACTGCCATCTCTGTTTGAGTGGTACTTTGCCCGATGGTAAATCAAGATTGGATTCTTTCAGATTTATACAAGCTTTTATCTGACGAAGAAAATCAAGTCCAAGAATAGCTTTGTCTCTTATCCTTGCAACCAAGAAAGAATCTGATTAACAGTGTTTTCCAGTGTTGACACACGCTCAACAAACATCGAATCCTGCAATGGGGCTGATGTAGATGCAACGGGAGTTAGGATCGGTGACGAGGGCAAAGAAACATCATCTGCAGGTCGACTCCTAGTCGAAATTGTCCTTACGGTCCGTATGTTTTGCTGACGCGGCATGATCGATCGCCCTTGTGCCAGATCGTCTCCTTACACAAGTATGTTCTCCTCCCGGGTTCAAAAGAGAATTAGACGGGCCCCCAATGTAAAAATACGACAAAGTTAGAGAGACAATATTTTTGTCATGTAATGCACAAACTCAACAACAACTTTTTTAACTGTCAACAAATTCTTAACAACCAACATGTGGAGTTGAAATCATCAATCCCACAATATGTTTTTTACTTACCTACTATTTTTTTACCAACCAACCATTGGTAAGTACTACCTACCACACCATAATGCCTTCACAATCAAGTTAATTAGAAATAACTAAACGCTGAATGACATCAACCAAAAGCTTCGCGGCACAACTAGACCCCAAATGAAGCCCATATACCAAATTTGAACCAAATCGGTCCAGTGTTGCTAAGAAAAGTGCCGCGTACGGCGGACGGACGGAAATTTTTTTATTCGATTTTCGGATTCTACGTACCTTGAAACGTAAAACATCAAAACATCAAATTTTGAGGGGAGGTTATAATTTTTCTTTTCTTGCTCGATTCCAAAGGCATATTATTGAAAATAATAAACGAAAACACTTACTGACGATACTTTGACAATTTATTATCCACTATTGTAGGATATGCACGATGACGTTAATTACCTGAATTAGGGTAATATCAAGCAAATTGCCTAAGACTCAGCGACCACAAAAATTATTGTTAGATAGTTGTTGCATGGACAACGTCCTCTCATATACAGGGTGTCCCATGTTAAGGACCAAAAAACTTCGGGAATCGATTCTACAACTAATTTAAGTAAGAAAGTGGCTCGTAGCAATTTTTTTTAGACGCTTAATTTCCGAATTATCTTAATTTTAAGATTTTTTTCGATCTCAAGCCAATACCATACTTTCTTAATTTACGTGCAATTTAAAATCTTATTACACCGTTGGATAGGGCGTTAAATTTACCATATTTCTAGTGGTTACACAAAATGTTTTGTAAGGTCGTGATTGGTGTCAAATCGTCAAAATTTCCTACTTTTCCATTTGATTGTTAAGGTTTTACTTCCACATGGGTTTTCATTTACTTCTACATCAATATCTGCGCAAAAATCTCAGCTTTCCATTGGTATAGTTTACTTTCATTTTACTATGCTAATTATGGGTGAAAAATACGTTTGAATGCGAAAACGCTGCAAATCATTGCTCAAAGGTTTATTATTTTCTGTATAGATCACCCTTCTGTATAGATCACTGGTTCTCAATCAATAGCACCTACCACCATCTGTATTCTCCCTTCACCTTCCCTCTCAAATTTCAGCTTCCTGCGTTCAATAGGATTGAAAATGGCTTCGGAGCTCACTCAGCAGATCAGTGATCTGAAGAGTGAAGAAGATCTCCTCGAATGCTGGAGACGCCTGGAAGAGCACTTCCATTCACTAGGAGTAAAAATGGTTTTGGAGCTCACTCAGCTGATCAGTAATCTGAAGAGTGAAGAAGATCTTCTCGAATGCTGGAGACGCCTGGGAGAGCACTTCCATTCAATAGGAGTAAAAATGGCTTTGGAGCTCACTCAGCTGATCAGTGATCTGAAGAGTGAAGAAGATCTCCTCGAATGCTGGAGACGCCTGGAAGAGCACTTCCATTCAAAAGGATTGAAAATGGCTTCGGAGCTCACTCAGCTGATCAGTGATCTGAAGAGTGAAGAAGCCTTTGAGCAATGATTTGCAGCGTTTTTTACCCCCCAACATTCTTTTTACCTACCAACTTTTTTTTACCTACCAGCTAGGTACTACCTACCACACCATACTGGCTTCACACCTTCACAATCAAGTTTATTAGAAAGAACTAAACGCTTCACACTCGATTGGAAAAATAGAAAGCTTCATATGGAAATTTGATTACTGGTTACGCAGAAGGCAAAACTGTATACAAATCGAAGAAATGAACAGCGATCGCATTTTAGTCCGATAAAATTTGAATGGAGATTAGACCTCTTTTGCGATTCACACTCATGATTCTGTTTTATCGAAGTAAAACCTTCAAGTACTCGTAGGGACCGAACGGTTTGTCCTACAGAGCTCCGGGTGGTCTCAAAAATTCAATACTATTTAAAATTGGTGAAAAAACGATACCTTTATTTCGAGAGTTTTCGAGCTAGGGCATTCTTTAAAATTTCAACCCTTAATTTTCACCCCTTAGAAGTGACCTACATCAACCAAAAGCTTCGCGGCACAACTAGACCCCAAATGGAGCCAATATACCAAATTTGAACCAAATCGGTCCAGTGTTGCTAAGAAAAGTGCCGCGTACGGCGTACGGCGTACGGCGGACGGACGGAAATTTTTTTCATTCGATATTCGTATTCTACGTACCTTGAAACGTAAAACATCAAATTTTGAGGGGGGGTTAAAATTTTTTTTTTTCTTGCTCGATTCCAAAGGCTTATTATTGAAAATAATAAACCAAAAACGTTGTTGCGCTCATGGAATTCAAGGTTTTTGGGTTCTTTGGGCCTCGGGCACGTTTGAGGAATTAGGGGTGGAATTCTACGAAACTTTCAACACTATTCGAATGATTCCTTCACCGCTGCTATGGGATAGCTCAATATTGAATTTTGGTAGTTCCGAATGTTTTTTTTTTATTTACTTGGTATTTATGCACAAATTGAATTTTAAATTCTCCCAAATTTCTCGATTGTATGAAGAAAGTGATATCTCATACAAAATGACGTGTAAATGTGGAAAAAAAATATCATATTTAATGAAATTTATTAAATAATATTTAATATAATATATTATATGATATATTATATGATATATTATATCATATTATGATATTTTTTATTTCACATCTACACGCCATTTTTTATGAGATATCTCTTTCTTCATACAATCGAGAAATTTGCGAGAATTTAAAATTCAATTTGTGTACAAATACCAAGTAAATAAAATAAACATGAATATACTTTATAAATCATTAATTCTATGATTTATAATTTACCAAGTTAATAAAAGAAGTCTGCCAAGTGGGTGTGCCACATAGCTTCCTCGTATCCATAACCCGATTGTATAGATGATCCGATGCATAGTAGTTAATCTCAAAACACCAAAACAAGTTAATCTGTACCATCTCTGTAAATTTTATTGAAATTGGATGGAAAATGCAGAAGTTATGGCCGCTACAAGGAAATTCACGTTTGCGCATGCGCAGGGGCTACTATCAATCCGAATGTGGTGTTTTTCATAGGGGACTATCCAAATACTAATCTGTAACATCCCTGAAAATTTCATTGAAATCGGATGGAAAATGTAGAAATTATGGCCGTTACAAGGAAATTCACGTTTGCGCATGCGCAGTGGCTACTATCAGTCCGAAGGTGATGATTTTCATAGGGGACCGTCTACACACCAACCCACACAATCCCTGAAAATTTCATTGAAATCGGATGGAAAATGTAGAAATTATGGCCGTTACTAGGAATTCACGTTTGCGCATGCGCAGTCGCTTCTATCAGTCCGGGGATGATTATTTTCATAGGGGACCGTTTACATACCAACACGCACAATCCCTGAAAATTTCATAGAAATTGGACTATAACTTCGTATAGTTATGCGCGTTACAAGGAATTCATGACAGACACACAGACAGACAGACACGGAACCAAAATTGTTCAGAAAGGTCTGAAACGTAAAACGCGAGTGGAAATTTTGATTTTGGAGAACTTCTTTTTTCATCCTTGAAAAGTGAAAACAAAGCTTCCGCTACCTAGGTAGACTCGGAAGCAAAAAGATTCGGACCTACCAAAATTCAAGCCGTGTGGAATCATTCAAATAGCGTTGAAAATGACGTAGAATTTCACCCCTAATTCCTCAAACCTGCCTGAGGCCCAAAGAACCAGAAAACCTTGATTTCTATGAGCGCAACTACTTTTTTTGGCATTCAAACGTATTTTTCACCCCTAACTAGCAAAGTGAAATTAAAACAAATTATACCATTGGAAAAGTAAAGCATAGAGAGAAGGTCCCAAGAGCCTGTAAGCTAAGTTTTAATTAAATAAATGTATGGAGGTTAGTTCCGCTAGTCATAAAAATTTAACTATTGTTATTGTTCCATATCGGAGAACCCGTCGTAACCATCAAGTGGAGCACAGGAGGCTAGCGTTTTCGATGTGAGGACATAATCATCCGGTCGTCGAGAGAGAAAAAAACCGTGGAATATTTTAGTTTAGAATGCTACGGATTCGATTATTGTACATGGGAGTCAAATTCATGGGGTTCAAATCGTAAGTGTAATTGAGAAAGTAATACTCAACTAGTATTCAGACGTCCACGTAAATTGTACTTGTGCTTTAATATTTGCATACATTCTCGACGATGGATTCTCCAGTAAGACACGTTAACAATAAGAGATTGCTTGGCCTCATCGCTCACTTAGCTTATCTGTCATTCTCCCGATCGCTTTCAGAGGATTCCAAGAGGCTGCTTGCTAATACCAACAAATACGATAGTAGGTAACTGATCATATTTATAGAACTTCTTTCCAGTCGTTTACTCCCGAGGTTCTCTCTCACGAAGGCCTACGTAAAAATAAACCGATGATAATAAACCTTAACTAACAGAAACAGTCAAGAATCATTAAATATTCAAACAATTCAACATGTGACGTTAACTATAAACCGATATGCTTCGAAAACCTACAATCATCAAGTGAAAGCCTGAAAAATACCTTAGGTATGTGGCGATTGCCACTCGAAGTTATAACGGAGTTTTAATTACCGAAAATGTATGTGTAGGTGTGTGTGTATCTGAGATCTGAACTAAAATATAGCCGTAAAAAGAAGTGAAATTACCTGAATCATCCCAATTAACCAACATGTTTGTTGTTTATGTCACTAAGAAGTGCAAATTTCCACTAAGAATGTGCTTTTAGGACGTCTACTACCTACAACGCCGCCAGAAACTTTGCCAATATACCGAAAAGAGCCACCGAAATTAGTTCAACAGTTCGAGCGTGATTGAGTTACAAAACGAACATTCGGACTGACACTCAATCGATTATAATAATGTAGTAAAAGAAACGTGTTGTAGGGTAAGGCCACCAGTAACAGACAAGGGTCCATACGTTAACAAGCCTCTTAACAATAAAACTGACGTTGTGGTCATAATTGAGACATTTAAGGTTGAAGGATCCATTTTAGTTGATTGATCCATTTTAGAGGATCCAGTAGAAGTTATCAGATAATCCATGAGAAAAAAATAGTTGAAAACTGTGAAAGCAGTACAAGGCTCACAAAATTGTGTTACCCCGAAAGTGATGTCTTTAACATGTCTACATACAACTGGTCTACGAACATGAATCGTATAAGGAATTTCTTGGGCGGGTAAGGATCGATAATTTATGAAACGATTCAAAAGGTGTTGAAGATGATTCTCTTCCTTCATTTTCGTTTATTATTCATCACCAATAAACATCATAAACATTGTACATACAGATAGACCAGCTCACTATAGGAATACTTTTCAACTATCAATGTTGAGAATTGATTTATTTTTAATCTTTCATGAAAATAAATGTGGGACAATCTGGATTTCAGCAGCGAAAGTGGTTCAGATATAAAACAAAAATTTTTGTCTTTCGAAAGATGTTTGAAAATTTGAGAAAAGGTTGAAAAATCAGTTACACCATACAGCAATAACAGACGGTTAGGCTTACGTCATGATTTCCTTAGCCAATGACGGCTCATTTACAGCACTGCATCATCGAGCGGGAAGTATCCTTTTTTTTTAAACCTTTCAAGTTATTACACAATGTTTATTATTTTTATTATTATTATTATTATTATTTTTTTTTTTTTTGTACAGATAACTCGCCTGCAAAAAACACAGCTTCACCTTTACTATTGCCTACCAACTATATTTTTGAGCAATGTTCACTATCAAGTTTATTTTGAGAGAGATTTGAGTTCCTTTATTCATTAAGAAATTTGGTTCTTGGTTGCTAGGAAGTCAAACTGAGACATGAAACTTTAATGTCTAATCGAATAAAAGAAAAACTCGGCGCTTCACCTGGGGCTAGATGCTATCTACTCAAAAGCCTACGGCGTAAATTATAAAAACATGGAACATGTTTTAGCCAAATGTAGTGCAAAACCTTTAGTCGTAGATAGGTTTAATAAAAAACGCTGCAAATCATTGCTCAAAGGTTTATTATTTTCTGTATAGATCATCCTTCTGTATAGATCACTGGTTCTCCATCAATAGCACCTACCACCATCTGTATTCTCCCTTGACCTTCCCTCTCAAATTTCAGCTCCTGCGTTCAATAGGATTGAAAATAGCTTCGGAGCTCACTCAGCTGATCAGTGATCAGAAGAGTGAAGAAGATCTCCTCGAATGCTGGAGACGCCTGGAAGAGCACTTCCATTCAATAGGATTGAAAATGGCTTTCGAGCTCACTCAGCTGATCAGTGATGTGAGGAGTGAAGAAGATCTCCTCGAATGCTGGAGACGCCTGGAAGAGCACCTCCATTCAATAGGATTGAAAATGGCTTTGGAGCTCACTCAGCTGATCAGTGATGTGAGGAGTGAAGAAGATATCCTCGAATGCTGGAGACGCCTGGAAGAGCACTTCCATTCAATAGCATTGAAAATGGCTTCGGAGCTCACTCAGCTGATCAGTGATCTGATCAGTGAGCAATGATTTGCAGCGTTTTTTACCTACAAACATTGTTTTTACCTACCAATTTTTTTTACCTACCTATTGGTAGGTACTACCTACCACACTATAATGGCTTCACACCTTCACAATCAAGTTTATTAGAAAGAACTAAACGCTTCACACTCGATTCGAAAAATAGAAAGCTTGATATGGAAATTTGATTACTGGTTACGCAGAAGGCAAAACTGTATACAAATCGAAGAAATGAACAGCGATCGCATTTTAGTCAGATAAAATTTGAACGGCGATTAGACCTCTTTTGCGATTCACACTCATGATTCTGTTTTATCGAAGGAAAACCTTCAAATACTCGTAGGGACCGAACGGTTTGTCCTACAGAGCTCCGGGTGGTCTCAAAAATTTTTAAAAATTCTGTACTATTTAAAATTGGTGAAAAAACGATACCTTTATTTCGAGAGTTTTCGAGCTAGGGCACTCTTGAAAATTTCAACCCTTAATTTTCACCCCTTAGAAGTGACCTACATCAACCAAAAGCTTCGCGGCACAACTAGACCCCAAATGGAGCCCATATACCAAATTTGAACCAAATCGGTCCAGTGTTGCTAAGAAAAGTGCCGCGTACGGCGGACGGCGGACGGCGTACGGCGTACGGCGGACGGCGGACGGCGTACGGCGTACGGCGGACGGACGGAAATTTTTTTATTCGATTTTCGGATTCTACGTACCTTGAAACGTGAAACATCAAATTTTGAGGGGGGGTTAAAATTTTTTTTTTTCTTGCTCGATTCCAAAGGCTTATTATTGAAAATAATAAACCAAAAGTTATATTATCTCTATCAACATAATCTAAAATGCATTAAGGAAAACTCGGCGCTTCGCACCTCGAAAACCGGAGTGTTGATGAAGGCGCGTGATCGTAGTGTTTAAAACGCGCGTTCCCTCTCCGCGTAACGTTTTTCGGGTAGTTACCTTAGGGCAAAAACATGTTCCATGTTAAAATCGCATTTTGAACAGCTGTAAATTTTAACAGAGATTAGGCCTACTTCTGTCAGTAACGATTCATTTGCGATTAACACTATCACATTTGCGCTTTTTAGTTGTTCTCACTGTTTCTGATGTTGTTCATGATCAATAATATATATTTCGATCATTTAATTTGGCACCCATGACCACTTAGAGGTTGCATGATTGTGCCTTAATAAAGAAAAAAAGCGAATCACACACGTGTTTCTTCTTCATTATTCATCCAAGACTCGAATCCTTATGTGGAGTGAACGGTTGATCTTACAGAGCTTGGTCTCATTCGATTCTAAAACTCAAATACTATTTTAGTTCGACAGAATACGAAATATAATATAAATATTTTTTACCCCTCATAAGTCACTGACACTTACCAAAAGCGTCGGGCACAACTAGCCCATGAATCAAATGTCATCAATTCGGTTCATATTAACTTAGGAAAGCATGTAGTTCATTGAATTTTGAGGGAGGTTAAACAATTTATTCTTGCTCGATTCCGAACGCTCAATATTGAAAACCAAAATTTACCAATTTGAATTTCACGAATTTTCAACTTCTTCCGCAAACACAAAGAAAGTAGAAAATCCAATTCTGAATAGATCGTTTCCTTAGCAAAGATGTCTGGCCCATTCGCTCGGATCCTGTGGTGAAGATAAAATTTGAGCGAAGAATTCAAAAATGTTCATCAAATCCTGGATCTCGCTTCAGTTCTTTATCTTCAACTAGGAAAGCGCCTGGTTGGAGTCATTCGACATCATCCAGCTCCATTCGCAAGCACAAGAGTTCACTCCATCAGTCCATCCATCAGTTGTTTAGTCGTTTTCCTCGAAGATCCTGTGGACGACTTCTTTGAGGGAAGTGGAGGTTCCAACGACGAGGCCGACCGCAGCCACGAAGATGATGACGAAGTGATAGAGGGACCAGAAGAAGAATTTGAGTCCTCGTCTGTCGTTCCAGAACGTGATGAGGTGGAATATTGCTGGGAACGCCAGGCCGAGCGTGGTGATAGTCACAGCTCCGACTAAAGAAATCACTAGGTCCAAATGAGGAATAGTGGCCGCCATAAAAACTGTAAAACACGTTCATAAAATAATTATTTGACTATTTGCTCGAAAATTTGGTTGATTGATTGATTATTTATTTACACATCAGGGTTACAATTTGTATCATCTGGACCATTCTTATATTGACCCTGAGGGCCTCGAGGAGACCACTCCACGCAAAAAAATATTCTTTTTACCGTAAAAATTTTAGATATTTTTAGTCAACTGTAAGTCGTACTTACATACCACCAAAGTAAGTAACAACAAAATCGCAAAAATGATCATTTTGATAAACCTAACAGCTGAAGGCTGTTGTTGATGATGATGAATTTGACATTTTTTGTTAGTCCTGGGTAACCATGACGATCAGAAACAATTGTCACAGACATAGGTACGTTTATACAAATACTGTAAACGTAAATCTAAAGTGGTCGTTTCTCTCGAGTAAACCAACAAGTTCCGATAATTTTAACGTTCATCCTCGACTTTTTCGAATAATCGAAGGTGAATACAAGCCTCTAAAGTGGTCGTTTCTCTCGAGTAAACCAACAAATTCCGATAATTTCAACGTTCATTCTCGACTTTTTCGAACAATCGAAGGTAAAAACAAGCCTTTGAAGTGGTTGTTTCTTTCAAGTAAACCAAAAAATTCCGATGATTTCAACGTTCATTCTCGACTTTTTCGAACAATCGAAGGTGAATACAAGCCTTTGAAGTGGTCGTTTCTCTCGAGTAAACCAAAAAATTCCGATGATTTCAACGTTCATCCTCGACTTTTTCGAATAATCGAAGGTGAATACAAGCCTCTAAAGTGGTCGTTTCTCTCGAGTAAACCAACAAATTCCGATAATTTTAACGTTCATTCTCGACTTTTTTGAACAATCGAAGGTGAATACAAGCCTCTAAAGTGGTCGTTTCTCTCGAGTAAACCAAAAAATTCCGATGATTTCAACGTTCATTCTTGACTTTTTCGAACAATCGAAGGTAAAAACAAGCCTTTGAAGTGGTTGTTTCTTTCAAGTAAACAACAAGTTTCGATCATTTTAACGTTCATCCTCGACTTTTTCGAACAATCGAAGGTGAAAACAAGCCTCTAAAGTGGTCTTCAAGCCTTTGAAGTGGTCGTTTCTCTCGAGTAAACCAACAAGTTTCGATAATTTTATCGATCATTCCCGACTTTTTCGAACAATCGACCGTGAAAACAAGTCATGTATGTACATTTTTACTGATTGACTTTTGCCTTCTCACTACCAAATGCAGAGCAGATACGTATTATGGGCAGCAAGTCAAGAAAATTTTGATTCTCCAACAATAAAATTTAAATTCCAACGGTGTCCGTCATTCCTACAAAATCAAAGTTTTCACTCACATTTTGCATTTTGGTGCTTCTTGAACTATTAGACATCCGTGTCTGTCTGTTGGTCTTTATGTTTGTATGTGGTCAATACCATGACTCAACTGCTACATAACTGCTATGCGAAATATTGATTCGATTCTCTTGACATTCCAAGATATGTGATTGCTATTCTCTTGAATGATGATACCCTATGAATTGCATCACATTTGGACCAATGTAAGCTTCCGTGCCCGAGAAGACGTAATTTTCTCCTAACATCAACATTTTCAACGGTTTTGTTCAATTTTGGAAGGCCGTTTAGAAGTGGGCTCGGAATGACTACCTATCATTTTCGACACGATCCAATCAGTAGGAGGAGACATTGGAATTGGGAACAACTTCTTAATCGTGTTTACTTTATCAATTTAGACGATTATCAACAAGTAAATAAAATTAAAATAAAGTAAAGTAAAAAGTAAAGTAAAGTAAAAGTAAATAAAGCTGTATTGTATATCTAACTTGGCAGCGTTTTACCTTAATTTATATCTAATTCATCAAAGGGCATCATAGGAAGAAAAACTAATAATACGAAGTGATTTGGTTCATACCTTCTGTTACCACCAGGCCGGTTCTCAAGCAGTATTCTTTGAATAATTTGTTCTTTTCAATTCGCTGAGACAGGAATTGATTCCACGCTATGTCGAAACCCATGTAGCCCGCCAGTGGAAGTGTAATGAATATGGCCAAAGCTAGCATCACTCTCGACATTTCAGCCAAACTGCAATCACATTGAAGAATAATGAAATAAAGAGATAATTAACTGTTAACAAATTATCAATTTAAATTGCTAGAAACAACTTCTTCCGATGAGACCTTCGATACCGCCTCCAGTTCAGCAGGTCATATCGAAGAGGTGGTGTTCACCTCCTACTATATCAAATTCTAATGAACATAAAGAGAGACCAATAAACCCAGTGTACAAATGGCTGATGTTTTGATATTCATATACAATCGAATGTCTATTTGGGGATTTCTCCAAGGCTCCACCGATTTCTGAGTCCTACAATTCCTTCGCTTCTCCAATCTACGCACAGGTACCTACAGGAATTGTTGATTTTTCGATTTTCAGTAGACCATACTACCATGCCGTAGGTCCATATTCATGCTCCGCCCGTCTTAATGATAATAATTGTTTTATTTGTAGAAACCAGAAGGTAATACAAACGTCAGTGCAAAAAAATATTTAAATTCAACATATGCTATAGTAAAAAAATATCACTTCGTCAGATGGACTATTTATAACAAATGAAATTGAAATTATATTAATACAACTAGTTACTATTCTGGCCATCTTCAACAACATTGTTTTGTTGGTTCTCTTGAATGAGGCAGTCGGTAGGATTCGAATGTCAAGAGGAAGAATATTGAACAGGCGAACTCCAACCTGAAGAGGATTCGAAGCCATCGAAGTTGCAAGTTGGACGTATGGCGTGACCAGATCTCCTCTAGTACGAGTGGGATATCTGTGTAAGTGAGCTCTCTAACCAAAGATGCTTTTAGCTCTTGTACATGCACCAGACACACATTTACATAGAGGCTTGGTGGAGTCAGAATTCCTAAATCTCTGAAAGAGCCTCGGCAGCTCCCACTCCTACCATGGTCCCTCAAAATTCAGATTGCTTTCTTCTGCTTGATGAAAATTCTGAGTGAACGTTAGGAATTGCCCCACAGAATAATGCAATACGAAAGACGGCTATGAAAGCATGAAAAGTACACCATCTTCTAAATATAAGGAGTCACTACATCGACAAGTCTGCGTAGCGAGTCTTGTCTTTTTCAAGTCTTGACGAACTCATAGAGTAGGTACTCACTCAACTATTACCTAATGAGTTTTGAACTATGATACAATAAATATATATATTTATATATTTATTGTATATTATTGCCTAAAGAGGCTCAAACAGCGTTTCCTATCTCCCTCACTAGACATCTATCTCCCTCACTCTCCAATTTAACAAATTTTTCAAATTTTCACTGAAATACGCAATTTTATGAAGCAATATTGGAACGGCTGCTATTATATAACCACAAAATGAAAATTAAAAAAAAAATCAAAAAGGTATACTTTGAATACTGGTGGTTGTGGCCTTCCAAAATTCCTTACTTTCGTGGAATGACCCATATTTGCATGAAAATTTGAATAACTTTTTTTTTAACTTTTGGCAACTTTTTAGGAGAGCGATAATATCCTGATGACCCATGGCCATACGTATTTCAAATTGGAATGTTTCACGTGCG
The DNA here is from genome assembly GCA_009739505.2 of Apolygus lucorum. Taxonomy (NCBI): domain Eukaryota; kingdom Metazoa; phylum Arthropoda; class Insecta; order Hemiptera; family Miridae; genus Apolygus; species Apolygus lucorum. The sequence goes on from CM019180.2 coordinate 60,024,548, forward strand.
TTTTTCGTATCAACCCTCCACACTGAACGCCTGCTTCCTATTGCATGCTTTTTAGCAACTCTTGACCGCTCGACGTTTAAAACCTTGAGAAACTGAAGGCGTTTCATTCAACGATCGTTTCGTTCACTTCGTATTGTAAATTACATCTGTACAACACAATATAAAGCAAGACATATTCATGTGCAGTAACTCACATCTCTCCTTCAGGCATATTAAGAGTAATCGAAGCTTTGACTTCTGGTCCGTATTTTAGGAATCCAACAAACCCGACTGACAGGAACATCATCAAATTCGGGACCATGGCCACGTTGAGGACTCCGAAGGCGGATCCAAAACGTTTAGGGTTCTTCATTTCGTTTTTCAAAGGCATTATCTATAAACAGCAAGCATATGAGCCGTAAAAAGAGTAAATTGAGAACATAGTCATTTTAAAACAAAAACAGAGTTAAACTGATATTAACACGTTTTACCAAAGAAGGCACAGCATAATTTATGCTAGTAATAGTAACATCTGAAAAGGACTTTCAGTTCCATTGATCTAACTTGTAACTCAAATCCTATTTGAACAAGTTAATCATTTCTAATGCTAAGGTAGGCAAAATAAAAGGACAATCAAAGAGTATTGAGTACAAAATTATGAGGAGGAAGTTATTGCAGGAATAAATGCGATAATTTTTTTAAATGGGGACTTTTTCACTAGTGTGATGAGGAATTTCCCCACTCAAACATTCCCTGACTTTAAGCTATTGTGAATTCTTCTTGAATGTCAATTTTTTAATTAAAAACAAATATTATTACTCTTCAGTCCGTTGTTTGAGACTCTCACACTAATATTATTACTTCCATTTTTCCGCAAGTTTTTTTATTTTTTATTATTATTATCAACAAAATTTGGATCCAGATCACGTATTACTGCTAAGGAAGGATTGTAGTCTGCCGAAGAACATTGAACTTGGCTCATTCTCACTCGTTCACAATATTGGGCAAATAATTGCAGCATAATTACTAAATATCGAGCAATTAGTTAGCTGTGACCTATGAAGAAGATACGAAAAATACTCGTAATAAACCGTTGCGTAATATTTTGCTGCGATTTGTTCAACTTGTGAATCGAAAGAACAACGAAAAATCTCTATAGTTATATCCAAGGGATATTGGCTGGTTTCCTGTGTTCCCTTATGTGTGTATTTGTGGGTTTGTTTTACGATATTGGCAGTCTGATCCGGCTCTAGCTTTGGGGATTTTTACTAGTTGGATAAATTACTATGTCGGCTTGGTTCTTACGACGAGAAAGAATAAAACGCTGCAAATCATTGCTCAAAGGTTTATCATTTTCTGTATAGATCACCCTTCTGTATAAATCACTGGTTCTCCATCAATAGCACCTACCACCATCTGTATTCTCCCTTGACCTTCCCTCTCAAATTTCAGCTTCCTGCGTTCAATAGGATTGAAAATGGCTTCGGAGCTCAATCAGCTGATCAGTGCTCTTCCAGGCGTCTCCAGCATTCGAGGAGATCTTCTTCAAGGGAGAATACAGATGGTGGTAGGTGCTATTGATGAAGAGCCAGTGATCTATACAGAAGGGTGATCTATACAGGAAATAATAAACCTTTGAGCAATGATTTGCAGCGTTTTTTTTATAAGTTTCAATGAAGATGGAAAAGATAGCAATCTTGATGATTCAGTCTTATCTTGTTATTTGACGTAGGTAGTAAACCACGCCCTTGGTGCCAAAATGGCTTCGGAGCTCACTCAGCTGATCAGTGATCTGAAGAGTGAAGAAGCCTTTGAGCAATGATTTGCAGCGTTTTTTACCCACCAACATTTTTTTTACCTACCAACTTTTTTTTTACGTACCAGCTAGGTACTACCTACCACACCATACTGGCTTCACACCTTCACAATCAAGTTTATTAGAAAGAACTAAACGCTTCACACTCGATTCGAAAAATAGAAAGCTTCATATGGAAATTTGATTACTGGTTACGCAGAAGGCAAAACTGTATACAAATCGAAGAAATGAACAGCGATCGCATTTTAGTCCGATAACATGTGAATGGAGATTAGACCTCTTTTGCGATTCACACTCATGATTCTGTTTTATCGAAGGAAAAACTTCATTTACTCGTAGGGACCGAACGGTTTGTCCTACAGAGCTCCGGGTGGTCTCAAAAATTTTTAAAAATTCAATACTATTTAAAATTGGTGAAAAAACGATACTTTTATTTCTAGAGTTTTCAAGCTAGGGCACTCTTGAAAATTTCAACCCTTAATTTTCACCCCTTAGAAGTGACCTACATCAACCAAAAGCTTCGCGGCACAACTAGACCCCAAATGGAGCCCATATACCAAATTTGAACCAAATCGGTCCAGTGTTGCTAAGAAAAGTGCCGCGTACGGCGGACGGACGGAAATTTTTTTATTCGATTTTCGTATTCTACGTACCTTGAAACGTAAAACATCAAAATTTGAGGGGGGGTTAAAATTTTTTTTTTCTTGCTCGATTCCAAAGGCTTATTATTGAAAATAATAAACCAAAGTTGAACATTATGTAATGTTGGGCAGACCGAGTGGACTTCCTCTATGGGAAGGTAGGTATCTAAGTTATGTTTATACTCACTACTGACATAGCTTCCAAAGCAAACATCGCGGTGACGAAGAAAAGCGTGAGGCCGCCCCAAGTCCCAAACGGTTTCCTCGTAGATACGGAAGGCAGATCTTGAAACATGTAGTAAAAGACGATTCCGAACCCCACAATAGTGAGTACGGTCCCGATACTGGACAGGGGCGCCAAAAATTTCAAATTTCGGATCCAAGCCAAGAATACAAGCGGTGGTAGTTGCGCGAACATGAACCATCTCACATGGAAATGGTACTCCTGATCCAGAAAATGGTCAGCCACCTGTCATCAACAAGGTTTCATAAGTTATTTAAATAGTTTTATTCGATGTTGCAACGATATGAAATATATATACGAAGGTATAAGAACTAGTAATGAATTGTCTATACTGGGTCACGCGAATTTGAACCGAATCTTCGTAGAGTAGTGATTATAACAAGAGAAAGAATGACTTTCTTAGACGGAGTTTTTGGTCAACCGTGAGATATTAAATTCAAGAAAAATGAATCAAAACATCACGTTTCCGAGATTTTTAGTGAAAAATGTCATCTTAAACATACTTGTACATAGTAATTGAATCAGCGCTGAATTTCCTATAAGAACAAACAAAATTCATCATACTACAAATTCAACCGGTTGAGAACTGTTGGCAAATGTAATGTAATATCACGATTAAAGGATGGCCGACAGAGTTAGTAGGCACATAATACATAGGCTTGGATAATAATTATGCCTAGACCTGGACCCCGAAACGTTCCTCCAGAAATTTGATCACCAACTCGTACCTACTGCAAGGAGCTACTTTGAAGTACAAACAAGATTCGAGGCCAGATGATTTTACGTAGACTTGAATACTTGAATAAGCACTAGTAGTCGGCACCTTAGGAAATTACGACGAGTATTATTCGCTCCCACCTTCAAAATCCATTTTTTTCAAGTTATTATCGGCTTAAAGTGGACAGAAAATCCTCCCCCATGCGATAAAACGGGCGATTTTGTTAAAATTTGAGCTCAATAGTGTAAACAAGAGTTTTTCCAAAGTCTCATGTTGCACTAGTAGTCGACATGGAATTCGTTTCAGTAGTTGACAGGTGTCATACTTTATGGTTTAAGGAACAAAATTAAAGCAGGTTCTTATTTAAACCAACTTTATTTTGATTACTATAAATCTCAGTAAAAACCAATGGGAAAAATATTATGTTTAGGTTCTTACTTGAAGCATAATATCGACTTTAAGTATATACTTAAAGTGAGCTATGATTTGCCAAAGAAAGTCTGATTCAATCGATATTATGCTTTAAGTAAGAACCTAAACATAATATTTTTCCCATATAGGCACTATAATATTTCAGAAGCCATTGAAAGATCAAAACCATGACCTGGAACAGCAAATAGTGTCCTGTATCCTTAGGTTTTCTCATATATTGAATGAGGTATCGACTACCTACTGAGGCAGTGTCGACTATTAGTGTGTTTACCTTATACCTAGGCACTTAGAAAGAAAAACAGGAAATATGAACTTACGGCTTTTATGTTGGTTGCTATAAAAACGATGTAAATACAGCAGCCACCCACGATTGCGAATAGAAACAGAAATTTAGTAACGTACCTGAAACAAGGTTATTATCGTAAAAGCATGATAAATTTTCAAGATTGAGATAATTTTTTACTACAATTTTTCAGTTCCTTAAAGTTGAAAATTTCAATTTGGATGATTTTTGGTTCAAGCCAAAACCAGCATTGCTCGAAAAACAGGAAAAAATTAATTCCTTATCCCGAGCGAAACTATATTTCATAGATATCCGATTTTGATTAAATTCCCAGGCATTACGTGTGTCAGTTCCTAATTTTTAAAAAATTAATTTAAATTTTCTTACGGCATGTAAGGGGCCAACCATCTCAAATTCTGTGGACCTTCTTCGAAAGCTGCCTGGGCAGTTGTGTGGTACGTCATATTACGAACTTTTTTCCTCCTGCACAATTCGGCTTCTGCCTCTAGCTGGAAATCGATCAATAATTCGTCAAACGCCGATTACATAATTCGTACGGAAGAACAAGAAGAAGAATCTACTCGCAGTAGCTCTTATGGTTTTCTGATTATGAATTCAAATTTGAATAGTTAAAACAGAATTTATATACTAATTTATAATTCACACATTTTATATACACAGTACTGTTGAACAATATTACAGTTATTGAGTCATTTTGTTACTTACTAGCAAATGAACCAAGTATGTACAAACGATTCCAATTCCGATTGTTCCAATTGTTCCAACCAGCCATCCGGATTGATTGAAGGCTGATGGCATCGCCAAAATCCCAGTGCCCAAACAAGCTTTCAGTAAGTGATTCACTGATTCGAAATACCTTGAATGATCAAAGGTACGAATAAATGTAGGAAAGTAAATTTCAAAATATGTTATTGATAGGAGTCTTGATCATTGAGCTTCATATAACTAGTCCATCTGAGAACAGATTCATCGTTTCATTGGCGTCCTCTTCAGGCAACTATCACAGCAGACAACTATGACCTGTTGATCGGCTCCCAATGGTACTCAACGTTGATTTTGTGTTAAGATAGAACATGCAGCAAATGTCTCTCCAACAATTTTGATGGCCTCATTGGTACTTCCAATCACCCTCAGAGGAAAATTAACAGATGAACTGGCTGAAAGGTCGCTCTGCAATGGATAGCGGGTATCCATGTACAACGCGAGGGGCATTCTGGCATAAGGGGCAATGAGCAGGCGAACTTTTCAGTCAAACAGGGTTATCAGATAGATATGCCAAATGGCCCAGTCGCTCATCGACCCACGAAGAGACTTATAAGTAGAGCTCGGAATTTGCATATTTTGCATATCTTTTATTATGCGGTATGTCTTTGTATTTGAACGCTTTGAAGGTTTCTGAAGGGTATGCGGTGGTTTAAATTGAAATTAAAATTGCATATTTTTGCATATTTTGGTCATTTTGGGGTTTTTTGCATTTTTTATCAATTTGGGGATTTTTGCATATTTTGCAGCATATTTTACCAGTTTTTTGCATATTCTGGATTTTTTTTAAAAGTCAGTGCTGGAAGTTAACAATATTCGAAATCGAATGTCAACAGGGGGATGGATCTCTGCTCTGCCGTAGGTGCTGTTTCCGACCTGCTCGAAAAGCTCCCTCTGGCATGGAATAACTGGAGAAGCGGTCAAGGATAAACTGGAGGGGGGCCTATAGAAAAATCCAGGGTGGTCTTCAGTGGTTCAAATCGCGAAAATTCTCAAAGGAGAAGACAGCTCTTGGGACTCTCCAAAAGAGATTTCCACTTTTAAATTTTTGCCTATTGTGTCTTGCGATGTAGAGAGATCGTTTTCTGCTTTGAAAGAAATTTAAGGTGACAGGAGACACTGTTTTACACCTGATAATTTGGAGCGTGTAATTGTAGTCCAATATAATATGTACTTTACATTTTATACCTAGTTCGTATAAATGTATAAAAGTAAATAAAAAATATATAACTGATTTTCTGGATTGCTTGTTTACTTTACCTGATGCTTCATAACTTTTTTATAGGAGAAAAAAGGGCTAAAAAAGGTAATAATATGGAACATCCTTTCTTAAAATACTGAAATTCCAAAGTCGTATGCAGTTTTAAGGGCAAATGCATATTTTGCATATTTTTCCAGTTTCCGGAGCATATTTTCGGGAAATTTTCGTGCATATTTTCCGAGCTCTACTTATAAGGAACTCAGTTAAGGAAAAATTGAAGGAAGGACAGCATAATGCAGCCCAGGGCAAAAGGTGGGCTACCTTGCTAGACGGAAAAAATCTCGTTCCTTGCAATTCAACACGATACGAGTCTGTGGCAACTTTTCTCCACATTATAGGACACGATTGCCTGAATATGCATCTGCATAGGTAAGGGTGAAAGATAGCCCTTTCTGTTTCCTTTGCCTATCGATCACTGACATCATGACCTCTGACTATTTATTTGACTGTCCTCAACTCGGGGATCCCAGGAACACATTTCAAGCCGACGAAACCAAGTGGTCGAAGATCACAAAACTTTATTGGGCGGCAAGAGGCCGAATGGTGGAAGAGCTAACGACCTAACACGGGGAAAAACAGATTTATCTCCAATAACGAATTATCTACCTACACAATTTGAACTGCAAACTGTGGCGTTTTCATATAAACGATGAAAGGAATTCCCCACAAATCGTGATGGGAGGAAACTGTATCAAGATGTACATTTCAACTGAATCGACAAGCTTGTCAATCAATCAATCCTATTAAGAACAGAATCACTCCATACAAGATGAAACATGGAATATTTATGTAAAGTAAAAAGTATGATAAATATTATTTTCAGACGCAAAACACACTGTAAAAAATCTCATCATGAACAATCTTGTGTTTATTGCTTCCGAGTCTACCAAGGTAGCGGAAGCTTTGTTTTCACTTTTCAAGGACGAAAAAAAAAAAGTTCTCCAAAATCAAAATTTCCACTCGCGTTTTGCGTTCTAGACCTTTCTGAACAATTTTGGTTCCGTGTCTGTCTGTCTGTCTGTGTGTCTGTGTGTCTGTCATGAATTCCTTGTAACGCGCATAACTATACGAATTTATTGTCCGATTCCTATGAAATTTTCAGGGATTGTGCAGGTTGGTGTTTAGACGGTCCCCTATGAAAATCATCATCCCCGGACTGATAGAAGCGACTGCGCATGCGCAAACGTGAATACATTGTACCGGCCATAACTTCTACATTTTCCATCCGATTTCAGTGAAATTTTAAGGGATGTTACAGATTAGTATTTAGGTGGTCCCCTATGAAAATCGTCAACTTCGGACTGATAGTAGCCACTGCGCATGCTCAAACGTGAATTTCCTTGTAATGGCCATAACTTCCACATTTTCCACCCGATTTCGATGAAATTTTCAGGGTTTATGTGTATTAGGTTGTAGATAGTCCCCTATGAAAATCATCATCCCCGGACCGATAGAAGCGACTGCGCATGCGCAAACGTAAATTCCTTGTAACAGCCGTAACTTCAACTGTCCCCCAGGGGTCGCGGGTTCGAATCCCAGCCGAGGCTAAGTATTTTTTTGATCCAATCACATACATCTACTCACTTAATTTTTCATCCGAATTTGATGAAATTTTCTAGGATTGTCCAGATTAGCGTGTAGATGGTCCCCCATGAGGGTAGTGAAAGGTACTTAGAGATTGGTGTTTTGAGATTAACTACTATGCATCGGATCATCTATATAATCGGGTTATGGATACGAGGAAGCTATGTTCCACACCCTCTTGGCAGACTTTTTTTTTTATCCTACTAAAATTTGACCATTTTTGGAACCAATAGGGTCATTGAGTTGTTAGCAACCATGTGTATCATTCCTCTGGAAAGTTTTTAGCGAGTTTGGAAGGAAAATGAAGCTATCATGAAGCCTAAAATTTGTATTACGGAAATTTTTTTCAAATGTTTTCGAGGAAATCTGTCTAGCAACATTTACACACTAGAACACAACTCTCAAAAATGTCCGTACTTATAAATAAAAGAATGAGTTCGTTGACCATAAATTTTGTCTCACTCAAAAAGGCGACATTTTCAACTTTTATGGTCAAAAACGTGTTTTTGATGGTTATGATTGATTTGATGGTTATTTGAGGTGTTTTGAATCAGCACAAAATTTCCTATGAAAATAAAACCTTATCGAAAATAAGAATTCATCATGATAAAAAAGTGGTCAAAAATAGGTGAATAACATGCTCATCAATATTAATTTCGTTAGACTGAAATTAGTATAGATGATCTTCCTTTCCACGAACTAGGTACTTTGATAATCAGGTTATCCATGAAAAATAATGATTTTGATTACAAAATTAGTGTGACGCACGTCGTTGGATGTTTCACTACCCTGCCGTCTTCATAAATCGCTTTCTGGCACTCCTCTTCTTTCGATAGAAGAGTCGGTGACCCGAAAATGTACACCACTTCACTTCCATCCTTGAGTTTTCTGTGAAAACCAAAAAATTATGATAGAAAACGAACTTTTACCAACCAAAGGCTCAAGAGAATTATTTTCTCGTATTGTAGAAAGAAGAACAAGAAAGAGATGATGTTTTGGTTTGTGAGCTGCTCCAATTTGTGAATAGAAACACAAACATCTTCACACTTAATATTGTAACAAGTTTTATTTTGTGTCTATTTTTTTTCAATAATGAACCTTTGGCATCGACCAAGAAGAAAACATTTTTTACCCCCCCTCAAAATTTGTTGGTTTACGTCCAAAAATCCAAAAATCGAATAAAAATTTGGCCGTACGCGGAACTTTCCTCAGTTAGCATTGACCGATCTTGATGAAATTTGGTATATGGGCTCAATTTGGGGTCTAGTTGTGCCCCGAAGCTTTTGGTTGATGTAGGTCACTTCTAAGGGTAGGAAAATAAGGGCTGAAATTTTCAAAACGCCCTAGCTCAAAAGATTTCGATATTAAGGTACTTATTGTTTTTTCTTCAATTTTATATATTATTGAATGTTTAGAATCGAATGAGACCACCCAGAACCCTGTAGGACCAACCATTCGCTCCCCATGAGAACTTAAGGGTTGGTCATACGATAAATCAGAAACACGACTGTGAATCGCTAAAGAGTAAGCTCCGTTGAAATTTTAGCTGACCAAAACGGGATCGTTGTTCGTTTTTTTGATTTGTAGCTAGTTTCCTTAGCAACCAGTATTCAAATTTCCTAATGAAGGCACTCGCAACTCCCTAATTCTTCTTATTGAGTGTGAAACGTTTATTTCTTCAAAGTAAACTTGATTGAGAAGGTAAAATATGATTGGTAGGTGGTGACAATGGCATAGCTTTTCACGTAGCAACCAGTGAGGTTTTACCCTAAACCTGTGAGATATTTGTTTCAAATCGAAATTTTGAAATCTTCTGACCGTGCATCATCATCATCGAAACAATGTTGAGCCGCAACAAAGTTGAGAGGACTATGTTCTGCGGAGTTCTTCTCTGCGTCGACGAGCGCCATGACCACAAGAACCGGAACCAAAAGGAAAAACTGAGACGAATCTCCGAAAACTTCGAGATTAAAATGAACGCTTCCGCTTATTATCACTACATTTATAATAATGGAGATAACGTGAAAGTGTCCCTTTGTGGGGGGAGGGGGGAGCTATGAATGTGTTATATATCTCTCGTCAGGACTGTTAATAGGTGAACAAAATTAGATATTACGAAAGGATTTCGTAAATATTTGTTCATACTAATTTAACGTGAAATTAAGTTAAATATCGTGGTATAAACTGTTTGTTGGTAAACAGTGGACACTTCAACCAATAAATTTCCGCAGTTGGGGCCTGAAATCACCCTTTTTACTCGTTTCCTATGTGTTAAAATACCAACACGATTGTGAATTCGCAATTATGTGAAATTTCAATTTTACTATTTTGCATGTGAAAAGTGAAGTAAAGTAAACAACCATTTCAGGTTGGATTTTCGTTCGACTGCCTTTCGTGGCTCGTTTGCATGTGAAATTCATTTATTTTTAAAATGCGAGATGTACTCTTTATTGCAACCGAAACTTGATTTTGCTTCAAAGTCTACCAAGAAAGCTTTATTTTCACTTTTCAAGGTTGAAAAAAAAAGTTCTCCAAAATCGAAATTTCCACTCGCGTTTTACGTTTCAGACCTTCCTGGACAATTTTGGTTCCGTGTCTGTCTGTCTGTGTGTCTGTCATGAATTCCTTGCCACAGCTATAACTTCGACAATTCTCATCCGATTTCGTTGAAATTTTCAGGGAATCAGGGTCCCCTATGAAAACCATCACCCCCGGACTGAAAGTAGCCGCTGCGCATGCGCGAACGTGAATTCCTTGAAACAGCCATAACTTCTACATTTTCCATCCGATTTCAACGAAATTTCCCAGGATTGTTCAGATTAGCGTGTAGATCAACTACTATGCATTGGATTATCTATACAATCGGGTTATGGATACGAGGAAGCTATGTGCCACACCCACTTGGCAGGCGTTTTTTCATTTCGTTTAGCGACATTCGTTTGCATAATTAGACCAATCACAGTATTAGGCAGGTTGTTCTGCATAAACTACTCTGTGTTTTTGAGAGAACAATATCACTGATTTTCACTGTTTGCGCTAACACTGGTTACACTGCATTATAAATTCCAGTGGTTTGTTTCTTTTGAGGCGTCAAAGTTCTCCTTCGTTGTCTAGAACGGATAGGTACCATTTCCAAATTATCATGTTTATGGAGGCGAAGTTCGTATTTCTTCGATATTCAACTATGGACCCGCTGATTGTTTCTACTTGTAGATCTCGATGAAAATCGTAATTTTTAATTTAGTGATTAATTTTTAATATTTAATGTACCAAGGTGCGCCAATCTTACTTGGCACTAGTTTGTATTTAAAAATCTGTATTCTTTTAATTTTGATTCCTTTGCACAGCCCCAGAGTTGTAAATTATTTTGCTTCTGAGTCTACCTAGGTAGCGGAAGCTTTGTTTTCACTTTTCAAGGATGAAAAAAAAAGTTCTCCAAAATCAAAATTTTCACTCGCGTTTTGCGTTTTTAGCCTTCCTGGACAATTTTGGTTCCTGGTCTGTGTGTCTGTCATGAATTCCTTCTAACGGGCATAACTACATAAGTTATTGTCCGATTTCTATGAAATTTTCAGGGATTTTGCGGGTTCGTGTGTGGACGGTCCCCTATGAAAATCATCATCCCCGGAGTGATAGTAGCGACTGCGCATGGGCGAACGTGAATTTCTTGTAACGGCCATAACTTCCACGTTTTCTACCCGATTTCGATGACATTTTCAGGGATGTTACATATTAGTATTTAGATGGTCCCCTATGAAAATCACTACCTTCAGACTGGTAATAGCCACTGCGCATGCACAAACGTGAATTTCTTGTAACGGCCATAACTTCCACGTTTTCTACCCGATTTCGATGACATTTTCAGGGATTACCGGATTAGGTTGTAGATGGTCCCCAATGAAAATCAAGACCTTAAAATCTACAGAAGCCTCTGCGCATGCGCAAACGTAAAATCCTTGTAACAGCCATAACACTTACATTTTTCATCCGAATTCAATGAAATTTTCTAGGATTGTCCAGATTAGCGCGTAGCTGGCTTAGAGATTGGTGTTTTGAGATTAACTACTATGCATCGGATCATCTATATAATCGGGTTATGGATACGAGGAAGCTATGTGCCACTCCCACTTGGCAGACGTTTTTGGTTCGTTGTGGAGGGAGACGTGTTGGTTCCTTCCCTTCAGTCGGTACATTTTCCAAATTTTATCTTAAAAATCCTCCAATTAAAATTCTTAAATATTACTAAAATATTTTTAATTTAAAAACATTTCTTAAAATTACTAAAACTACCAAAATTAATAAAATTACTAAAATTAATCAAATTACTAAAAATTTGAGGTTTAGGTTAGTTCTTGACCCAAAAATGTCAAAAATCAGACCAAATCAGTCCTTTTTTTCGAGTATGCAACTACTTGTAGTTCTGATGTGAAAACCTTCAAGTGATCGTAAATACTTGAGACTAAGTACAAACAAGAGTTCTTCTATCATTGGTCATTGATGGGAATTATTGTATTCATATCGCAATTTTCTGATCCAACATGTTACAAAACTATAGCTCGAATTCACATTTTAAGGAGAAGTACTCAATTTTAAATATTTACGTACATACCTGCGATAACTTGACAAGTCAGCTCGTTCTTTTCGTTAATCGTTTTGGACACTTGACTTGCAGTACCACGAAGTATTTTACTTTTGTTCTTGACCGTTTTCATACTACTTACTCAACTCCGAGTGTTTTTTTTTTTTTTCATAATTTATTTAACTTGATGAATTATAGTTATTTTTACTGCTATTGTGTTCATTCTTCTTTTCAACCTTCATTGTTCTGTTCAGAATACATACACATTTAAAGAGATATTTGAATGGGTAATTCTGCAGTACTAGTTTAGCACTGCCCGAGAATCCTTTTCTGGACATAGCACCGGTAGTAAAAATTGCTAATTGTTCCCTTCCAATATTTAGGATAAAACGCTGCAACTTATTACACAATGGTTTATTTTATTATTTTTTTTTTTTCTATATAGATCACTCGTCTGCAAAGCCACCAACCATCCAAAATGAAGAAAAACATCGATCGCATTTCGGTCAGCTTTAATTTGAACGGAGATTAGCCCTCTTTTGCGATTCACACTCGTGTTTCTGATTTATCGTACGTCCAAACTTTAAATTCTCGTAGTGAGCGAAAGGTTTGTCCTACAGAGCTCCGGGTGGTCTCAAAAAATTTTAAAAATTCTATAGAATCTTAAATTGAAGGAAAAACAATACCTTTATATCATAATTTTTTGAGTTAGGGCGTTTTCAAAATTTCAAAATTGATGTTGGAACCCTTAGAAGTGACTTACATCAACCAAAATCTTCGGGGCACAACTAGACCCCAAATGGAACCTACATACCAAATTTCATCAAAATCGGTCAATGCTAAGTGGCAAAAGTGCCGCGTACGGCGGACGGCGGATGGACGGCCAAATTTTCATTCGATTTTTGGAATATACGTATACCTTGAAACGTAAACCATCAAATTTTGAGGGGGTGTTAAAAATTTTTGCTTCCGAGTCTACCAAGGTAGCGGAAGCTTTGTTTTCACTTTTCAAGGACGAAAAAAAAAAGTTCTCCAAAATAAAAATTTTCACTCGCGTTTTGCGTTTTAGACCTTTCTGAACAATTTTGGTTCAGTGTCTGTGTGTCTGTGTGTCTGTGTGTCTGTGTGTCTGTCTGTCTGTCTGTCTGTGTGTCTGTCATGATTTCCTTGTAACACGCATAACTAGACGAAGTTATCGTCCGATTTCAATGAAATTTTCAGGGATTGTGAGGGTTGGTGTGTAGACGGTCCCCTATGAAAACCATCATCGCCGGACTGATGGAAGCGACTGCGCATGCGCGAACGTGAATTCCTTGAAACGGCCATAACTTCTACATTTTCCGTCTGATTTCAATGAAATTTTCAGGGATTGTGCGGATTAGTGTGTAGACGGTCTCCTATGAAAATCATTATTCCCGGACTGATAGAAGCGACTGCGCATGCGCAAACGTGAATTCCTTGTAACGGCCATAACTTCTACATTCTCCGTCCGATTTCAATGAAATTTTCAGGGATTGTGCGGGTTGGTGTGTAGACGGTCCCGTATGAAAATCATCATCGCCGGACTGATTGAAGCGACTGCGCATGCGCAAACGTGAATTCCTTGAAAACGGCCTTAACTTCCACATTTTCTACCCGATTTCGATGAAATTGTCAGGGATTACGCTGATTAGGATGTAGATGGTCTCCAATGAAAATCAAAGGCCTTAAAATTTATAGAAGCCTCTTAGCATGCGCATACGTAAAATCCTTGTAACAGCCATACCATTTACATTTTTCATCCGAATTTGATGAAATTTTCTAGGATTGTCCAGATTAGCGTGTAGATGGTCCCCTATGAGGTTAGTGAAAGGTACTTAGAGATTGGTGTTTTGAGATTAACTACTATGCATCGGATCATCTATATAATCGGGTTATGGATACGAGGAAGCTATGTGCCACACCCACTTGTTTTTTCTTGGTCGATTCCAAAGGTTTATTATTGAAAATAATAAACCAAAATTAAGAACACAATCGAAAAATCTTCATCAATGTAGGACCAGTCTATAAAAGAAGGTACACAATGTTCTACGATACTTCATTTTACTCATGCGTACTGGATAAAAGTTCAGAATTATATAAATAAAAACTTCCGCCAAGTGGGTGTGGCACATAGCTTCCTCGTATCCATAACCCGATTATATAGATGATCCGATGCATAGTAGTTAATCTGAAAACACCAATCTCTAAGTACCTTTCACTACCCTCATAGGGGGCCATCTACACGCTAATCTGGACAATCCTAGAAAATTTCATCAAATTCGGACGAAAAATGTAAGTGCGGTAGTGATTGGAATCAAAAAATTTCTTAACAAGATTGGGAATCGAACCTGGGACTCTTGGGTGTGAGTTCAGTACTTTGCTCACTGATCTACAAAGGAGTTGGTTGAATGGTTCTGAGATCCTCACCTCAGACGCAACTGTTACGGCTGTTACAAGGATTTTACTATTGCGCATGCGCAGAGGCTACTGTAAATTTTAAGGCCTTGATTTTCATTGGGGACCATCTACAACCTAATCTGCGTAATCCCTGAAAATGTCATCGAAATCGGGTAGAAATTGTGGAAGTTAGGGCTGTTACAAGCAATTCACGTTCGCGCATGCGCATCGGCTACTATCAGTCCGGGGGTGATGATTTTCATAGGGGACCATCTAAACACTGATCTGTAACATCCCTGAGAATTTCATTGAAATCGGATGGAAAATGTGGAAGTTACGGCCGTTACAAGGAAATTAACGTTTGCGCATGCGCAGTGACTACTATCAGTCCGAAGGTAGTGATTTTCATAGGGGACCATCCAATCACTACTCTGTAACATCCCTGAAAATTTCATTGAAATCGGATGGAAAATGTAGAAGTAATGGCCGTTCCAAGGAAATTCACGTTTGCGCATGCGCAGTGGCTACTATTAGGCCGAAGGTGGTGATTTTCATATAGGATCATCTAAATACTAATCTGTAACATCCCTGGAAATTTCATCGAAATCGGATGGAAAATGTGGAAATTATGGCTGTTACAAGGAATTCACGTTTGCGCATGCGCAGTCGCTTCTATCCGTCCGAGGATGATGATTTTCATAGGGGACCGTCTACACACCAACTCGCACAATCCCTGAAAATTTCATCGAAATCGGACAATAACTTCGTATAGTTATGCGCGTTACAAGGAATTCATGACAGACACACAGACACACAGACAGACAGACACACAGACAGACAGACACGGAACCAAAATTGTTCAGAAAGGTCTAAAACGCAAAACGCGAGTGAAAATTTTGATTTTGGAGAACTTTTTTTTTTTCGTCCTTGAAAAGTGAAAACAAAGCTTCCGCTACCTTGGTAGACTCGGAAGCAAAAAATATTGCGAAGGAAAATAACAAATTTAAACGCCGAGATAAATCGTGAACGTCACCTCCTATATTAACTCCGTCTAGTGTACTATCTCTATTGAATACCTACATTGTATCCCTTCAAAAAAAAAAAAAAAAATCCACGTAGATTTATCCACAAATGTTGTTATCCAAACCTGGATGAGATATGAGTAAGGTCTAAAAATACAATCAGGGCTACCGTTCGTCACATCGCAGAATCTCTTTTCATTCCTTTTATTTCCTCACTACCGACGGTAGGAAGCTTTGTAATCGTGCAGCGGGACCATCCAAAACTGGAGGTAACAACTTTCATCCACATTTTGTTCCAAGTCTAGGTACTAAGATAACAGAAGCATTGTTTTCAATTTTCAAAATTGAAAAAAAAGGTCTCCTAAATCAACATTTCCACTCGCGTTTTACGTTTTAAGGTTTCCTGGACAATTTTGGTTCTGTGACTGTCTGTCTGTCAAGAAATCCTTGTAACGGGTATAACTGCGTGAAATTATTGTCCGTGTTCGATGAAATTTTCAAAGATTGTGCGGGTTGGCGTGTGGATGGTTTCCTATAAAAATCATTGCTCCCGGACTGATAGTAGCCACTGCGCATGCGCGAACATGAATTCCTTGTAACAGTCATAACTTCTATATTTCCCATCTGATTCCGATGAAATTGTCAGGGAATGTGCAGAGTGGAGTGTAGATGGTCCCCTATGAAAGACATCACCTCTGGACTGATAGTAGTCACTGCGCACCTGCAAAATTGAATTCCTTCTAACAGTCATAACTTCTATATCGGCAGTAACAATCTAAAACCGCGTAAGTTGAAAAACATCTGCCAAGTGGGTGTGGCACATAGCTTCCTCGTATCCATAACCCGATTATATAGATGATCAGATGCATAGTTGTTAATCTCAAAGCACCAATCTCTAAGTACCTACCACTACCCTCATAGGGAACCATCTACACGCTAATCTGGACAATCCTAGAAAATTACATCAAATTCGGATGAAAAATTAAGTGAGTAGATCTATGTGATTGGATCAAAAAAATACTTAGCCTCGGCTGGGATTCGAACCCGCGACCCCTGGGGGACAGTTGAAGTTACGGCTGTTACTAGTAATTCACGTTTGCGCATGCACAGTCGCTTCAATCAGTCCGGGGAAGATGATTTTCATAGGGGACCATCTACAACCTAATCCGCATAATCCCTGAAAATTTCATCGAAATCGGGTGGAAAATGTGGAAGTTATGGCCGTTACAAGGAAATTCATGTTTGCGCATGCGCAGTGGCTACTATCAGTTCGAAGGTGATGATTTTCATAGGGGACCGTCCACACACCAACCCACAAAATCCCAACCCTGAAAATTTCATTGACACGGAACCAAAATTGTTCAGGAAGGTCTGAAACGCAAAACGCGAGTGGAAATTTTGATTTTGGAGAACTTTTTTTTTCGTCCTTGAAAAGTGAAAACAAAGTTTCCGCTACCTTGGTAGACTCGAAAGCAAAAACGAAATTTTTTAGGAGGCGTAAAAAAAACTTCTAAATGACTTAAAAACGGACGTTTTTTACGTCTCCTGAAAAATTTCGTTTTTCAACTCACGCGGTTTTACATTGTTACTGTCGATATTTCCCACCTGATTACGATGAACTTTACAGGAATCGTTCGGAATGGGGTGTAGATGGTCCCCTATGAAGGTAGTGCAAGGTATTTAGAGATTGATTTTTGAGATGAACTACTATTCAATCGGATCATCTATACAATCGGCTAAGAATACGAGAAAACTATCTGCCACACCCACTTGGCGTTCATTTTTAGAATTCGTAGCTTTGTTAACAATTTTGGTTTTTATCTAGTACCTATATAGGCATAGCAATCCTAGTAGCATTGCCAATATAGGTACATCTTAATGCTTCCTCCGGTTTATCTCATGTTTGAAGAGAATCAAACATTGAAGGTCTCAAAAATTGAAGATTATTTATTTATTTATTTGTTTATTTAATACGGGCAAGCCCAATACAACGATAAAATAGAAAAATTTACATATTAAAGAGAAGCGCAGATGATAATAGATAGATAATAGAAAATAATAGAGGAGACAAGGTTACGTGTTAACAGTCCAGTTGCTTATAATTTTGCTCTTGATGACCCTCGCTGAGTGATGAAAAATATCCAGGTCTGGGCACTCCTGGAGGGCCCGATTCATCACTCGGGGCATCCTGCATAGTGGGCGGTTGTACAGGTAGTTAGAGGGAGAGAATGGTGTCCAGAAGAGCTCGTGAGAACGTGTGGCCAATCGAGGGACGAGAAATCTGATCTCCGCCAGGAGAGCTGGTGCGTCCAACGATCCCCGAACCAATCCCAACAGGAATCCCACATCCGCTTGGTGTCCGCGAGCTGAGGGACTCATCAGGCCAATCTCAGCAGCCAGGGAATTGTAATCCAGGTCCTCCCGCGCAATACGAAGCTTGTATGCCACATACCTTAAAAATCCACGGTGAACCCTCTCAAGTTGGCTGATGTGGCACTGGTAAAATGGATTCCAGACAACCGAGGCATACTCCAAAATTGGAGTCACCAGCGCTTTGTAGAGTGTCATTATAGCTGGTATATAATCGAAATCTCTGGTGTTCCGCTTAATGAATCCCAAGACCCGCATTGCACGGCCAGAGATTGCCGAAATATGGTCCGAGAACGATAGATGACAGTCGAGGAGCACTCCTAAGTCGCGCACGGCATTCACCCGCCTTAATGGCTCATCGCCTATCATGTATAGGTGGACAAACGGAGTCTGGGACCGGTGGAATGTCATTACTGAACACTTCGACGGGTTGAGAGACAAACCACTCGATGGGCACCAACGCATGAGGGAGTCAAGACTCTCCTGCAGCACCAAACAGTCCGAGGGTGAGGCTATGGTGTGAAACAGTTTCAGATCGTCAGCGAACAGAAGAAACCTAACCCCCTTGAATATGGTTTGAATGTTGTTAATGGTCAATAGGAAGAGCAAGGGACCCAAATGGGAACCCTGCGGAACTCCTGATGAGGCAAAGAAGGGTCTTGATACGGTGTCCCTCAGACGAACCATCATAGATCGATCGGTCAAGTAACTCTCCATCCACGCAAGCAGGCACCCAAACACTCCCAGCCCTTTCAGTACAGATAGGATAGCTCGGTGGGAAAGTCGATCGAAGGCTTTCGAAAAATCAGTAGAAATGAGATCCACCTGATGCCCTTTACCCAACGCCTTTGATTGGAAAATTGCCAAAATTGTCATCGTGGAAAATTGTTTTGGAACACTCCAGGACGATTTCTGGAGTTTAGCATTGTGAACAAAATTGGGTAAAATTCTATTAATGAGGTTCTTTGAAAATATGTCGACCCTAACCTACTTACTGCTTGGATTTTTTCGTACAATTATATATACAATCTCTAATCGAAAGTCGTATAATACACCTGTCGACAAACTCGCGTCACACACGAAGAGACTTTCTGAAGACTCTTTGATGGGGAGGGGAGTGGTGTAGGGGATTTTCTTGCTATGCATATAACTCGTTATCTGATAACACCTGTTGGTGCATGTGATAGAATATTGTTGATTCGTAGCTACGTAAGGAGTGAAAAATTGTGGAATAAAATTTTAGCTCGTTCTCGTGATTCTTGCCGGATACCCTTTTGACATTTTATGTCTTTACTGGGGCACATAAACGAAAAAACGTCACCAAAATTTTTAATGATATCCACTTACAACTAAGCCGTTGCTACGGAACTTTATGTTCGTCGTGTTCGTAGAAAAATCGTTCACCATTCGTTGGAAAGCCCTAAATTTATGCATAAATTATACAGGGTGTCCCCGAAAACGTTCCCCCCCCCTGCTAAAATCGTCCAGGTAGTGGTAAAAAGAAAATTTTTTTTTTGAACCTTCATGATTTTTCCCAAGGATCTCAAATATGACCACGGTGCGCATTGCGCACGTGCGCAATCGTGCGCAACGCACACCAACTTCGTTTTTTCAAATGAGACCCCCCATTTTTTATTGCAGATTCGGATTCTACGTGAAATTTCATGAACATTTCACCCCTCAACCGATTTTTTTTTTTGCGCGCAACCCGCTCAGTGCGCGCTCAAAGATGCGCAACCGCAAGGTTGTGTCAAAATGTGCATGTACGAAGTACCTAAGTGTGACACATGATATTTTAGTATTTTTTTACGCTGAATCACGTGGTGATGTTAGTTTCTTGATTTCACTGCATTTTTATCAAATTATCGACGAAAAATGAACTTTTTTAAAAGGAAAATTGCATTTTTTAAGGGCAAAACCACCTTGTCTACTTAAAAACTTTTTCGAAGTACCTAAGTGTGACACATGATATTTTAGTATTTTTTTACGCTGAATCACGTGGTGAAGTTAGTTTCTTGATTTTACTGCATTTTTATCAAATTATCGACGAAAAATGAACTTTTAAAAAAGGAAAATTGCATTTTTTAAGGGCAAAACCACCTTGTCTACTTAAAAACTTTTTTCCAAGATAATCGAAAAAAGATTTTCAAGTAGACAGGACGGTTTTTCACGAGAAATTACAAGTAGAGAGTCCTTGTGAAATTACTAGTGAAGAGTCCAGTGTGATAACAATCGTTTCGACATGGATATGTCTTTTGGCTGGGGGTCAAGGAATTTTTCGCGGCACTTTTTTTTAATCACAAAAATGCATTGCTGCAACCAGTAAACAAAATCATAGCTACATATCGGTAGCTATGAAGCAAGGTTCTCTAGAATACTGCAATAAATTTCGTGCGATCGGAGAGTTCTTTTTTTTAAATGTCAAAACATAAATTTCAACATGTCCCACAATTTATTAACAAGGATGAAGTTAACGGATGGGCACAGAAGATGCGTAATGAGTAAAAATGCAATTTTCCTTTTAAAAAAGTTCATTTTTCGTCGATAATTTGATAAAAATGCAGTGAAATCAAGAAACTAACTTCACCACGTGATTCAGCGTAAAAAAATACTAAAATATCATGTGTCACACTTAGGTACTTCGTACATGCACATTTTGACACGACCTTGCGGTTGCGCATCTTTGAGCGCGCACTGAGCGGGTTGCGCGCAATAAAAAAAATCGGTTGAGGGGTGAAATGTTCATGAAATTTCACGTAGAATCCGAATCTGCAATAAAAAATGGGGGGTCTCATTTGAAAAAACGAAGTTGGTGTGCGTTGCGCACGATTGCGCACGTGCGCAATGCGCACCGTGGTCATATTTGAGATCCTTGGGAAAAATCATGAAGATTCAAAAAAAAATTTTTGTTTTTACCACTTCCTGGACGATTTTAGCAGGGGGGGGAACGTTTTTGGGGACACCCTGTATACTGCATAAATTACATATTTATAATTTCTCTTCTATCTGCTAAGTAGGTACTTAGAACCCTTTAAAAGTTGAAAGCCGTACGCGGCACTTATCTTAGCAACCATGGACCGACTTGGATGAAATTTGGTACGAGTATATGGGCTCCATTTGGGGTCTAGTTGAACCGAGAAGCTTTTGGTTGATGTCAGTCACTACTAAGGGGTAAAAATTTAGAGTTAAAATGTTCAAGAGTGCCCTAGCTTGAAAACTCTCGGAATGAAGGTAGTTGTTTTTTCACCAATTTGAAATAGTATTAAATTATTACAATTTTTAGAGACCACCCGGAGCTCTGTAGGCCAAACCTCCGCTCCCTACGAGAATTTAAGGGTTGGGCTTACGATTTGAATCGCAAAAGAGGCCTAATCTCCGTTTAAATTATAGCTGACCAAAATGGGGTCGCTGTAGGTACGTGGTTTTTGACATTTTCATGTCTTTCATTTGGCACATAAAAAAAAATCGTCACGAAATTTGTTGCGACGAAAATTGTCCCAAGTCGCCACAATGATGATTATGACCATCAGAAGTGAAGTTGTTGGGTACTTTACAGTTAGGTAGGTACTTTACAGTTTGATATTACCAGATCAGCTGAGTCGAAAATTGAGCTCCCAGATCAGCTGAGTCGAAAATCGAGCTCCCAGATCAGCTGATTCGAAAATCGAGCTCCCAGATCAGTTGAGTCGAAAATCGAGCTCCCAGATCAGCTGAGTCGAAAATCGAGCTCCCAGATCAGCTGAGTCGAAAATCGAGCTCCCAGATCAGCTGAGTCGAAAATTGAGCTCCCAGATCAGCTGAGGCGAAAATCGAGCTCCCAGATCAGCATGAAAATGTTTCAATGTGTTGCAGACTCGTATGCAAGCGTTCTAGTACCTACTTACTAATTTTTGGATTCTACTATCTATTCGTAGGATACCTACCTTGAAAAGTAAACCATCAAATTTTGAGGGGGTGTTAAAAAAAAATTTCTTGGTCGATTCCAAAGGTATGTATGAAAATGAAGCTATTGCAATGGCCTCAAAATTTTGAAATTGGACTTTTTGAAGAAATAAAAAACCTTGAAATTTTTAAAAAAATATATATATATTATCACATTTCTATGAATTTTTAAAAAAATATATATATATTATCACATTTCTATGATGAACCTGGAAACGATTGAGTTGAACGGTAAGAAGTTAACGCCTGAAATACTAACGAAGTGGTTGAAATAGCGTGTAAAATCAAAATGTACCTACCTTCACAGGACCCAAGATGCAGGCATTTGATAAAGTGGAGGGCGAATATCATCAGGAGCACGAGCAATTTATGAGTAACACGAGGATGATTCAAGACATGACGAAAGCTATAAATGTAAGCAACCAAGCCAATTTAGGTCACAAAATATTGATTTCAGAATTAAGCACATACTCGAGAGTAGGTAATTGTTATGATTATTTATACTAACGGTGAATTTGGAATAAGCTTACTGAACGAGAAATTTACTATTTTCCTGTCTGACTGACTGAAGTTAATTTTGACTTAGTTTGAATTAACAGAAGGTGAATATAATAAAACAATGTTGATGATTTTGGTTCTGGTCTGTATCGAAACCAGCTTGTGAGGTTAATGAATTTACGAATCGGGACATGAATTCAGTTCTGGTCAGTGTGTGTTGAATCATCAAAAATTAACTTTCCTCGACTGGGGATCGATCTCCTATCGTTCCGATTCTGAATCCCCAAAGGTAGTCTAATAACCAAAGAGGTCTGATCTCCGTTAAAATATTAGCAAACTAAAATGCGATCGCTATCCGTTTCTTCGAGTTGTATTCAGTTTTGCTTCCTTAGCAACCAGTACTCAAATTTCAATAAGAAGGAATCCTAACTCCCTATTTCTCCGAATCGAGTCTGAAGCGTTCATTTCTTCCAAATAAACTTGATTACGAAGGTGTGAAGGAGTATGTGTAGTAGGAAGGATGTAGGTTAAAAAAAGTGACAATTGCAAAGCTGTGATCTTTGCAGACGAGTGATACGGAAAAATGATAAACCTTTGTGAGATAATTTGCAGCGTTTTAAGGTTGAAATTATGTTTGTCTTGTTTTATAAAAATTGTTTATTATTTACAAAAAAACAGTTCAAGTTTTACATTAACAACAAAACAGTTAATGATAAGAGAACAATGGAACGTGAGTCGGTGTCGTGTGTAGGAGTCAAATTACAAGACGCGTTTTGGTTTGTTTCACTCGTCGGGTACCCTTTTTGAACAACCAGAAAACTCCCGCTGAGATAACCATCAGAGAGATGTACACTATAGGTACTAATTAATGGAAAGAGGTGTAAAATGTATAATACAACATTTTCGTTAAAATGACGGAGGTTTCGGTCAGAAAACAGACAAATAAAAAAACGTAATCACTCATAAATAGGCCGTAAACATAAATATGAAATAAGTGTATGATAATTATTATTACATCATCTTACGAATACCTAGGTTCATCAAGACAATGCATTATGAGGTACGTCTCTGAGCCAGTACGAACTGGCTGAACTCTCGTGTCTTCTTTTCATTCGATTTTAAAGTACACATCGAGGCCGTTTATACTTGAATTTTTGTGAATAATTCGACTTGCCAGGAAAAACAGGGAATACTGATCGTTAAAGTCCGTTCATTAACAACATTGATCATAAAAATTAAGAATTTATCTTGTGAAAAAGGTCTCTGAGGCTCGTTGTCGTTCCGATCACCAGAGCCACGGCGCCCACGAAGACGATGAAGTAGTTTTTACAGGACAGCAGGAAGAAGCGGAAGCCGCCGACGTGATGCCAGTACGTGAAGAGTTGGATGACAGCAGGAACTGCTAGCCCCAGAGATGTCAGAACGAGCGCTCCGAATAAAGAAATGATCACGTCGAGGTAAGGTACAGTGGCAGCCAGTAGAACTACAAGAAATAACAGAGTGAATGACTAGGAATAAAAATATGGAGAAGTGAATAAATCCACGTTTCAAACTGTGTTCCCAGCTGCTCAATTAGGTAAAAAAAAAAGTCAGAGTTGAAGAAGTTTCTTACAAAAGCTAAATTTTATATCGTCGACGAGTTCTTTTAATAATTTGTACCAAAGTTTGGGTTTTTCCTAATTTTTCCTATTGTTTTCCTCACTTTCGTTTCCATTTTATTATTATTATTATTATTATTATTATTATTATTATTATTATTATTATTATTATTATTATTATTATTATTATTATTAATTCTTTTTTTTGTACGAAATTTAAAAAAAATGATGTTTTATGGATTGGAAATGAATATATTATTATTAACCCACCAATGACAGAAAAAAATATCTCGTGTTTTATGGAATTCTTTTGTGTTTTCTCGTCATAGGGTCTTTGAAGTATCCCAAAAAAATAATCAAAAAATTCTGCCCCCACCCCAGTCACCAGGACAAGGCGTGCCAAATAGGGCACGCTCGTCTCTACCAGGAGCAATTTTCAACCTTCAACTCAGGAAACATGCGAGGGGAAGACTGACATAGTTGTTCACATATATTTACTAAAACACCGAAAGACTCTAGAAATTTATTGAAAATACAGAAAAATCAAAATAATAATTAGTACAGACGAGAATAGTAGAAATCCACATAAAATAATCATCTCAAAGAAAGTAAGCAGCAGTAACACACTGCTAGCTATAGAAATTCCTATTGTGCCCACATCACACTTTCCGCAGGCAGTGAACAGTCTACTGGTGCATCGTTCTTTTCTCAATAGGGCCCAAAAGTGATCTTTCCCGTCAAACTTGATGTCTGAAACGACTTGCTGAGATCTTTTCCCTTATACTCTGCAGTACCACCTGCAGAAAAACTCGAACTTATGGACGGCGTCCTGTAGCTGATCAAATAAGACAGAGCATTTTGCCTCTTGAATTCCGGTTTGAGGTTTGAATCGGCTGAGGGTATCAAGAGAAAAGAAGGGAGAGGGAAGATATGGGTAAAATTATATGGAAAAAAGGAGCTGCAGAAGGGGCGAGAGAAAATGCTGAGAATTGAGGAAGTCCCAGAAAAGACCGTATCGTATCCGAGTATCGATATCCCAAGTATCGTTGGGCATGAGTATCGATATTTTAAAATATCGAGTATCGATACATTAGTGTCACAAACTATCAATATTATCCAATATTCTCAAGAAAAATAATTCTTTCAACAATTTTTATTCATTTTTCACTATCAAGAGTCCAAGCAGGGTGATTTTCTCCATGAAAACAACGTTATTTGTGCAACCAAAGAGTAATGACCCAAAAGCCTCTCTACTTTCTTCATTTTTTAGCCATTAAGTTGAATTTTACCCGAGAACTGTATCGATATTCGATATTTAGAAATATCGGATCCAAAGTATCGATATCCAAAAATATCGGATAGTGAAGTATTGATACCAAAATATCGAGTATTGGTACGAAAGTATCGATATTTTGAAATATCGAGTATCGATACCCATCCCTAATCTGAATGAGGATGGAACCTCCCTGAACTAATCAAGGAGGTCGGCGACAAAGAAACGCGACCTGCATGGGCAGGAAAAGAGTTTTATTGGAACATGGTTGCTGTGCCACATACGGCACGTTCGTCCTTCAGGGGTTAACCCAAGATAGGAGTTGCTTCTGGGTTGATCATTAATTTCTATTATTAATATTATAATAATATGCACCTTTGAAATCAAGCTGTTCTTCTAAGACTAACAGTAAAGTTTGGGCATGAATAAACGCGAATATCTTAAACTGCGATGTTTCAGTTCCTAATCGTCCAAAATCACTTAACGTCCAATCACGGAATAATATTCATTGTGTGACGTTGAATAAACAACTATAACTACTTGCCCAAGTTAGGTACAACCTGTCACATAACCCCCCGACGTCAATCGGCATCGTCAGAATCTTCTTCCTTAGTTGATCGGCCGTCGTTACCCAGACTTCTTGTCCCTCAGAAGATCCACGGAACGAACTCTTTGGTTCTACAGACCTGTTGCTTTTGAGCATTGTTAATTTTCCTTTGTAAACCCGGTGAGAAAAGATCCAGTCTGGTACGAAGTTTGGGCAGGAGACCTCCCTACGGTGGCTTGAGCTGCATTTCGATACGAAATCAGAAATTTGTGGAGCATCTGTTTTACGGTTTCTCTGACTTTTGCCGCTGCTATAATCCGTTCCTTAAAAGTTCCTTAATAATCCTTAATAATCCGTTCCTTAATAATCCGTTCCTTATTTAATGTTCTGACCGGACGATCAGCCAATACTTTAGACGGGTGGTACTTATTATAAGTACCACTATAATAGTACGACTATAATATACGACTATAATAGTCGTGATATTGCTTAGGTATATTGTTATTTTTTGTAACATTGGTATTGCTTCCATCCAATTTTTGTTGCTTCATGTGAGGACCCAAGGGCCCAGGGGGAAGGGAAGTGTAGGGGACTGCCGACAGATCGCGCGAGCTGGTCCCTTCGCGGTTCGACAGGCCTTCCTCCCCCCTCACCCCGGAGCCGAATAAATTAACGAGAGAAACGACGGCGATGTCTTCCTCACCCTGCCTGCATTTCCGCCGGCCTCGGAGAAAAGCAGCGTAAGGGTTTTCGCGATTGGAGGACAGCGGCGAGCTGAAGAAGAGGATTCCATTCGACGGAGTGGCGCGAGACGAGTGAGTTGGTCTGGACAAGTGAACTAAAATGTGGGTGAGAAGTTTCTGCTACATGGGTAAGTGGCTCGCAAATGTGTCTTAAACTCTCCTTCTATTGTGGAAGCTTGTAATAAGAGATAAAGGCTGAGGAGTACCTACCTATTTAGGGGAAGAGAGCTATTGTTCGTGTTAATTTTTTATGGGGACTCATATTATTGCGGTTGCTGATTGTACTATTTGTTAAACTACCTAACGTCTTGTGGGGTTATTCGGGTTTTCATTCACCAATTTAGGGGAGTATATTTTTGGGTGTTATATCGTACCATTTGGTTATTGTTGTTTCTGATTGTACCATTATTAAGCTATCTAACGTCTTGTGGGGTTTTTCCCGGGTTTTCATTCACCAATTTAGGGGAGTATATTTTTGGGTGTTATATCGTACCATTTGGTTATTGTTGTTTCTGATTGTACCATTATTAAGCTATCTAACGCCTTGTGGGGTTTTTCCCGGGTTTTCCTTCACCAATTTAGGGGAGTATATTCTTGGGTGTTATATTGTACCATTTTGTTATTTTTGTTTCTAATTGTAGTATTATTGAATTAATTGGAGACGCCCCGGATGTGCGGGGAAAAGGGGGTGACCAAGTGACGTGGATAAGATCTGTAATTGTTGCTATTGTTAATTGTGTGTCCTTGTAACTGTGTGGTTTGTATTGAGAGGGGTAGTCACGAATTTTGGGTAAATACAAAATATTACGCGTTGAGAAGAGTGGTTGCTTTATTTGAATATCCTTACCCACTTGAGGGGCTCCCCTTACAACTGGTGTCAGGTGTGGGGTCAGCTGCAAGAACGTTGACCTTACCCACGAGCCCCGAGAGTGCGAAGGATGTCCGAGCTAGAGGAGCTGAGACAGCGCTTGGCGGAGGCCGAGCTGGCCAATTTGGCCTATGCAGAAAAGGAGGAGGAGCTGCAACAAAAGCTTCGAGATGCCCGTTTACGGCTAACCTATGGGTCAGCGGGGGCGGAAGGGAAGGATTCGGGAGAGGGGAAATGGGACGTCCGGAACCCCATGTCCGAGCTCGTCGAATTGTTGAGGAGTAGCGGAGTGGGGGCGAGACCGGAGGTCCACAAGGTGAGAAAAGATTTCAGCATGCAGAGCCTAGTGCGAAAGTGGGGGGGGACTAAGGACGAAGTCCCAGTGGAGGAGTTCCTAGCTCAACTACGCAGTATCGGAAAAACTGGGCACTGGGAAGACTCGGACTTAGTCACCATCTGTAGACTCAAATTGCAGGGGATGGCCACCGCCTTTATAGAAGGGCACCCGGAACTAACGGGAGAGGGAGTAACATTTCCCCAGCTTGAAGCGGCCCTGAAAAAAAGGTTCGCGGATCCGAAGGTATGGGAGGTCAGGGAGGAAGAGTTGAGGAGGTGCGTGCAAGGACCGACCGAGAGTATCCGGGAATATGCGGACAGGGTATTGAATCTTGGGAGACGGGCCATCCGACCCGCGGATAATGCGATAGAATCCGCATGGCTCCAGAACGAAGGTGACAAGCGCACCGTGAAAGCGTTGGTGCAAGGACTGCGGAGAGTAGTCGCTAAAGAAGTGGCCCTACGTCACCCAACCACCGCGGATGAAGCCATTGAGATGGCTTTGGAGGTGGAACACACCCTCCGGCAGTTGAGGTACAGTGAAATGGGTCGGGAGGGGCGGGTGTTGGCCATCGATGAGGTAGGACCCGAACCGGACCTACCTGCGGATGAAGTGGCGGCCATGTGGCCTAACCACAGAGTACCACGGCGCGCAGAACCGCGAGACAGCTGTCCTCAGTGCGCCCGAAGAGCACCCCAGGCTGAACGGGGGGCTCCTACGTCGAACCCACCAACATGTTTCCGATGCGGACAGCCAGGGCATATGGCCAGGTTTTGTAAGGCGGATGTAGAGTCAGGAGCGCTACAGAGGACTGCCCTTCCAGTGTGTTATCGCTGTCAGCAGACTGGGCATATCGCCCGGTACTGTACAACCATGGTTGCAAGTGAGGAGGCCAAAAGGCAAGAGGATGACCCAAAAGCCAGGGGTCCACGGAGTGCTCCAGCCGCGGACCGACCCAACTAGGAGCTAGGGAGAGACATTGGATGCCAGCCCTGTTACCCCTGGAGGATGGGCCGGTGATAGAACTAGAGGTAGAAGGGACGCTTTTGCGACTCCTTGGTGACACGGGGGCCCAAGTATCCTTACTTCAACGCCCCATAGCTGGAATCGCAATACACCCGGCCCTATCAGATCTAAGAGGATTAGGAGGAACTCTTAGGATAGAGGGAGAGCAGACCGTCCACTGTCGTTGGAAGGGGACTGAGATGACCCACAGGTTTAAAATCGTGGATGTGGGTTTACCGTTGGACGGAATCTTGGGGACAGATATTATGCGGAAGTTGGGGCCCACCGTGTATCATGAAATTGGTCGAAAGCTAGGCCTGACCGTGGGGAACCCCTCGACCCCTACTCCGAGGTTGGCCTCATTAGCAGTAGATGGAGGGGGAAAGTGGGTGAAACGGATGGCTGAAAAGGTTGATGAATTAGCCCTAAGGTATGGTCGGTGCCCGTTGTTATCTGTGTCTCAACCCAAGGACCCTGAGGTAGGTTCTGTACAGCCGCCTAAATTAAGTAGGCAAAAGCAGCAGAATGAAAATGGGGATCCACCCGGCTATCGAAAGGGCCCTGATCATTGGTTAATGCAAAGAGCCGAGGTGAAAGACGTTCCCGGGAGTGACCCGATAGTCGCTCCTAGGAAAATACCTAAAGGAAGGGTTCAAGGGCAAAAGGAGCCAGACCGGAGTGAATGTGAGGAAGAAGTGACGGAGGCTTTGGCATCCCGGAGACAAGTGGTCCCCGCTTTAAGTCGAGCACTCGTTGCAGTCCTGGTGCCTGGTGAGGAAGGGAGCGAGGTACTATTGGAGCCCTATGAGTTACCACAGTCAGGGCTGAGAGGAGGGCGAAGTGTGGGGAAGATATCACAGGGACAAGCGTGGATGAGTGTAGTCAATTTGACCAAGGGTGATATGGTGGTGGACCGGCACCAGCGGTTGGCTGAGACAGAGAGGGTAGTTCCCCAGTACTCTATAATGGTCGCCCAACCCGATACGGGGAGGAGAGGGTATGAACCGGGCCTCCTAGAGGAAAAGTTGAAACACCTCAGTCTGGGAGACCGAAGACAAGTAGAGGCGGTGTTACTACCGAGGTCCCATATCTTTGATAACCCGGGTGGAATGGGCTGTAGATTACCGGTGGCACATCGCATAGATACAGGAGC
Source organism: Apolygus lucorum (assembly GCA_009739505.2). Taxonomy (NCBI): domain Eukaryota; kingdom Metazoa; phylum Arthropoda; class Insecta; order Hemiptera; family Miridae; genus Apolygus; species Apolygus lucorum. The sequence goes on from CM019180.2 coordinate 60,054,642, forward strand.
CACTGCCCCTATTGCGAAGCGACCTTATCGGGTTCCGGAGGCTCAGAGAGCAGTAGTGCAGCAACACTTGGATGAAATGTTGGAAAATGGAGTGATACAGCACTCAAGCAGTCCCTGGTCGGCTCCTATCGTATTAGTACCTAAAAAGGGCTCGGAAGGAGAGGTTAAATGGCGGTTCTGTACAGATTTTCGGGCACTGAACGCAGTCACGAAAAAGGACGCCTACCCCCTACCCCTAATTAACGAGACCCTGGAGCGGTTGGGAAGGAGCCAGTTCTTTACTACCTTGGACTTGGCTTCGGGGTATCATCAGATACCAGTGGCGCAAGAGGATCAAGAGAAAACGGGATTCTCTACGTTGGGGAGACACTTTCACTACCGCAAGATGCCCTTTGGGCTTGTGAACGCACCGGCCACTTTCCAGCGGACCATGGATCATTTACTTGCTGAAGTGTTGGGAGATGCATGTTTCGTCTATTTAGATGACATTATTATCCATAGTCAGACCGTGGCTCAGCACTGCGAGAGATTGGGAAGAGTACTGGATTTGTTAATTCAGGCCAATTTAAAGGTAAAATTGGAGAAGTGTGCCTTTTTACGGGAGGAGGTATCTTATTTGGGGCATAAGGTAACGGGGGATGGTGTGAAGCCTGACCCGGAGAAAGTGGAAGCCATCCAGGCCTTCCCAGCTCCAGGGAGTGTAAGAGAAGTTCGTGGATTCCTCGGACTCGCGGGGTATTATAGAAGATTCATACCCGATTATGCCGAGACCAGTAGGCCCCTCACCCAACTTCTGAAAAAGGATTGTTCCTTTCAGTGGGGTCCTGAACAGCGAGTTGCCTTCGAAGCACTCAAAGCTGCCTTAAAATCCGACCTCCTGTTAATATACCCCGATTTCACGGAACCATTCATTTTAGCCACGGATGCATCGGATGGTGCCGTAGGGGCCATACTTTCCCAGCGTAGAGAGGGTTTTGAACGCCCTATTGCCTATGCCAGTCGACAAATGAACCGTGCAGAAAAAAATTATTCCACCACCGAAAAGGAGCTTTTGGCTGCCATGTGGGCGGTGAAGCAGTTTAGGTGCTACCTTTACGGTAGACGCTTCACCCTGGTGACCGACCATGCAGCCTTAAAGTGGATGCTCGGACTTAAAGATCCCTCTTCCCGGCTGATGAGATGGGCACTTAAACTGGCGGAATTCGACTACAAAGTCGAACATAAGCCGGGTAAGCGGCATACGAATGCCGATGCCTTGAGTAGAGCGCCTGGGGTGGCGGCACTACTGGCTCCGGATGCCACGCACGTTCGGGAGGATGTGAATAAACTAAGGGAGAAGCAAACGGAGGAATGGGGATCCACTTTGAAGAGCCCGAATTATGTGAGAGATGAGCGTGGACTTTGGTACAGAAACATGGGTAAATCCGAAGGGGACAGTGGGATAGTGAAGAGGCGGCTGTTACTCCCTGAGGAGTGGCGGGAACAGGTGTTAAATCAGAATCATAGTGCACCTTGGGCTGGACATCAAGGTAAAAAGAAGACCCTTCTGAGGGTTGCACAGAGGTATTGGTGGCCAGGTATGAAGAAGGATGTAGCCGAGTATGTCAAGAGGTGCCCTTCTTGTAATCGACGAAGGGACGGGAATCCTAAGGCGCCCATCCAGCCAGTTCAGATCCCCGAAATGCCCTTTGAGTTAGTGTCCATGGATGTGGTGGGGCCCCTACCGGAAAGTCGTACGGGGTATCGTTATTTGCTGACTTTTGTTGACCATCTTAGTCGCTATGCCGAAGCCATACCTTTAAGACGGCAAAGGGCCAAGGATATAGCAAAGGCATTCGTGAATAAAATCGTGTTGAGATATGGCCCTCCGAAGCAGTTGTTGACTGATCAGGGTCGAAACTTCACCTCGAAGATAATGACCAGTACTTGCAAATTATTGGGGGTGACTAAACTTCAGACCACTCCATACCACCCGGAGTGTAATGGAGTTGTGGAACGTTTCCATGGGACACTTATTAGGATGATGGGTCACTTTGTGAAAGAGAGTGGAAGTGACTGGCCCAGTTGGATACCATATGTGCTGGCGGCGTATCGTAGTGTCGAACATTCTGCCACGGGGTATACTCCTCACTACCTATTATGCGGAATGGACATGGGGCTACCAGGGGAAGGGTGGGCTCAACCCGTCCCACCCATAGGACCAGTTCGGCAAATAGGCGACCGACTACGTCAAGCCTGGAAAGTGGCTAGTGAAACTATACAAAAGCAGTGGAAAGTTCGAGCTGACCGTTGCAACCGAAGGCGACGCCCTCGCACCTTCCATCCAGGGGACTGGGTCTACCTACATGTCCCCAACCGGCCTGTAGAGTGTAGTGCTAAATTCCACTGCCCATGGACAGGGCCCCACCGAGTCGTCGAATCCCATTCCCCAGTCACATATAAGATTAGATTGACTGGAGGAGGTGAGGTGGTGGTGCACTCCAACCGACTAAAACCGTCCTACCAGGCGGGGGGGTACAGTGAAGAAGAGAGCGAAGGTGAGAAACAGGGTCCAGCTTCTGAGGACGACGAGGGTGTAGAGTATCGGGGTAGGTCGGAGAGTGCAGAGGAAGAAGTAGAGAGCAATGGTGTACTGAGGCCTAGTACACCCTTAGGACGGGAAAGTGAGGGAGAGGAGCAAAGTGAAACTGGACTAGAGTCTTCAGAAGAGGGAGACTCTGGCAGCTCGTGGGAGTCGTTCTCCCACCAAAGTGACAATGGTTCAGTCCACTCTTTTCCCTCGGGGACAGGCAGTGTCAGGGGGCCCGTGGATTTGGTGGTGCCCCACTGGATGAGGGGACAGGCAACTACATCCCATCTGGCTGTAGCGGGGTCCAGCCATACCCCTGGGAGCGACCCTTCTACGGCCTCCTCCTCCCCCCTGCTGAGCATTAGTGACGCAGGCTCTCCAACCCCTGGTCAGGGTACAGCGTCCACCCCGGGAAGCATAGAGGCTCCTTATTGGGAAAGTGACCCTCGGAGTTTGGGACCGCATCCTGAGGACTCCACTCCCCCGAGTCCAGTACCTGCAGAAGTGCATCCCGAGGTGAATGTTGACCGTCGACCTCAACGGACCAGGTGTCGCCCTAGGCGATTCCTAGATTATGAGGTAAACTGGAAGGATGAATAAGGACGGAGTGAGAGGAGTCTCGGGAAGAAGTAGGGGATAGAGGAATTGGGGTAGGCTCCTTAGAGTAGGAATAGAGTTTCGAGATAGTGGTTAATGGTTGGGTATATGTGTGTTGCAGGGATGCTGTTGTTTGGAATTGGGGTTGGCACTGCCTTGGAACCTGAAAGGGGTCTGGGAACCCTATTCCTCAACCCACGACCCCTGATCCTAACAGCGAGAGAGTGGCGGATTGTAGTGGACATTGATGTTGTGGAGATCGTAGATCGAGTTCGAAAAATAGGAGAGACTGTAGCAACCCTCACCCAGGAGTTGAGACCCCTAACTGATAAAGACTCCAGGCTAAAGCCAAGTTATGTCGATGTGAAGAGAGCTGCCAAGGTGGCCCAAGATCTTGAAGAGGCGGCGGACGAAATGAAAGACTATTTACCCTCCACTCGAGCCCGAAGAGGACTAGTAAACTTCGGGGGGACCGTACTAAAAGTTCTCTTCGGAACCCCCGACGCAGATGAGATGGAGATAGTGCGCAAGGGAATACAGGCAGGTCGAGAGCAGGGACAGAAGTTAGTGATGGTAGAGAAAGAGCATCTAGTGGTTACCCGAACACTAAGTAAGGGTGTGACCGAGAATGCAAAGAGGCTTCAAGCAATGGCAGCAGATATGATGAATCTGACCTTGGTGATTAAATCCCACCAAAATCAGATCCGGGAGTCCGAAGCCCTATTTAACCGCACATTGTGGGTGCTCCAATTGGTCAGAGAAGTAGAAGTAGATTTACTTCGAGCAGGGGAAAAGATTAGAGAAATAACGTCGGCAGTGGGGGAGGGAGCGTTAGGGAAACTCAGCCCCCTTCTCATCTCGCCGCGCGAACTCTCACAACTAGTATCACTAGTGGTGGGAAGTTTGCCGCGGGAACTTACCATGGTGGCGGGGACTGGGGTGGCGCAGATGCATAGCCATTACCAGTCTGCGCAGGTCAGTGGATGGCATGATGAACAAACCATCCATCTAATGTTATCTTTCCCTTTGGAGACGAAAGGACCTCGGTATACAATGTACGAGGTAGCCACTACACCCGTACTCGACCAGGCCAGCGGCCGACACCTCAGAGTGAGCACACAATTTCGCTATTTCATAGTCTCTCAGGACAGGGAGTACTATGCTGGACTGGAAGTATTCGATAAGGAGACCTGCCGACAACGCCCAATGCTCATTTGCTCTCCGTCCTTTCCGCTGGTGCACCGCAGCGTCAAGGATTGCATCAGCAGCATCTACTACCAAAACTCCGGCGCTGCTACAACCTGCGAATGGAGCGTTTTGGTCCAGCCCCCAGCAGCTGTCTGGAGATGGGAAGCTGCCAGCCAGAAGTGGTATTATAGTCTGTCACAGCCCGTTGTACTCACAGAGCAGTGCCCGGATGAGGCTGCAGTAGAGATTACCTTGACCGGAAGTGGAGTAATCCAGCCTCAGATACAGTGTACGCTTCGCACGGCTACTCACAAGTTGCTACCCGCTGGGGGCAAAGTACCGGAACAGCATTTCCTGAGGAATCGGACCATTGACGTACCCACACTATGGAGCTTCAATGCCACGCAACAGCTTGAAGATAAGAACCTCGACGCAATAGTTGACCGACTTCGCCAGCAGGGACAAGTGCAACCAGGAGTTTGGTCCGAAGACGAAATCCGGCTCGAAGCAGCCCTACGGATGCTAGAGGAGAATGAGGGAAATGGACCTGCCCTGGTGTATGGCCTTGGTGGTTCCGCGGTAGTCCTCCTCTTTGTGCTGGGTCTGGGACTGTGGTGGTACCGCCGGACCTGTGTTGGTTGTTGGACCCCCCAGACCCGCAAACCAACCTTGGATGGTGCAGACTCAAATCGACGCCTGGAAGCCAGGCCCATCCGGTGGCCTCGTCGGACGCCCCAGCGAGAAGAATCCCATGACCCCCCACAGCAGCTGGTAGATATGACGGTTAAAGAAGCAGCCATATATGCTGCCCCTTTAAAAAAGGGGGGAGCTATGTGAGGACCCAAGGGCCCAGGGGGAAGGGAAGTGTAGGGGACTGCCGACAGATCGCGCGAGCTGGTCCCTTCGCGGTTCGACAGGCCTTCCTCACCCCTCACCCCGGAGCCGAATAAATTAACGAGAGAAACGACGGCGATGTCTTCCTCACCCTGCCTGCATTTCCGCCGGCCTCGGAGAAAAGCAGCGTAAGGGTTTTCGCGATTGGAGGACAGCGGCGAGCTGAAGAAGAGGATTCCATTCGACGGAGTGGAGCCAAAACGTGAGGTGCGGAGTTGTGGTACCGTTGATTTTTGTGTGGAGACCATGTGCTTGTTGAATCTGGGTGAGTGCTAGTAATAAGCGTTATTTCCAGGACCTTACCACCTGGTGGTTTTGCGATATTTGAAGAAAGGAGGGACGCTGAGTACGTCTTGTAAGGATTTTGTGGGGTTTTTCTCGGGTTTTCATTCACCAATTTAGGGGAGTATATTTTTGGGTGTTATATCGTACCATTTGGTTATTGTTGTTTCTGATTGTACCATTATTAAGCTATATAACGTCTTGTGGGGTTTTTCCCGTGTTTTCATTCACCGATTTAGGGGAGTATATTTTTGGGTGTTATATCGTACCATTTGGTTATTGTTGTTTCTGATTGTACCATTATTAAGCTATCTAACGCCTTGTGGGGTTTTTCCCGGGTTTTCCTTCACCAATTTAGGGGAGTATATTCTTGGGTGTTATATTGTACCATTTTGTTATTTTTGTTTCTAATTGTAGTATTATTGAATTAATTGGAGACGCCCCGGATGTGCGGGGAAAAGGGGGTGACCAAGTGACGTGGATAAGATCTGTAATTGTTGCTATTGTTAATTGTGTGTCCTTGTAACTGTGTGGTTTGTATTGAGAGGGGTAGTCACGAATTTTGGGTAAATACAAAATATTACGCGTTGAGAAGAGTGGTTGCTTTATTTGAATATCCTTACCCACTTGAGGGGCTCCCCTTACACTTCAATCAACATCAACCAGTATCATTGCCTTTAAATTTCAATGGTGCTACAGCGTTAGGGAAAACTATTAGAAAAACGTAGAATTCCTCATCCCAGGTAAAGCTATATAGAAAACTCGGCGCTGCGCGCCTCGGCGGGGGCTTCGCCCCCTGCACCCCCGGATGATTTCCGCTTAGAGCCTAATAGCTAAAATGTGACATACCTTGAAAAGGTTTTTGCTCCCTCTCCCTCTTTATCTTTCTTCCACTGTAATATTTAAGATACCTCCTTATTCATAATAACATCAGGTTGTAAAGCATATTTGTCGTCAAGCATATGATAAATCATAGCGCTACTTTCCTGTCGCTTTTTCCTGTCGCTTTTTACTGTCAATTTTTCCTGTCGTTTTTCGGCGGGGGGTCCCATCGCTAAAACCTTTTCAAGGTTAAAATATCCGATTTGGATGAACTTTCTACGAATTGAGTGCGCCAGTTTCTTGATGGTCCCATTACGATTAATCTAAAAGTACCGTCAGCACAATCGCTAACATAATTTTCCGAAAACATTGATTTCTCGCACCAGAATGGTGGAAAATAGTGCATGACGAAATCATGGAAAAATTTTGAAATATTAGTGAAATATCGGGATAAATCGAAAGAATTTTTCTCGGTTGGTTTTGATTTTGGAGGTACCAAATTTTTCTGACTTTTTTAGGGAAAGAGGGTGGTGATTCCACGGAGCACACTTACCGGGGTGACCAAACCGAGTTGCAGCTCAGTAGCAGACACTCACAACCATTGATACGATCCCCAGGTGATCTCGTAAAAACAACTCATATGTAAATGACATCTTACACTATGTGTTTTGAATGGAGCAGGAAGCTCCCTTCATTTAGGTATCCGGTTTTACCCTACTTCTACCATAATGTTCTTTGTAGTAGAAAATATAATTATTGAATATCATTGTAAGTTCCGTCCGTACAGAGAACTCACTAACCTGTTAGTGTCACCAAAGTAGTCCGCACGCAGTATTCGATAAATAATTTATTATTTTCTAGTCGAGGACTCATGTATTCATTCCATCCTATATCAAAAGACACGTAGAAGTTTAGCGGGTGGGTGATGAAAATGGACAAAACAAGCAGAATCCTTGAAGTTTGAGCCAAACTGTAACATAAATACCATGAAAATAGAAAGACAATGTTATACTTTGAGACGTACCTACATACATTAAACGGTGAAATGAAAGTCACAAGTCTACTAGTACTTACATATCCGTTCCTGGTAAATTTAGAGTCACTGAAGGTTCCACAACATCGCCATATTTGAGATACCCGAAAAATCCTACTGTCATGAACATAACCAAATTCGGGACCATGGCTACGTTCAAAACTCCGAAAGGTGATCCAAATTGTTCCGGATGCCTCATTTCATTTTTCAGCGGCATAACCTGAATAATAAACCTGATTAATGAACACATTTTGATAAATATGAATAATCAATTTATACATTCCTAACATGTCGATCAAATTAGTTGAAATTTGTCGATTTATGAAAGCGGGACGTAAAATAATTTTTTCGTTTATCTCTCAAGTTTTCAGCTTTAGAATGTATATCAAGATGGAGCAAAATAAAGCATCCTCTGAAAAAATTAAGAGTACTTATAGCAAAAGTTTGAATACATTTTTATTAATGAATATCATTACCACTCCAACGCATTCCATTGCGAAAAGAGCTGTTCCAAAAAACTGTGGTAACCCTCCCAAGCCGCCGAAAGGCTCTCGAGAAGACAAAGGAGGCAAATCCTGGAACATGTAGTAGATGGCGATTCCGTAGCTGAAGATAGACGCTGCGGTGCCGATGGTAGAAAAGGGGGCCAAGTACTTGAGATTTCGAACCCAATTAAGGAGAGTCAGCGGCACCCACAGCATGAGCATGTACCACCGCACATTCAGGCGGTCGAGAGGATCCTGGTAGTTGTCAACCACCTGCAAACCATTCGTAAATTGTAAGTTACAGAAAAAACCAGCGGCAGACAACAAGTAAGGTCATCCTCTAGTGCCCCAGAATGCGTGCGGAGAATTTAAGTGTCTGGAACAGGCCAAATTCAAAGTTCCTAACGGGTTAAATGGGTGCTTCTTGATAGTTTTATCGGTCATTTACCCTAACTGGACCATGGTATCGCTAATGTCACCGAAAACATCTCAGGAATTTCACAAAACTTCCTGGTATTTCAGGAAGTGTCACCGAAATAACCAAAATCAGAATGCAATTTTAAATTTAATAGACAGCAGAATTTTTTGAGGTTATTAGAAGTCTCAAAATGAAGTTATGACAAAAATTTCCAAGGAAATCAATGAAAAAATTTCAAAATTCTCGTCATAACGTCATTTTTTTACTTTTTTTAACTTACAAAAGATGGATCAAAAAATTCAGCTCTGTTCACTAATTTTTAAATTGCAATTTAAATCTAGTTGATCTAGTGACACCTTGGGACCGCTATGGAATTCCTAAGACGTACCTATTCGGTGACACCATGGTCCAATTAGGGTTAACAAATCACTAAATGAAAATATAGGTATTTATTTACATAATATATAAAGAACGTCTATATTAGGAGTTTCCAAGAAGAAAATGAGTTACCCGCCTGCCTAACATATTTTTCCCACTTGTTTGTTTTCTCTGACATCTTTATCGTTTCACCTAATTTTTTGGTTTATTAGTTTCAATAATGAACCTTTAGAATCGAGCTAGAAAAAAATGTAACCCCCCCCCCCCCCCCCGTCAAAATTTGAAGGTTTACTTTTCAAGGTACGTAAAATCCGAAAATCGAATAAAACGTTGCAAATTAATACAGAAAGGTTTTTTCTGTATAGATCCTGCTAAGAACATAGATTTTCCTGTGCCACAACCCACCAACGATATTTTCTCTTCACAATCAACTTTATTTGGAAGAAATAAACGCTTCATTCTAAATTCGAAAAAATGGGGAGTTGTGGGTGCCTTCATTAGGAAATTTGATTATTGGTTGCTAAGGACGCAAAACTGAGGTCAACTCGAAGAAAAATTTTCGAAAAACGGAGAGTCGTTTTCTTTTGCGATTCACACTCGTGTTTCCGATGTATCATGAGTCAAACCCTTAAGTTCTCGGAGGGAGCAAACGGCTTGTACTACAGAGCTCTGGGTGGTCTCATTCGATTCTAAAAATTCCATACTATTTCAAATAGATTGAAAAAACAATACCTTTAGAATACCTTCACTTAGGTGTTTGTCAACCCTTAGAAGTGACTGACACCAACCAAAAGCTTCGGGGCCCAACTAGACGCCAAATGGAGCCCATATAGCTACTAAGGCAATTAAGGAAAGTGCCGCGTACGGCGGATGGACGGCCAAATTTTTATTAGATTTTTGGATTTTACGTTCCTCGAAACGTGAACCAACAAATTTTTAGTGGTTGGAGGGGGAGGGGGTAAAAATTATTGTTTGCAGCGTTATAAGTTTGGAACAATATTGCCTGTTGCGGCCACCTTTAGAATCAAGCTCTCAGATAACTGTCTGTAAACCTGGGCCTTTCTGAAGACTTATTCTGTTCCATAGTAGAGAAGAGTTGTCTACATAGAGTTATTTCAACCGCGAATTATCGGGGAACCAATGATAAGGCAAAAGTATAAACTATATCAAGAAACTCGCGTTTTAAGGTTGAATCATACTCAACCTCACCTCCAAAAACGGCGTACGGCGGACGGACGGATTTTTTAAAATTCGATTTTGGGATTCTCCGTGCTTTGAAACGTGAAACATCAAATTTTGAGATGGGGGGAGGTCCGACACGAATCTTCAACTAGAAGGAATTTCAAGACTTCACATTGTTTAACATAAAAAGAAATTGCTATATTTAAAAAAAAATGAGAGAGCACTTTATCTGAATCAGCTAGATAGAGTACAGAAAAAAGACTAGGATTGACACCTTCACATCTTCTATCGAATTCTTTTTTTCAACAACGATTCAACAACTTCTTCTCTTTTTCAAGGCGCAGTAGAGTGGTAACAGTTTTTCAAATTAAACTACATTGTTTCCACAGATTTAGATCTTGCTAGTTTACATCATAATATATTGTAAAAGAGTGTACTTTTTGAGGGTTTTAGGGAAACTTTTTTCCTTATGGTAGTTCTGTGTTTCAAAGATAGTTCTTAGATCTTTACTTAAAGCGTTCGTTATCTGCAACATCTTCAGAAGAATTGATAGTATAACATTTTCTTCTTTTTAGGTTTTAGGGTACCTGAAGCTTTTTTTTGTAATTTCATTTTTTTGACATTTTCATGTCTTTGCTTTGCCACATAAACTGAAAAATCGTCACTAAAACTAAGCAAGTCTTGCTCACGCGACCAATAAACACTGTGTTGCGTAGAGAACAACCAACTGTTTTCTTATTTTGATGCTTGGGTACATGAACTAACAACCTTACTTCACTACCTTGTTGTGTAGTGGTTGACATGAAAATGTACCAATGTGTTGCAGACCCGTATGCAAGCATTTCCGTTTATAACCAACGAGTACTTTGTTATAACCTAGACTGTAAACGTCGATTGTTATGCTGTTATGTCAACCCAATGTATGGTTTGTTATTAATTTTTTGCGTATAAGATTTTTAAAAATACGACACGCAATAAATAAGCTGACTAAATTTTACAACGTTCAAAAACAATAATAAGGAAAAAGATGGATTTACTCGTATACCTACTGAATTTGAGGACTTCTACTATACTTACCGCTTTGAGGTTGGTAGCCATGAAGACAATGTATATAGAGGTTGCACCAAGAAGTCCGAAAAAGAAAAACAGTTTCGTGATGTGTCTAAAAAACCAACAATACTAATATGAGCAATCAAAATATTTACTGGAGGATTCTGAGTTGTATAAAGATCACTCCAAGTGGGGTGGTGCTTTCTCACTATAGTTAAAGAGCAGTGTAACGATCGATGAAATCCCCCAAAAAAAACATATTTTATAGTATAGGTAATGCATGCGTTTCAGGAGATGTTTCTTTGGATAAGGATTTGTTTCAATTCGACCAGTGATGGATAAAACATTCATCACCTACGACAATACGAAGTTGTACTAGTTCGTGATGAAATCAATGAGCGCAGCCCACAGAGTACTGAAGACAAGTTAACACACACAAAGGCACAGCCCCAAACCGAATTCCAATTTTGACCAACATCGGTCAGTTGAATCGTGAGAAATTGATGTTTAAGGAAAATACCAATATGGGCAACACCAATACAAATAATCATCCACACAGTGAGAAAGCAATAAATTACATTATATTGCTTCCAATGTAATATAACTTTAAAGGTTAAACAAATATATATTCTCCAAAATCAAAATTTCCAATCGCGTTTTACGTTTCGGACCTTCCTGAATAAATTATTTGTGTCCATGTCTGTCTGTCTGCGTGTATGTCTATCATAAAATTCTTATAATGGGCAAAACTATACAAAGTTGTTGTCCGATTTTGATGAACCTATCAGGGATTGTACGGTTTGGAGTGGTATCCTAAAAAAAATCATCGCCCCCGGATTGATAGTTGCCTCTGTCCATGCGCAAACGTTAAAATCTTGACGTAGACTTAACTTCTAAAATCTTCACCCGAATCAGATGAAATTTTCAGGGTTTGTGGAAATTAGCGTGTAGATGGTCCCCTATGAGGGTAGTGTACTTGGAGATTGATGTTTTGAGATTAACAACTATGCATCCGATCATCTATAAAATCGAGTTATGGATACGAGGAAGCTATGTGCCACACCCACTTAGCAGATTTTTCAAATGACGCGCGAAGTATGCTGTAAATGAATATATTGCCGTCCAACGGAGAAAGGCAGTAACTTCGGAATGAGACAATTTGAGAAAAATCGGGTTTTGTGTTTCTAGCCATGAAATCCGTAGTTTTCATCGTAATTTGATAATTTTTTCCCCCAATCATTGTTGAAACTTTCTTCTCACTAAAAAAATCACTTCTATGGGAAAACATCATCAAATATATGTCTCAAATCAATGAACTGTTTTCTTCAGTTGTACTAAACTTGATATTGCCTTGGCGGTACAACAGTAATCTAACTTTGCTGCTCTTAATCGTTGCATTACGTCACGCGCTGTGTTTTATTGTTGTCTGAACATAGATTTTCATATTTGCAGTTTCTACGTACTGTTTTCTTCCGTTGGATCCTCCTGTTACTGTATTTCTTTTTTGCATGAACGAATATTATCAAGGTACGAAACCAACGAAAAAAAAAAACAGTTTTGTTAGTGTACAATAATTGATTGTTATTTAAATATAATTTATTGTTACTTATAGAAGAATGTCTTATTGTTCGTAAGTTTATTTAACTAATTATTAGTATTTTAGACATTTTCATGTCTTTGCTTTGGCACATAAACTGAAAAATCGTCACGAAAACTAAGCAAGTCTTGCTGACGCGACCAATAAATAAAATAGACTCACTGTGTTGCGTAGAGAACAATCAACTGTTTTCTTATTTTGATGCTTGGGTACATGAACTAACAACCTTACTTCACTACCTTGTTGTGTAGTGGTTGACATGAAAATGTCCCAATGTGTTGCAGACTCGCATGCAAGCATTTCCTATTTTATTTATTACTTTCGAACCAATATTTTCGATTCTATAAATAAGTCAATTTTGAATTTTATTACTCTCCAGGCTGTAGACTAATGTGTCTGTATACACATATTTTGTTATTAAAAATTAGTTATGAAATTGACACAAAATAATTACTATGTTGAATTTTTAGGACGTCCACAGTAAGACCTGGGCGTCCTTATGCGATTGATCCGGGGTAAAGTTGGACAACACTCCACGGAAGAAAAAAAATAACCACACAGTAATCCCTTTTAGACCATTCTGAATATAAATCCGCGAACAAAACCGTAGGTGTGTCTCTGTGTGTATGTGACAAAATATTGGTTCCAACCAATTTTCGGGGTTCTTTTTTTGTTCGACACGGTAAACTATCTAGTTGTGCACTACATCGCCGGAATTTCGAATTTTGCCTTTCAAGGGGGGAAAGGGGGAAGTTAACGCTTGTTAATGCTCACAAAACGTGCGTTTGCGGGCATAATCTTGTAAACTCTGCCCATGCTTCAATTTCCAACCGATTTTTGTGGTTCATTTTTTTATTCGACGCGAAAATCTATCTAGTTGTGCACTACGTCGCCGGAATTTCAAATTTTTCCCTATTAAGGGGGGAAAGGGGGGGTTAATGCTCAAAAAACGTGCGTTTGCGGGCAGAATCTTGTCAACTCTGCCGAGGCCTCAATTTCCAACCGATTTGCTTGTTTCTTTTTTTGTTCGACTCAAAAATCTCCCAAATTGCACTCTGTTTAACCAGAGTATCAAAATTATCAAGGGGAGAGGGCGAGTGGGGGGATAATATTAAAATAATATGCGATTTTCAATATTTCGGCTTCTTAATAGCTTACTAATTGTACCCAAGCTTTGAAATTGAGGATAAATTCTCATTAAATATACCTCCGGATTTTCATGAATTATTCTCTGTACCACCATGAAAGTGTATTTGCTCTGAACATAACTTTGAACAACTAAAACTGCTTTAATAAACGAGAAAAACTGAAAAATCAGCAGACGTATCACATACACTGTAAAATAACTTAGCAATGAGTAGGAACGCGAAACAACAATAAAAAACAGCCTCAGAGCGCTACCAGTGGGGCGGTACCTATGTGAAGTTCAGACGGCTTTGAGGCCAATGCAACGAAAGAAAGCAGTAACCCTCGCGCAGGTTGGAGAAGGATGTGTGGATCAGGCCAAAGTACAACGGTAAAAGACAGTCTAATAGTGTGGCTGTTGTACATGAGATACTCACGCCTCTCCAAAAGCAATGGAAGAGAACAGCATGGTCAACATTACTGCATCTAAGCGTTGTGTGATATGATACTGCTTTCTACTGTTGTACCAATGTGTAAAATCTAAAAGCAGCCTACATTGTTTTCCGAATTACGTCTTTATTTTTCAAAAAATACTTCTTTTTACTGTTGCATTGGATTGAGATTTGGAAGACGAATCCAACGATATAAAACATTCCATTTTTCGAAAAATTCGTGTTACTGCCTTTTTCTGTTGGACGGCAGTATACTAAATTGATATAAACTTATAATTACTAACAAAACCAGCTACAGTCATAAGGCCTCTAAATTTTATTTCTAAAGAAGATTCGAGTGTCGGAATTCCATATCAGAAATAGGATGTTATTCTCATCCAATATCGTCAGTACATAAAAATTCAGATCGTTTAAGTGATTATGTTCTTACGGAGCGTATGGAGCCATCCAACGAAGAGATTCAGGTCCATCTTCGAATGCAGCTTGCCATGTCGTGTGGTAAGTCAGAGTTTTCACTTTTCTCCTCCTGCTTAGTTCTTGTTCAGATTCGACCTGCCGACAACCGGAGATTTTCATGGATGAGCAATCCACCGAACATTCGTAAACTTAAAAAATCTATAGCCTCCCAAAAAGTACCACTCTTTTTAGTTTTATTGTCCGACTTAAAAACGGCTGTAGACTCGAAGAAGAAGAGATTTCATATTCGGTGTGTCATGAGACGACAATTTTTTTTGATTTTGAAATGTTTTTACAGCATGCATTTTTTATTTTGGCAACAATCTTTCTGATTTTTCTTTCTGATGTGTTCTGCCAGTATCCATGGTGATTCCGTTTCAAAAGGATTTCATTGAAAGCCTTATTATTAAACCTTATTGAAAGCGTAAAAAATGAGTGAAAATATATTAAAAACGTGGTTTTGATTCTGGCAAGATTGGTCCATATTCACAATACTCCAGATAAATGATAGGTGCTGCGAGTGGGGGGGGGGGAGACCAAATATGAGGGATATTTAACAGTTAGGTGATGAGATGGTAGTCCAAGTTGTACCAAGGGGTAGTCTACCAAGTCTATGTAAGTAGTTGAAGTGGCACACAGCTCACTGAATGTTCATATATAACACAATGTCGTCATCTTGAACATGATTTATATTAAAGGTACGATTAACACGTCCCTTGCGTCTCGATGGCCAGGTAATCAAATCTAACTTCGCATGGGGCGTCTCGATGGACAGGTAATCAGAAACTCGGAGCGACTCAAGTCGCAATTTTGGTCGCTGGACGATTTCATTACGGGGTTAAAAACCGATTCAGTGTTGATTATTGTTCTCTGATAGTGTACAAACATCATACATGAGATGATTAAGAACAAGTCGAGCTGGGACACAATGGCAGTATTTGTCACAGCAGTCCTCAAAGCAAAATAGCTGGATGGAAGATGGGAGGAAGAAGATGAGGAATAGAATTGAAGGAGAGACCAAAAGTAGGAGCAGCCTTTTGGCACAAAAAAAGGGCTCACCCTGAAGTAATACTGTACAAGTGGTTCCGGTGTGAGTCCTAAGCAGAGGGAGTGGGGTTTTAGTTGTTAGGCCCAATGCTGGGGAGTTCAACACTGTTGGGGTGAACTTCCCATTCGCTCTTAAAGAGTTTCCCCCACTCCCGTAACAAACAAAAAATAGTGTACAAACATCGTGATATTTTTCTTTCCCCTGTCAGACCAATAGAAAATTTTATAGATCAAATTGTGGCAATTAAAAAATTCCTTATATGCTTTTGTGCCCCAATTCCTCGGGAACAGGCCTGAATAATATTTAGGTCGATAAAAAAAATTTCCTCCTGTCTACAAGCCTTGTTAGTGAAAGGGGTGGGAAGTAAGCAATTTGCATTACAATAGTCAAGTCTAGACGCGCCTTCCGCCCGCCCTCCGCCCCCCTAACAAGGCGGAATTAAGAAAAATGGCTCGCCAGGGGCGTTTGATGGACAGGTAATCATAAATTGAAATTTTAGAAAAATCTAATCCTTTTGAAGGATTCCGTTTATATATGGCTAGCACTACTGAAGAAACCACATATATGAGCATTGGGTCTACAAATTTCCTTTTAGGTCCATGGGAAGTTCACTTTTTGGGTGACGCAGCGAACGTGTTAAGAGCTTTTAAAGTGATTTTAAAAATAAAATAAAGACCAATAAAAAGTATAGAATAATAAATAATTGGAAAATAAAAACTTGTTTAACAAAAATACGGATCGTCCTCATAACTGATTATGGCGAACTTTTGATGTGGTACCCCCCACAGTACCAAAGGGAGTAAGGTAAAATAAAGTAATAATTGTGAATACCACAAGGATACGCAGTGTATTTAACGAAGAAATAAATCAATGAAAGATACTTTACAATGATACTCGAGATTAATATTGCATTGACAAAAGAGGGAAAGAGGAAGGGGAACCCTTTGGTGGTGAGTCAATATCTATCGTTCATATTGCCGACATTATTTGCCTCGTGGGTGTTTCTGCATTCCCTTTTTCCCCCTTTTGTCAATGTAAGATTAATTTACGGTTATTACTTTACTTTACCTTACTCCCATTGGTACTGTGGGTGTTACCAAATCACAAACTACATTAAAAAAGAATTGCTCTCATCTCCAAGAACTCACCAGCATGTGGATGGCGTACGTGCATATGAAACCAGTGAGAAGCGTTCCCACGATCCCGGCCAGCCAGCCAGATTTGGAAAAAGCATCGGGCATTGCGAGTATTCCGGTGCCAAAGCATGCTTTGAGCAGATGAACGAGAGTCTCTAAATACCTAAAACAATTGAAGATTCGGTACTACAATTGGATGTACAGGGTGTCCCTGTCCCATGTTAAGGACCGGAAAACTTTGAGAGTCGATTTTACAACTAGTTCAAGTGAGAAAATGTCTCTTAGCAATTTTGTTTTAACCACTTGGTTTTCCAAGTTTTTCCCATTTTAAGATTTATTTCATGTGTTTGACTTATATCTACTAAAATTACCATAACTACCTTGATTTGCCGTATACATGTAATAATAAGGGCACCGTTGGAAAGAGCGGCACTCTGTCCTATTATGTTATCGTGAAGTCGATACCAAGTAAAAATGCATCGTATTAGTTAATTCTCAGTTATCAGCATTTCTGCTGTTCATATTAATGGGATTGTACCTTCCTATTCAGGTTAATACGATATCTGAAGTTTGGCTCAACTTGATATTAGATTTTCTGTTACTCTGTTTGTTCTTTTGTACAGCCCTTGGATGTCGCCAAAAAATTAATGATTAATGACTAGGCACGCACTACACCCAATATCCTAATTGCCTTTATTCTATCTGTAGCACCAACTGCGTGAAAGTAACTAATTTGGTGACGATCGGTCGATCTGTTGGGTAGGAATTTACAGGAATAACAAATTTCTGGGTAAATGCACTGGCAAAAATTGATTCTGAAGGTATCCCCGCCCCCCATAATATGAATAATCAGCTCGGCGCGAAAATTTCAACAACAAAAAACGCTGCAAATTATTACACAATGGTTTATTATTTTTTATTTTTCTATATAGATCACTCGTCTGCAAAGCCACCAACCATTCAACATGAAGAAAAACATCGATCGCATTGCGGTCAGCCTTGATTTGAACGGAGATTACGCCTCTTTTGCGATTCACACTCATGTTTCTGATTTATCGTACGTCCAAACTTCAAATTCTCGTAGTGAGCGAACGGTTTGTACTACAGAGCACCGGGTGGTCTCAAAAAATTCTGACAATTCCATAGAATCTTAAATTGAAGGAAAAACAATACCTTTATATCAAAATTTTTTGAGTTAGGGCGTTTTCAAAATTTCAAAATTGATTTTGGAACCCTTAGAAGTGACCTACATCAACCAAAATCTTCGGGGCACAACTAGACCCTAAATAGAGCCTACATACCAAATTTCATCAAAATCGGTCAATGCTAAGTGGCAAAAGTGCCGCGTACGGCGGACGGCGGACGGACGGCCAAATTTTTATTCGATTTTTGGATTCTACGTACCTTGAAACGTAAATCATCAAATTTTGAGGGGGTGTTGAAAAAAAATTTTTCTTGGTCAATTCCAAAGGTTCATTATTGAAAATAATGAACCAAAAATCGGTCCAGCCGTTGAATGTTGAGCACAGTTGCGCTCAATGTCCAGATATTGCACATTCCTGAACGCATACATAATTAACTGAAATCGGTATCTTACAGACAGATAGTCCAGTATTTCTAGTCCTTTTTCGAAACGAATTTGTTCCTTTTCATAATGAATTCATCCTTAAACAAAATTAATTCGTTTTTCATAAAGAGGGACAAAAAGTTGAAGGCAGCCAGACTAAATAATAGAAGCAGAGATACAAGTATATTTTCTTGAATAAATTGACACAACGAATTTACAATGTTTGCGAGAAATTCATACACAGCCAATTACAAGGTTTTTAGATTTTTTTTCACAATGCAGAGGCTAACATGACGGAAAAGCTTGGCACAGTTGTTGAGGGTGATCGCACGTAAATGTGTTGAATCATCAAATATTAACTTCCCTCGACCGGGGATCAATCTCCAATCGTTCCAATTCTGAATCGGAGCTCCTACCACTTGGGCGAAGGAAGCGAATGGACAGAAATGCGAAGAGGTCGCTGATCACAACATCCCCCCCCCCCATTAGGAAATCATAGGTACCCCGTTACCTAGTCAGGGAGGTGAGAGGCAGCTTTGGCCGGCGTTTTCCAACCCAGTGAGAACGCGCTGTTTTTGACTGGTTTCGGAGTTTTTGTAATTGTTACTTATTGACGGGGCGGGGGTCTGCTGACCTCAACGTTTGTCCGAATAGGCGGTGGCTCGACTCCTGTCTTGGGAGGGAGTTGTTTCGATGACCTAATCTCAATGAATTATTGTTTCTCTGGAAAATGCTGAGGAGACCATTCGGGTTCTACCGACTGCGCCACAATGTTGAATCATCAAAAATCAACTTCCCTCGACCGGGGATCGATCTCCTATCATTCCGATTCTGAATCGGAGCTCCTACCACTGAGCTAAGGAAGCGAATGGACAGAAATGCGAAGAGGTGGCTGATCACAACACACGTACACCCTCCTTTATTGTTTTACGCAAAGGTTGTAATATATCCCCGGATTACTTTTATTCTCGCTATCTTCCAGGTTTTGTCCCTCTTTATGAAGGACTTATTCATTTTGAGAAACAGATTTCAATCTGAAAAAGAACGAACTAATTTTATAAAAGGACGAATCCATTTTGCAGAAGGAAAAATTAATTTCGTAAAATCTATAATAAGATATAATAAGTTATAGCCTCTAGGGGGGGGGGGGTATTATTGACGTCACAATCGATGTATGAAAACAATTGCCAAAGGAGTTGGATATTTCAAAACTGGCAAGAATGATCAGGGGAAAAGAATAACTTGAAAACTTCCAAGATTGTGGGCTTTATAATTAAGGCCAAGGGGTTGGGCAGTATTTGAATAAGGCCAAGTAGGAAACGTGATACTTGCATGCCGTGAGACTACAAGCCACGAACAACTAAACCATTTTGATGAGTAAGTCTAGTGATATACCCGTACACGTCCACTTGGACAAGCGAACGAATCGAGCGGACATGCCAGAATCATTAAATCAATAATTTATTTAATAATAAATTATTTATCATTCAAATCAATCAATCTAGCATATTCACATTTGAATCTAACAAGACCTAGCAAGAGAAAAGATAATATTAACTCCTCAATAGGTACCTTATTTAGGGGGTTTATATGAACATTTTGGCATATTCTGAAAATACTTATGTGTATCTTGAGTATTATTCGTTGTTAATTGCTACCTAAATAATTTAGGGAGTTATGCTAATGCCTAAGAACTCACGATGTTGGATGTTCAACGTTTCTCCTCCCAGCATCTTCTGGTTGTTTCTTCCCATTCTCTACCCCTTCAATTATAGTCCTGAAATGGAACAAAGAGCGTTTAATCCGTCCACACCAAACTTAATTATCCTGCCTTGATTGTAAGAGATTCTTTTCGTGGCTCGAATTCCTTATTGCTCTGATGATATTGCCAAATGAACTTTCAGGGATTACGCACTAAAGTTTTCGATAATTATTGTAATTACAAATATTTAAAATGAAAAGTCTGTCAATAATCCTGTTTCTCACAGTTCATAATAAACAGTGATTATTGAAAAAGAAAACACTTTATCGAACATTTTAGAAGTAAAAAAGTTGGAAAGGACTCCAGTAGCTGTCGAAACGTAAGAGATTTGCAAAAAGTTCAATTTGGTATGCCAAACGTTTGCCAAAAACTCAAATTGATTTATGCCAAAGATGATTATTGAGAGTATTACGAGTATTACTCGTATTATTAATTTGAACGGAGTTTGTCCATGTAATTTGTATCAACTTTGTAGCCAGAAATGGCAGTTAGACGAAAATTCAAATGAGAGATGGTTGTTCACTTCACTTTCAGTTTCAAGGTAAGTAGAATCCAAAAATCGAATTTGGAAAATCGAAAAATAAAAATTTGGCCGTCCGTCCGCCGTTCGCGGCACTTTTGCCACTTAGCATTGACCGATTTTGATGAAATTTGGTATGTAGGCTCCATTTGGAGTCTAGTTGTGCCCCAAAGA
The DNA here is from genome assembly GCA_009739505.2 of Apolygus lucorum. NCBI lineage: Eukaryota > Metazoa > Arthropoda > Insecta > Hemiptera > Miridae > Apolygus > Apolygus lucorum. The sequence continues at coordinate 60,075,377 of CM019180.2, forward strand.
TTTTGGTTGATGTAGGTCACTTCTAAGGGTTCAAAAATAAATTTTGAAATCGCCCTAACTCAAAAAATTTTGATATAAAGGTATTGTTTTTCCTTCAATTTAAGATTATATAGTATTTTTAGAGACCACGCGGAGCTCTGTAGGACAAACCGTTTGCTCCCTACGAGAATTTAAAGGTTGGACTCGAGCGTGAATCGCAAAAAGGGCTTAATCACCGTTCAAATTTTAGCTGACCGAAATGTTGGATACTCGTGGCTTTGCAAACGAGCGATCAATATAGAAAAATAATAAACCATTGTGTAATAATTTGCAGCGTTTTTATCGAAGTTTTTGTTCGTCACAATCAAGTGAAATCACATATCTTATCAAGTGAAAAAAAAATCAAGAAATTCTTTAAAGAGGTGTAGATGATTCCATTTCTGCACGTATTCAGAAAATCTAAGACAATAAGGCTCCCTGAACTCCAATGAGTAATTTTAATGTCATAATGAAGTCATGGTTAATTTAATAAGGTGAATCTAATAAGGATAATAAGGTGGAGGTTAATTTGATCCTAATTAAAAGTCTGTTCTCACATTTCAGAAAATTAGGTGGTCGCAGTTCTACTAGTCCTTGGGATATAGACTCTCCATGGCATTAGCCTGAAACAATAAAGAATTACACAAGTAAATCACAAAGTTCATTTTCTAATGGCTGAAAAAATCTACATAAATTGTCCCGAAGGGGCTCTTAAAAAAATATATACGAGAGAAAAATTGTTATGTTTAACCGGATCTATTCAAGATTTTTGAATGCTCATTGTATGTTTGATTAGGCAACAAAAAATACGACAAAACCATTCTTAACATCTCAGTGAAATCGGAAGAAAATGGTAGGAATTAAGAGTACGACAAAAAATTGAAAGTTTGCGCATGCGCAGAGGTTGGTATAAGGCCGAGGGCAACGAAATCATTGAGGGACTTTTTTATCCCATCCCGAAGTGTACCTACCAAGTGGGAGTGTTACGTAGCTTCCTCGTATCCATAATGCGATTTTATAGATGATCCGATGTGTAGTGAGTAATTATCAAATCAATCAGTATATCAATAATTAATCAAAGTAATTAATCAAAAAATCAATCTTTAAGTACCTACTACTACTCTTCACACTTAATGATCAGATGGTGATGAGATTCATAGGGAACCATCCAGAGTCTCGATCATACAATCCCTGATAATCTCATCTAGGTATATCGAATGAAAACTATAGAAGTTATGATTATTGAGGGTTTCAACTTAGCGCACGTGCAGAGACTACATATGACCCTAACACGATGAATTTGATTTGGGACCATCGGCACCTCAATTCGCATTATCCCTTCAAATTGCATGCGCAGAGATTGCTATCGATTCGGGGTCGATAAATTTGATAAGGGACCATCTACTCCCCAACCTTCCGAATCCCTGAAAATTACATCAAAATCGGACAATAACTTCGAATAGTTATGCCTTGATTGTTCGAGAATATCACTGATTTTCATCGAAATTTGGAAGTAATGCCTTATTAAGATTTTACGAATGACTTTATTTTTGGGTCCCTTAAAAGTACTTTCATTTTGGAAATGTAATTTCTTTTGATATTTAAGATATGGAAACTCACATTACTTAATACACAAAGGTTAAGTAACAAATAATTTATACCAACTTGATAAGATACTACTTACGTAGGAGATTGATTAGGATGATTGGTGATTTACAAATAAAAAGGTAGATAAGTAACGAGGACAACATCTGCCAATGACGTCACAGTACATCGTATCTATGGGTATACTTGTTAGGGCCCGTTTATCAATTGGAAAGGTATACTCTAGGTAAGCCTCAGATAGTTACCTCGACTTAACCTATGCCAAGCGGTCAACTTTGTGGGGTCGTTTATCAATCAACATTTATCCCTCAGGTAGCTCTTCCTCGGGTAGGTATTCCCCAGATAACTTGGTCTGAGGGAAAAAGTGGTACCATCACAACAACGCTGATTCCCCCACATTTCAGCATTTCAACACTGGTTTTTTCATCCTTTTTTGTAGGTTTTTCAGTAAAATAGTAGAGGTTAGACAACCCCTGCGAAGTCTATTTTGTTTAAAATCCGAGTTTTCTCATTTTTGTTCGCGGAAAACGTCTGAAACTTCTGATGGTAAGTACCTTCTATTTTTGAAATACTATTTTTCTACTGATTTTATCATTTTTTAATAATAAATGTATGATAGCTACAGGTATGATTCAGGTGTTAAATGAAGCTGATTACAATCTATTCACATTTCTCTCTTTACTTCTATCTAAAATCAGTAGTTTAGCGAATGAGAGGCTCAATACACTGCCTTTAAACAAAAATTTCACTGTTTGGATAAAATTAGGAACCCATTTTTAAATTGCTGAATCTCCGTTATTATCCAACCTATGGAGCTCAGGTTGATCTTAACTGTCACCAATGGGCACTAATGGGTTAATGTACTTTGGAAAGTTACTGCGCATAAATGATTAATATTATCATAGATTAGAAGTTGAAGTTAAAAAACTGAAGAAAAAATTTCACAGTTTTTAGTGTATTATGGGGTCCTAACAACATACAGAAAAATCGTCGATACCCCCCGATGTTTGGCATTTTTTGTATAAATTGACTGGTCTAAATGTCTAAACTTGAAATCAATTTTTTCGTAATTTATTTTTGGGACATAGCACCTTCTTTCACTTGTATTTATTTATTAATATATGATCTATTTGATAATAGAACAATACGAGTTATTTGTATCAATATTTTTCAGATACGTGTTAACTAACATGATGTTCTTTTTCTGTGCAGGTGAGGGAGACTGAAGAATGAAAAATAAGTAAAAAATAATGAATTTATTACTTTCTTCTTGTAATTACTGAAAGTATTATAAAACATATCAATTAAAATTATTGTTATTACATGCTATGAATATTGTAATAAACTTGAAGTATATGCTCAGCATATTTTTATATTTCTACCCGTCAAACCTCTCAGTACATTTTCCTAAATTCTCTCACACCATTGTTGCAAAATACTCATGAACGAGACGATCCCTAGCTGCACTGGTGTAGTCTTCAAGGTGTTCATCAGGTATGAAAACATCTTTAGTTAGTATTTTCTTCGAAAAGTATGCTTATTTCTGAATCCGTATGAGGTAGGTAGGTTGTCCCTGTGCAAAGCGGAGTACTGCTGTCACCAAAATAAACATAGTCGTCGTCGAAAGTTTCAGTCGTATTCCAATAATAATTCCGATTAATTATGGGATCCTTCTGTTCCACACTCCGTATTGTCGTTCCATTGGTATTATTGGAATCTACTCACCAAGGCCATAGAATTTGAGTATGAAGAGAAGTATCGATATGGAGTGATTTCTGTAATTGTGAATTTCAATTTTCTCATCTATCGACTACAACACTATAGAATACGGTTTCCTAGGAGAGTCGGTATGAAATTTGAAAATTTCATGAAAATGGGTATGAAATTTGACATCCAGCATGTTGAAATAGTCAGGACGAGGTCGAAACGTATTAATATGACCATACTCGAGAAATTAAACTATTTCCTCATCTGAAAAATCCGAAACTATCAATAATATAAGTATGTTGTGGAACATTATGAAGTGCGAAAGAATCACAAATAATTATGAATACGAATCAAGGCCAATATGGATTCCAAATCACGACAAAATGGAAGTTACCCAAGGAATAATGCCTTTACCGGAACCTCGGATCTCCAGGCAAAGTTATCCAGCAGAAAGCGCTACCTGGGGGTTAAAAGTGCGTTGATAAACGGCCTGTTTGGTTTGCCCGAGAGGTTGTCCGAGGCAGACAGCTACCCAGGCTTTACCTGAGCTTTGATAAACCGCCCCTTAAGCAGGTATCTTTACACTGGAACCGCATTATACTCGTAGTTGCATGATCTAACCGATAACCACAGTCTGCATGGTGGATTCCAAACGAGAGCGCCCGTTAACTCTAATTTCGATCAATTCACTCAACATTTGAGAAGCTGAGAGAAAACATTTGCCCGAATGAATGACTTTGCCTTCTTGTTTTTGTGAACAATCGACCATCATTTGGTCGGAAATACGGACTTGAAAAACCTTCAAGTTGCCCTCCGCTGCAAAAAACTCATTCCCGTGATGTGAAGGCTCTAAATTATAAAAGAAATTGAGTTCAACGCTGTAATAAAAGTTACTATAAAAGTTGATGGTGATAGTGAATATTGAATAATTTCACATGAGAAGTTCTCAGTCTTTTCTCCAACTCTATGAGTTCAAAGCTCCGTGTAAAGTAAAAATTAAAAGTTACTAGAATGTTCCCACAGGTGCCTAGTGAATAATTGGGTGTGTGTATCTACCGTAGCTTAACGTGAGAGCTCATCAACAGTTTTGCTTCCTCACTACCGAAGGTAGGGAAGCTTTGTAATCGTGAAAGAAGTGAAAAAAAAATGTCCTCCAAAATCAAAATTTCCACTTGCTTTTTGCGTTTTAGAGCTTCCCGAACAATTTTGGTTCCGTGTCGGTCTGTCTGTGGTCAATCCTTGTCCCGGGCAAAACTATACTAACCTGAGGTCCGATTTTGATGAAATTTTCAGGGATTGTGCGGGTTAGGTCCTAGACGGTCCCCTATCAATTTCAGCACCTTCGGACCAATAGGAGCGAGTGCGTATGCGCAAACGTGAATTTCCTGGAACCTCGGTTTCTCGGTTTCTAATGAACCGATTTTGCTCAAATTTGGAGGTTAGTTAGGGACTAACTTCTAAGAGACACCCTATAAGTTTCAATCAAATTGGTCAAGCAATAGCCGCTGCGCATGCGCGAACTTTAAATTTATTACTCGTACAACCAAAACTCCGCAACTATTCAACCAATTTCGATGAAATTTTCAGGGATTGTGTGGGTTAGGTCCTAGACGGTGGACCGCTAAATAAAATTCTACGTTGAAAATACAAATATCATACTACTTGTGCCCACACTTACTTCCAGGTTCCCGTGTAAATTGCTTCTTTTATTGTGTGATCAAATGTTGTGGTCTGCAGGTCAATTAATGTTGAAACCAAATTGACCCCTCATCACAGTCTCTTTTGCATCTTTCTTTCTGTCATCGAGTTAGTGGTCCACAGGTCAGTTTTGAGATGAAAATTGGCACTTCGCGTTTTTTGAATGCGCCGAACTAGGATTTTACAATGCGAATTTACACTCCATTGATTTTTTCGCCAACTGATTCTATACGTCCATGTTACAATGAGTGAGGAAGCAATACTGCCCACCCAACTTGGCAGACGTTTTTTCCTTCAACTCGGTAAGTACTCGAATTCGTTCACTTTTCGTTTCCCCACCTTCCGTTCCAACAATAACCTCCTTATTATTGAAGCAAAACAGAAGAATAAAACGCATAAAAACCGGAAAACGGAAATGAAAGGCTGTTGAGCGGGGGGCGGGCAAAACACGACAGCGACCTCCCAGCTGTTACTTTCGTATCTCTCCCGTGTGTATTTCTTCTTCTTCTGCGTGTTTCTCTCCTGTATGAGCTGACTCGGTTCTAAACAGACACTTGAACGAATGCTGCAATCCGTGGCTTAATCAATTGTCCTCCGCGGTGAGCAGGGAAGGGATCTTTATCACTGAAAGCCCTTCTTTTGAAGACGGCCGTTTAAAATTTATCAAAGTTGCGGATATTTTGAATAATTTAGTCGATGGCTTTTTATCAATTCACTTCCAAGAACTGTTTATTATTTATTCGTATCTTATCTCCATCAGGGGAGCCAGTCAAATTTGTCGAATTTGAGCTGTTTCTTTTGTTTCTCTTATGTAATTATGTTAGACTAGGAGCCGAGGTCGAAAATAGTAACCAATTCTCAATCAAATGCCCACGGTGAGGAAAAATGGATCCCGTCTTTTAGATAATATCTATTATGATCTAGATATTATACACATATAATAGGGGAGTGGGGGGCACATTTGACACTTTTTCGCATTTTCCATCCTACAAGGTTGAAAGAACGAGAGGTCTTGAATTTCTTTCTTCTATCGTTAACTACGGTATTTTTGCTACCCACATACATCTCGTTCCTTTTTCAATCTGCTTGCCAAGTATTTTTTTTGTAAATTTTCAAAATGCTTAGGAAGTGACAATTGTGCCCCACCGGTGGGGCACAATTGGCATGAGAAAGGGGCACTTTTGACAGTTCACAGAAAGTACCATAATTCTAAACTAATCTTACCAAAAAACCATGGAACGTCCGGCAAATCATTATCTGGCAATAATGTTGAGTCAGACAGAACAATTATAGACCCTGCAGCCTGTAACAATCAACACTACCAACACAATTTCAATTAGATGAGTACTCACTCTTCTTTCTCAAAGGAACACCAAGTTTAATGGATGTAGGAATTGAAGTAACAAAAAATAATGATCAAAACAAACATGTTTATTGAAAAACGTCAGGTCGAGTAGGTATTCAAAATCCTTCATCAACATAGCATTGACAAACTTCATAGGTATGTAAAAATATATGTCAAAATATATGTCAAATGTTCCCCTAGCAAAACTGTCAAAACTACCCCGAGGGTAGCCATTACAGTAAAACCCAAGCCAACCTCGAACGATGAATTGTTTTGAAGAATCCAAGGAAAACACTTGCATGGAGACATATACGACTGACAAACTGGATGAGCTACATTTGAAAAAAACTGAATCCACTCGGTAATCAACGAAAAACAAAATGAAAAAAAACTTACTTTTGAGGGGTCCAAACACTCAAACCACCATGAGCCGACTAGATGATTTGTAACCTGCATGGTGTTCACCTGGAATGGTTCTTCTTCTTCTTCTTCACAATACAAAAACACGAAATCGCGGTAAAATTCAAATCTTGTGTGACAAACAGCCATTGTCAAATGTGCCCCTATGTCAAATGTGCCCCCCACTCCCCTACCATATTATGGTGACCGTTTGAAATTTGTCAAACTGACAGAAATTATGACTGACTTTGTTGATTAATTAATTAATCCACTATTAATCTATTAATCCACTTGCCAGTACAAATTATATTTCCAACAGTAGAAATGGTTCAAATTTGTCGAATTTCGACTGTTTCTCCTCCGTGCGCATCTCTTCTGTGTGTTTCTCTTAGATTAGACAAGGAGACGAGGGCGGGAACAGAGTATAACAGTAATTAATTCTTAATCAAAATTTCCTGCAAGGTAAGTGAGCAATGAATTTCTGCCACTTCAAAACCCCTTCTTTTAAATTTGAAATTTTCAAAAATTTTGAAACACTAAGTTGATGGCTGGCTAACAAAGCACTGACAAAAACGAATGATTTAATTATGTTATATTTCCACAAGCGGAAATGGCCTAAATTTAGCGAATTTCGGTCCAAGATTGGATCTATTAGTTGATGGACGATAATTGCGAAAGGGGTTTTGATTCTATCTTTCCGAGTAGAGGCAATAAACATCTGCCATGTAGGGTGGGTAGTTAAGCATCTTCATATCGACAGACAGAGAACCACAGATGTTCAGAAATCTCTAAAACGCAAAATGCGAGTAGAACTTTTGATTTTGCACTACCCAAAATACATGACCTGTTGCTCGATTACAAAGCTTCCCCATCTTCGGTAGTGTTGTCATCAAAGTCACACCTCATTAGAATGAATATTCAATAAATAAGGAGCAGCCATTTGTTAAGTACAACTAGATATGAGTAGGTACCTACGTAGTGAATGGGGCGCGGTAATGGTAGTTCACACCTTTGGATAGAGGTTGCCCATTAATATTCAAAATAAGTAGTTGTACGTAATTTACCTGTTTTCAAGGTTGGCGCATCACCCTGCAATCTCGATACGCAGTTACTGTATTTAGCGCGATATATGATTGTATAAAATATGATATTTTCATCAAAAGATCTAGTCAATCGGTGGGGCCGGTCATTCATAACTCTTAATTCGTGAATCTACAGGACTTCGTACTTCAGCTTCACGAGCGCGAAAACAACACCAAGAAACAACACGCCAGACCATGCGAAGGTAAATTTAATCTCTAACGTGTCCCATGATAACCATTCTTCTGTGTTGTGTCTGAGTTCAACTGTCACAAAATCATATCAGTTTCTTTACTATCGCGGTTGTAAAGTCGTCTGATATAAAAGTGATCTAATAGCACAAATAGATGATGTCATTAGATGCTTCTAAACATTTTATCATCTGTACTCATACGGTTTGAACTCGAATTTACTTCTAATCTGACCAACATGGAAATTGTCTAAACAAAAAAAATGTCTAATTACGTATGTACGATGTTGACAATACTCATAGGGGACCGTCTCAAGGCATCACCGCTCAACCTTGACAATTTCATCATAACCGAACAATGATCAAGAGTAATATTATGTCCGGGACAGTGATTTATCACAGACAGACAGATGCCAAACCAACATTGTTCTAAAAGCTCTGTAACGCAAAATGCGAGTAAAAATTTTGATTTAGAAGAACATAAATTTGGACTTCAGCCTCCAAATAGTAAAAACACTTGCAAGAAATGGAACGGAAGACACCTCGCGTGACGCTGGACTGCGATGTCCGGCGGCTAATGAATTACTTGGATTATCTTCGATCCCCTCCAATCTCTATAGTGAACGGAAATTCTTCCTCTGAAGTTGAATAACTTGATTCACTGATGCATATCGATCATTGTGAAACTATTAGGTATTTCTACCATCCAAAACTGGTTTTCAGACAAAAAAAGATGACGTAAGCGAAACTCAGATTTAAGTCAAGCGAGCTTGAAAATCTTGGCTTTATTTACAAGAAATTAGCTATTTTTATTATTGAAAAATCACTTTTATCACATAATAAATTAGAGAAATATCTTAGGATTCTACTGTCAGGGCGGAATTCCTATTATTCGTTCATAATATTTTTCCTTCAATGAGGGGGCCCTTGTCTTGAGGCTTCGAGCACCAAGTGAAGGGTTCCCTTCACTTAACGGGTGGGCCTTCAAGAGAAATTGACAATCCTTTTGTATTGTTTATCACGTGATTTATTTGGTACGTGTTTGTAGAGTATGATTAGTATGGATAAAAAGAAAAAGAGTGGTGTTTGCGAAGAAGAGAGAATTTTGAGAAGGAGGTTGGTTTTAGACGACGTCAAACGGATTGGGAATGGGGTCCACTGAATTAAAACGCTGCAAATTATTACACAATGGTTTATTATTTTTTATTTTTCTATATAGATCACTCGTCTGCAAAGCCACCAACCATCCAACATGAAGAAAAACATCGATCGCAATTCGGTCAGCTAACATTTGAACGGAGATTAGGCCTCTTTTGCGATTCACACTCGTGTTTCTGATTTATCGTACGTCCAAACTTTAAATTCTCGTAGTGAGCGAACGGTTTGTCCTACAGAGCTCCGGGTGGTCTCAAAAAATTCTAAAAATTCTATAGAATCTTAAATTGAAGGAAAAACAATACCTTTATATCAAAATTTTTTGAGTTAGGGCGTTTTCAAAATTTCAAAATTGATTTTGGAACCCTTAGAAGTGACCTACATCAACCAAAATCTTCGGGGCACAACTAGACCCCAAATGGAGCCTACATATCAAATTTCATCAAAATCGGTCAATGCTAAGGATGGTTTAATTAGATCACTTGGTGATACACCTTTATGTTTGTGTAATTGTTTTGTTTTTTGAAATCTGGTGTTTGATTCATTGTTACATTTAAGAGGTACCATAAAATTTAATCCCTAATAATTATGGTGGCATCTCCACCAACCCCTTTCAAATTGACTTTTGGTATGTTCACTGTGTAAACCATCCTTCGAGCCCTGAAGAAGGTAATACATATTAACCGAAAGCTCGGTGCAGAACGATTTATAATTCAGTGGACCCCTTTCCCAATCCGTTTGACGTTGTGTAATTTGTTGGGTCGATCTAGTAGCCTACCTACATAGTTGCTGTTGGTTTTAGAGAATAGAGAGGTACCTAGTTGAGAGCAGAAAAACGAGGAGTTTTCTTTCAAACGGGCTTATTTACATTCACTTTTTTTCACGAATTCTGAATCTGTGGGATAAGGCCTCTCACCTCACGAGTTGAAATCCTTCCAAAACGATTTGTATTCCCTTTTAAAAGCTTGCTAAAAATCGGGTTTCCCAACAAAACGGCTTATATCCATCCCATCGTTTTCAATTAACATTTTAAATTTCATTCGGTTTTAGGATTTTACATACCTTGAAACGTAAACCATCAAATTTTGAGGGGGTTTGAATTTTTTTTTCTTGCTAAATTTCGAAGGTTTATTATTGGAAATAATGGGTAAACAAATAAAAGAAATGAAAATGAGACTTTTCACACAACCAAAAACTCGCTTTTTTCAAAGTGGCCTCATATTCATCGTTTTTCATCAAATGGGTTTATAAACCCAATATAAATATCCAAAAAATATCCAAATAAAATAAATATCCATAAATATCCAAAAATAAGAAATGACCGTGTCTTCCTCAAAACACATGCCAAAATTTCGAAATTTGGTCTTACAATCAAAAGTTGTATGAACAAACTATTTGGGAAATTCGGGAACCCTAGACACCTTCCTTCGCCATGAAATTGGTTTTTCTCAATTCCCCACAAAACATTTCAAGTGGATATAAGCCCGTTTGAAAGAAAACTCCCCAACTGATGTAGTGAGTGTACTGGAGAAGAGGAAAATGCTGGGAGAAGATCTCAACCTATTTCAACAGCAACGGAAAGTTTCCTCGTAGTACTCGTTAGACCCTCGTGTGCAAGACAGGACAATCCAATCAGTTTCTGTATAGCCCTTACTACTACACAACAGTACAACTACTATATATAACGATGTCACCCCCTAATACCCTATAACTTCGATAATGATAAAATTCGACTCCTTCGATTCAAGACCATTCACTGCACTCGAAGTTTAAAATAATATTGCACCCAAATACTGAAGTTATACCAACTGTGACAGTGCGGAGAATTCATTACTTTTAGTTGAACTGTAGCTAGTTTTCCGTTTTACATCCTCCCTTTATTTGTTATTTTCGAGTGTTTGTTTGGTAATCACACTCGAGCTCGATGGTTTTTTTTTTTTAAACTAACGCAAAGAATAAGTTCTAAGCCAGACTATCGACTTGATAGGATGTCCACACTCAAGTTGATCAGAACTTCAAGGTTCAATTCAATATGGTATTTTCTACCAAAAAGTCTCTTAGCAATTTAGTTTTAACCCTTCGTTTATTTCAAATTGAAAATTTCTTCGTGTTTTCAACATTTTGTCATTAAAACTTTCATTATCTAATCCCATTATTGACCTAGTAAATTCAAATTTTAGGAAAGAGCTATATCAAAATAAGTCTGTCAAGTGGCTGTGGCACATAGCTTCCTCGTATCCATAGCCCGCTTGTATAGATGATCCGATGAATACTAGCTAATCTCAACACATCAATCTCTGAGTACACTCATAGGGGACCATCTACACGTGAATCCCCACAACCCCTGAAAATGTCATCGAAATTGGACGATAACTTCGTATAGCTTTGCCCGTTACAAGGATTTCATGACAAACAAGAGACACAGACACGGAACCCAAATTTTTCAGGAAAGCCTAAAACGTAAAACACGTGTGGAAATTTTGATTTTGGAGAACTTTTTTTTCAACCTCAAAAAGTGAAATATATCCCTACCTCGATGGAATTGGAAGCAAAATGATATGAGAGCAATACATTTCCGAGCTGCCTAGTGCAAAAAGAAATTTTTAAACAATCAAGTCAAAGGCCTCAAGTTTAAACATTTTTCGAAATTTAACTTTTTTATGGAAGCTTTTAATCTCAATTTCTGCTCATTTTGATAAGCACTCAATGGGGAAAACGCTGCAAATTATTACAAAATGGTTTATTATTTTTCTATATAGATCACTCGTCTACAAAATCACCAACCATCCAATATGAATGAAAAAATAAAAAATAAATTAATTAATTAATTTAAAAAAAATATAAAAAAAATAAAAATTCAAAAAAAAATCAAAATCACCAACCATCGATCGCATTTCGGGCAGCTCTAATTTGAACGGAGATTAGGCCTCTTTTGCGATTCACACTCGTGTTTTGATTTATATATGTGTATATTTCAATATAAACCCTTAAATTTTCGTAGGGAGCGAACGGTTTGTCCTACAGAGCTCCGGGTGGTCTCAATAAATTCTAAAAATTCCATAGAATCCAAAATTGAAGGAAAAACAATACCTTTATATCGAAATTTTTTGAGTTAGGGCGTTTTCAAAATTTCAAAATTGATTTTGGAACCCTTAGAAGTGACCTACATCAACCAAAAGCTTCGGTGCACAACTAGACCCCAAATGGAGCCTACATACCAAATTTCATCAAAATCGGTCAATGCTAAGTGGCAAAAGTACCGCGTACGGCTGACGGACGGCCAACTTTTTATTCGATTTTTGGATTCTACGTACCTTGAAACGTATACCATCAAATTTTGAGGGGGTGTTAAAATTTTTTTTCTTGGTCGATTCCAAAGGTTCATTATTGAAAATAATAAACCAAAATATGCCCAAATTTTCAGCCTTCTAACGGTTTAACATGTTTTAGGTTTACATTGAAAGTTGAGGACGGAAATAATGTTGGATGGAAAAAAGGTGTTATTTCAGTAAAAATTGAGGGGTTTTTCCACCTTTCAAAGGTTATTGCTCCCCAGATTTCATTCTACAATAAATTAAATCTCATTCATTTATTCATTTGTTAATTCATTGTGTATTCGTGAACAAATACCACCGGCGGCTAGACACCCCAAATGGCAACTCTTTTCGATATTTTATCGATAGCGGTACCGAGCTTTCAGCACTGTTTTGATACCATTTTTTATCGAATAACTGGAACTATCGAAACGTCACTAGCCACTGCACGAAGAAACTTAGTTGAAATAGGTCAGCCAAAATAACACCACTGTTCAAGATCAACCTATTGCTAGAGAACTAGTAATAATCAATTGGAGTACAAACCTTAAAAGCAGGAAGTAACATGAAATTTAATTGATAATAAAATTAATAGTATTCTTTGGTACCTAGCACAAACAAAGTTATTTAATCTCTCTAGATAACGTGTATCTCAATGTATTAAGTAAGATACTTACTGACCATGACTGTAGTGAGTGTTGTGAGCCTTCGACGTGAAATGATCGCTTTTGTTTATCTATTGAAGACTGGAGCGCAGATGATTGAATCGAAACAAGACGGTTTAATCAACTTGGACGGATGGTCTTTACCAGACTAAACCGATCGGCCAAGGGGGAATTTCACCACATCGGAGGTCCATCATTGGAGCTGTCGCCGATTGGGACCTGCTCGTCACTCTCAATAAAGTGGAATGCGTAAACAAATGAAAAGGATAATAAGCGGATGTGTCCTTGGTGGTCGTGCCGACAAACAGCCTTATGGAGATCGCGTCTAGGTAGGCAACTAGCTTAGTACGAAAATACAACACTTAGTTCCGTGAGTCACAGAACAACGTGTGAATGACTATAACCGAATCAATAGATAAAATAGATCGAAATTCACAACTGTTTAATGAATGAATAGTGAAATTAATCAATGATAAAAAATAATGTTCGATGAAGTAATGAGTATGTACGAGCAGAGCATCTTGATGAGTCAAACTGCCAGGGACCGTAAGAAACTAGTAGTTTTATCTTCATTTCAACTTATCGAGGGAGAAGCTTGAATTATCTATATTTTGAAGAGATAATTTTGTTATGATACACAAAAAACACAGCTAATTATATTACTTAACGTTTTATAATTTTTTTGCGAAGGTCACCCTTCTGCGAGGAACTCGCCTTTGCCATTAATAATACCGGTACCTGCCTTTTGATAGAAAGTAACTACCAGCAAAACATCTTAGTCCCATAACCTAATGTTCCTTCCTAACTAAATTTGGTTTTGGTTTATTATTTCCAATAATGAATCTTTGAAATCGACCAAGAAAAAAACTATTTTTAACCCAAATCAGAATCAAAATTTGTTGGTTCAAAAACCAACCTTAGATTTAAAATTTTTTTTTTTTTTTTTCAAAATTGGTTGGTTTACGTTTCAAGGTACATAGAATCCGAAAATCGAATAAAAACGCTGCAAATTATTACACAATGGTTTATTATTTTTCAAGATTAAGTAAGATCACTCGTCCTCAAAGAACACGGCATTGCTATTGGTACCACCAACCAACTTGAAGAAAAACATCGATCGCATTTCTGTAAGCTATAATTTGAACGGAGATTAGGCCTCTTTGCGATTCACACTCGGGTTTCTGATTTATCGTAAGTCCAACCCTTAAATTCTTGTAGGGAGCGAACGGTCCGAAATGCGATCGATGTTTTTCTTCATGTTGGTTGGTGGTAACAATGGCAAAGCCGTGTTCTTTGCAGACGAGTGATCTATATAGAAAAATAATAAACCATTGTGTAATAATTTGCAGCGTTTTAGTTTTAAGGAAGCTCAACGGACTCATTTGAAATTTTATTCGAAGGGGTTGAGGGACCCTCAGTAGGCTCATAGGCATGGTCTGGTAAACCCGAATAATTTCACAATCAACTCTCATTTAACCATGGTTCATCGTTCAGAGTTCTGGATTTCTTATTTGTTTCTAAAACTTGAAAACTATTCTATATAGATGAATAAAGTCAGTAATTATTTATTCACAAATAAAATAAATAATTATCCTCTACTAAATAGAAGCGTTACTAGACAAACTAGTGTTTGACTCATTGAGGTCAGCGTGGAAGTGAATCGGGGCGGGTGAATCTGTTAAACTTGTCGAGAGTATTCAACAATAGTCATTTACCAACTGACTCAGTTCGGTTCTGATTTACCTACTATTCGGTTTCCTCCGTGTCCTTCAATGGAAGCGAAAGCAATGTTTCAAACGGAAAATGGAAGAAAAATGTCCTCCTCAATTAAAGTTTTCTTCCGGTTTTTATGTTCTAGTTTAGTTGGTCTCGTGTTTGTGTATTCAAACATCGATGTTACTAGCAAAACTACATCGAATTACAATTTGATTTTGATTAAAAATTCAGGGATGGTGCGGATTGAGCCCCAAATCCATATCTTTTGATTCCATCTGGCAGATTGATGGTTGCCTCTGCGGATGTTCGAACGTGGAATCAAATAATTGTTATTTCCTTAATTCCAAACGTTCGATTTCGCTCGAACTTCTAGGATTCCTTAAAAATTTAATCATGATTCTAATTTGGTAGCCGCTGTAAATGAGCGAAATGTGAAACCCTCAAGCATAACTTCTATAGTTTGTTACGTTTTCGATGATATTTTTAGGAATTACCTCTAGAAGATCACCAAGGAATTTATTCACTGCATGATGGTAAATTCTGCATAAGCACAGACGTCAAAATCCTTGGTCATAAGCCTGTCTTTCACAAATTTTATCCGATTATCATTAGCATTAGGAGATTGTGGTCCCTACATGATATCCAACGAATTCCATTGCATTAGGACAAATCGTGAACTGATTACTTTTATAACTATGCTATGAATATGAGGAGACTATGTGTCACGTAGGAGACGTTTTGATTTGTAAGTAACGGAGTTGAGCAAAAGAGCCTTTGATTGACTAGCATTGTTCTTGACATGTTTGTGGCTGGCAAACCATGCCCATGGTCAACTAAAGCAGAAACGTGTCTCTCGTGATACCAATTGAAGGAGCCGTCCAGCAGGCAACAGATTCGTCCTTCACAAGTCTGGGTTATTCATGTTGTGTATTCAACACTGACTTTAACTAGTAGGTCAGTGACAATATGCAACGAGCCAGTAACGATAAGTTATCAAGATTTGAAAATTTTAAAAATTAAACTATTATACGATGAAAATATTTTTACTTGGGAGTAATGATGTTGTTTAGAATCTTTCATGTATCGTCTCAATGGTTTCTTCTTTCAACCTAGGTGGAAATATGTCGAAATATGTCGAAATTATGTCCATGTAATTCAACGTGAGGAAGTTTACTGCCCACACACTTGGCATACGATTTTGGTTAATAGAAATGAGTAGAGTACTTCAATAGATATAATATTTGTTTATTTTATTCAACTCAAGAAAAACTAAAATACGAATTAGATTATTAACAAATACAGATAAAATGTGAATGGCATTGGCACACATTCTCAACATCTATCATAACAAACAGCTCTTATACTCACATACTATTTACATCGAGATCCAATTATACAAACTAACTAAATGCCTCATATTCAGACAAATTTAAATTTAACTTAGATTTCAAATATGCAGAATGTCGAGGAAACTAAATAAACACATATGTATTGAGACTTATTATAGATAGCTTATTTTGAGTTTGACAGATTTTGGTTTATACCATTTGACTGACAGATTTCACCTTTGGCATTATGTCGCCTTGTAGTACCTTCTATTCGAGATTATTGTGGTAAACAATTGAATAACCTATTCAGATAAAATTCTCAAGTAGATGACAACAAATCGCTCTTTGTTTTGTGCAGCAAGATTATTATCAATTCGGACCTGTCAAGATACATTAGACGTTTGCTGAACAATGCATCAACCAGCACTAAAATTTTGTTTCATACACCCTCCATTCAATATCAAATTAGAAATTCACCGGTTTGTTTTGGAAATGTTGAGGTTTGAAGAATTTTGTCTACTTCGTACCCATCTAAATAACTAAGTAATAGGCATACCGAGGTAAAAGGCACACTAGTCCCCCCCCCCCCCACGGTAAATACATGTTTAATATCAGAGTAAATTAGGCTCTGGTATATTTCTCAATAAATTAGAAGTATTGAATTTTTCAGATTAAAAAAAATAATATACCTAAATAATGTAAATTTCATCGAAATCTGTTGAGTGGATTTTAGTACAAAATATCAAAGGATGACATATTTTGGCGGCTCGATCTCGATTTTTGTGTAAGATTATTTGTTCTTTCAGGGGCCACAATAATTCTATTCATTATTCTATCTATAATAGATTATTTGTAGCAAAGGGGATACATTGAAAATAGAATGATCGTAATTAGTTAAAATAGTTAAATACTGGAGAGCTACCAGAAGTCTTTCCTGGGAATGAAGGTTTCGACATACAAGTAGATGGGGGTGGTTGTATAGCCGAATTCAAGTATGTTCGCGGGTGGTGATGCTACAGAGGACTCCTGCTGAGATTGCCCTCACCGTCCAGGCTACATCCCGGATGTATTTTGATGCTAAAGAGACTTGAACTTAAGTTTGAGTAGTAGTCTCCGACTGGAGGTCCCTGGTCTCTTCCGCCTGGGCGTAATACACGAATTAGGTAGGAGAAGTTTAGATCACTTTATACCTTTCAAAACATTTGGATCACGACTCCATCGTCTTTTTTATAATGTTGTTCATTGCCGTGGTTGTTCCGATGATGAGACCAGCAACTCCAACCAGGAAAAATAGGCCGTTTTTGCAGGACCATAAGAAGAATCGGATGCCGTGGTACTTGTACCACCACGTAAACTGTTCTATCATGACGGGGAACATAATGCCCAGGGTGGTGAGAAGCAATGATCCTAACAGAGACATGACCAGATCTAAGTACGGTACAATGGCTGCAGCAATTACTGGAACAAACAATGAAAGCACGTCCTTACCAAGTGAACAAACAAATTAATGTTCAGCAGAACAGAGTTATTATCCGTATAGACATTTTTCAAATAATCTCAATGCCTTTCCCGATCCTACCCGTCAGAACATCTTCCAAGGTGGATAGATTATTACCTATGAAGAATAGGTCTGTCCACACACCTTGAGCATTGCCAGTGAAATTACCAAAATGTGCAAACGTACCTACATATCGTCCCTATACCTGGTAAACCATGTAAGTCGAGTTAATCAAATTTTACAGGGGACACTAAAAACTGAATCATTAAGTTTTCATTCCATATACAATAAGTTTTTTCGTTCCATTCCATAAAATTGGCGGTAACAGTAGTATTTCAAAGAGCCTGAGATTAATTTCATCAAAATTTACTTCAGCGAACGAAAAAATGGACTTACGTGCTTTTACCCAGCCTTTGACACCCGACTTACATGGTTTTCAATTTGATTTTTATGACAATATACCCAGCTTGGGTTATTTTATTATTAGGAATATTATTCAATTTTTTTCTCCAGGTTTCAAGGTTACACAAAATACCCAAATCGATGCAAAAGGAAAATGAAATGAAAATTCATAGGCGTTGACTAATACGCAGTCCAACTTTAAGGCTCCTTGAGTCAGAACGATAGTCTTCAGTTTAAGATATTACTGGAGTTGAGCAATAAATTATTCAATATACTACCAATTCCTCAATTACCATTTCTTAAATTACAACCATTACTTATAGGAACACTTTACCTATCACAACCGTAACTAGGTTGGTATGCATTTAATGTGAAGTGTTAGGCAACTAGGTGCTTTTGTTTCATTAAAACAAGGGATGAGTTAGGTATGGGTTAGAGATGAACTGGATATGGGTTGAGGATGGGTTAGGGATGGGATAGGGGTTAGTTATAGGTTGGAGACAAGCTAGGAATGGGTTAGGGGTGGGCTGGGTATAAGTTAGGGGTTGGGATAGGTCAGGGCTGGGTTGGGTTAGAAATGGACTAGGGATGGGTTAGGAATGGGATGTGTTTGGAATAGGTTGGAGATGGACTAGGGATGGATTGAGGATGGGTTAGGTATGAGTTAGGTTAGGGATGGGATAGGGGTTAAGGATAGGTTGGAGATGGGCTAGGGACGGGTTAGGGGTAGGGATAGGTCAAGGCTGGGTTAGGGATGAGCCGGGGATGGGTTATAGATGGACTAGGGGTGGATTGAGGATGGGTTAGGGATTGGTCAGAGCTGGATTTCCTTAATGGTTATCTCATTATTATCTCTTGTATCATCAATTTTACAGAGTTTCCTGTAAAACATAAGCAGACCAGTAGCACACTACTAATCTCTTGTTGTTCTTTCTAACATCAGCATTACAGCTAGGTCAAACAGCCAACAAAATCAATCAATTCACCTAAAATATCCTCCTAAATAATGTAAAAATAATTTAGAAACAATGCGGGAAAACACGTGATCTTAGGTAGGTAAGTAAAAAAAACACGTAGGTAGGTCGTGATCTTAAGGTTGGCCACAGTATGGAAAATCACGTGTCTGCAGAACACAAGGAGTGGAATTTATTGCTGAACTTGAGCCTTATAAAAAGGTTTCTATTTATGATCACTTTCTCCGAACTCCATTTATGAATTTTGTAAACTTTTACATGAAAAAAAAAAGAAAAAAACTGACTATCTTTGATGGAAACTTGCCACCAGCGTGAGCCGCTCACTTTTATGAAGGCACACACAGAACTTACATGGTTTTCCGGCGAAAAAAGAGGTAACCGACTTACACGTTTTTTTAATGCTTTCTGGATAAAAAACTATTCTTCAGATTGGAAAACGGCTTCACTAAATGGATCAAGAGACCTTAATCTACCCAAAAAGCTCAAAACCTTATTTTCGAAAAAATACCGACTTACATGGTTTACCAGGTATAGGGACGATATGTGGAATTAAGTATTGATTCATACCAACCTGAGGCCAACACCAAGAATGTTCGAAGAGCGTACTCTGCAAGGCACTTATTCTTCTTCACTCGTCGCTCGATGAATTCATTCCATGCGATGTCACACGATATGTACATATTAAGAGAATGTGATAAGGTGATCGATAGTATGATCAGTAGTCGTGATACTCGAGCCAGACTAAAACCATCAATAATTTAATAAGAACAGTGTATTGAAATAATTCAAACAAATTAGTATAATATACGAATGCAATGTAAATAAGTCATGCGCGTTTTCGGAAAATCCCTTGTCAAAAAATTATTTTCTGGCTATGTCTTTGCTTTTCATAGGATGGTACCGACAAGAAACATACGACCTCTCATAAAATGGATTTAAAGGATCATCGAAACGGTACAATGGTTTCGTAAAATTATGCCTGAGACTGTTGACCATAGACAGATAGACTCGGAAGATGGATCAAAAAGCTCTCAAAAATGCGAGTAGAAATTTGATTACAGAAAACCTAAATTCAAACTGCTGAAAATCCAAATCTGCTGCGCGAACATAAAGTCTTTGATATTGGGGAAGCAAGAAAACTATTTTTCGCGATATTTATGCAGTGTTTTTGTCAAGCAATTTCTCTAAAAAACTTGGCACGTTGCGAACTTGAAGCCAATAAATTAGCTACCATCAGCCATGGAATTCCAAGGGGATGGCCTACGGGCTAAATGAGTGGAAGAGTTAAAGAAAGGAGAGGAGTTCTAGTGAGAGGAAGAGCCTCGCTGTCTCGGTGCATCTTCTCCACCCTCCTCCAAGTAGAGGAGTCATTCCAAGAGTGAATGAGAGGTAGAGTTCAGGGGAAGGCAATGGATTTCTGGTAAAATGGGACGCCAAGCTGTCAAAGAGCTACTCTCCACCCTTATCTGCAAGCCCTTTCAAGTCTAAAGGAAGATTATCCTCTTTTAGTGACTTGGTGAGTTGAACAGTTGTTTGGTGAGACAGTGGATTGGGAGGAATGAGTAAGTTCAATAAGTGAGTTGTTGAGTGGAGAAGAGAGTAGAAGCCTAAGTGAGAGCAGGAAGAGGTCTGCCTCCTTAACAAGTTTCCCCCTCCTTTTGGTTTATTATTCAATAATGAACCTTTGGAATCGACCAAGAAAAAAAATTTTTCAACACCCCCTCAAAATTTGATGGTTTACGTTTCAAGGTACGTAGAATCCAAAACTCGAATAAAAATTTGGCCGTCCGTCCGCCGTCCGCCGTACGCGGTACTTTTGCCACTTAGCATTGACCGATTTTGATGAAATTTGGTATGTAGGCTCCATTTGGGGTCTAGTTGTGCCCGAAGATTTTGGAAGATGTAGGTCACTTCTAAGGGTTCCAAAATCAATATTGAACTTTTGAAAACGCCCTAACTCAAAAAAGTTTGATATAAAGGTATTGTTTTTCCTTCAATTTAAGATTCTATAGAATTTTTAGAATTTTTTGAGACCACCCGGAGCTTTGTAGAACAAACCATACGCTCACTACGAGAATTTAAAGTTTGGGCGTACGATAAATCAGAAACACGAGTGTGAATCGCAAAAGAGGCCTAATATCCGTTCAAATTAAAGCTGACCGAAATGCGATCGATGTTTTTCTTCATGTTGGATGGTTGGTGGCTTTGCAGACGAGTGATCTATATAGAAAAATAAAAAATAATAAACCATTGTGTAATAATTTGCAGCGTTTTTTAATCCTCAGGTAGACTCATCATACCTGACCGTGGTTTGGAAGGGGTGGTATGAGCGAATGGAAGAGTAGTTTGGTGTGTCAAAGAGTCATTTGATAAGTTAGTGAGTTGAGAGATGCCCAGCTCAGTTTATGAATTGTAGAGGTCGATTCACTCAGTGTCACTCTTCTTATCACTTCTCCTTGTTTGAGCAAAATCGGGAAACTAGATATATGAATTCATTGTAGGAAGCTCGTCTAAAATGGTGACCAGTGAGTAAACTTGAATACTTATGGTTTTTTTCGTCCTTACAAATAATTATTCTTATTATTATAAAGTATTGCAACTCACATTTCACCGTCTGGTAAGTTAAGCGAGATCGATGGCTCAATTTGGTTGCCGTATTTTAGATACCCAAAGAAGCCCATTGCTGCGAATAATGCGACGTCCAACACCATGGCCACGTTTAAAACTCCAAGTGGAGATCCGAATTGCTCTGGACGCCTCATTTCTTTCTTGAGCGGCATCACCTGATGAATTCAAATCACAAGTTTTAACAAAATAACAAAAATTCCTATAACAAAAGAAATTTAAAAAATTCGTCTAACGTCACACTGGCCGAAATATTCACATTGTGAAACAACTTTGTACCAAGATGGATGAACTGTACAATTTACCGACCTTATTATTATGTATGATTATGTTGGTTCAAAAACGATTGAGTGATCAAAGCAATCATTGTTAGGTACTGAAAATACACGAACTTCACGAATGAAACTGAACTGATGGACTGAAACCGTTTAACCATCACATCGATTATTTTCTATATACATCAACACGATTGAGAATTTCCCCCCCGATTATGTTGGTGTTTCGGAATTATGTGTCTTGGCTCCTGCTGATTAAATCGGCATGATATTCATCAGCATTCATTATGAGACCAACTTATATCGACCCTCCACGCTGGGGATTGGATGATTACATCGTGATAAATCGATGTATTAGGGACATCAAGTTTGTATTGATGGAAGTCTGAAAACTGTATTTTTACTGCAAAGTCTACAAATTTACAGGGAATAATGAAAATCGATGATGAATACAGAGGAAAGAAACCAGAGAATTTCATCAAAATCGGACACTTTTTCGTGAAAGTAGTTCTGCCTATAGGAGGAATTAGAAGTTCTTTAGGGGAAAAATTCATCCATTCAAAATTCATGGGGGACTTTCTAGGGGCTGACCTGCATATTCCTGAAAATTCAATCAAAATAGTTTAATATTCTCTTGCGATTTTGCTCGCCAAAGGGGGTTTGGATCGATTTGACAGACGGAGAACCATAATTATTCGACGAGCTCTTAAGTGGAAATTTTGATTTCGATAACTCAAAGTTTGTTTACCAACTACACACATAAAAAGCTTATATAACACCACTCATAGCGCAAGGTCTTCAATAGCGAGAGGAAAAAATAACAATATGAAATATAAATTCTATTATTTTATTCAAGTGGGAGTCAATTAATGGTCCTGAAGACATGGCAATTCAATTCTCAGTCGAAAAAACGCTACAAATTATTACACAAAGGTTTATTATTTTCCTATATAGATCACTCGTCTGCAAAGAATACTGCTTTGCCATTGTTACCACCAACCAACTTGAAGAAAAACATCGATCCCATTTCGGTCAGCTAACATTTGAACGGAGATAGGCCTCTTTTGTGATTCACACTCGTGTTTCTGATTTATCGTAAGTCCAACCCTTAAATTCTCGTTGGGAACGAACGGCTTGTCGTACAGGGCTCCGGGTGGTCTCAAAAAATTCTAAAAATTCTATGCTATCTTAAATTGAAGGGAAAACAATACCTTTATATCAACATTTTTTGAGTTAGGGCGTTTTCAAAATTTCAAACCTTACCTTATTTTAACCTTACGGTATTTTTCAACCCATAAAAGTGACCTACATCAACCCAAACCCTTGGGGCAAAACTAGACCCCAAATGAAGCCTACATATCAAATTTCATCAAAATCGGTCAATGCTAAGTGGGGAAAGTGCCGCGGACGGACGGCCAAATTTGTATTCGATTTTTGGATTCTACGTATACCTTGAAACGTAAACCAACAGATTTTGAAGAGGGCTTAAAAAATATTTTTTCTCTGTCGATTCCAAAGGTTCATTATTGAAAATAATAAACCAAAATTGGATCGAAATATTTCTCACTGCATGTAACTTCACTCTATTTTGGACTTTTTTGGTATTTCTCTCCAGATAGATTATTTGAAAATTTCGGACATTTTGGAACTAATCTTTGTTTTCTAAAAAAGTGTGTTTTCTGAAAGTGCATAAGGTGCCATTTCTCCTATCAGAATTATGGTAAAGGTTACAGTGACTCCCAGAACGGCATTTTTGTCATTTTTACCACTGAATTATCAATTTTGTTGACCGTTGATCAAAAATATTTCGTCAGTTGCTCATGAAGTCGATAGAAATGAAAATAATCTAAATCCATCGACTAATAAGGTCTATGTGTTGAAAGAGAATCCATTGAATCCATAATTTGTTGTAGTTCACCCTGCTTACCGTCGCTATTGATTCCATTGCGAAAATAGCGATTGAGAAGAACTGAGGTAAACCTCCCCAGCTACCGAATGCATCTCGAGAAGATACTGAAGGCAGATCCTGGAACATGTAGTGCCCAACGATTCCGTAGCTGACGATAGAGGACGCTGTCCCGACGGCTGAAAACGGAGCCAAGTACTTAAGATCTCGAATCCAACCGAGGAGCGTCAGCGGTATCCATGTCATTAGTATGTACCAACGAACATGCATCCTTTCATTAGGGTGTTGGTACTCGTCAACCACCTGCAACGGTATTTTAGAATTCATTGATTTTTTTTACATGGATATGACTTTTAGCTGGTGTCTGTGAAAAAAACGCTGCAAATTATTACACAAAGGTTTATTATTTTTCTGTATAGATCACTCGTCTGCAAAGAACACAGATTTGCCATAGTCACTTCCTACCAACCTTATTTTATCTACAATCAAGTTTATTATAAAGAAATAAAGAGTTGAGGGTGTCTCAATTGGGAAATGTGATCACTGGTTGCTGATGACGCAAAACTGAATTCAACTCAAAGGAGGTTGGCGGAGATTAGGCCTCTTTTGCGATTCACACTCGTATTTCTGATTTATCGGGTGCGAACGGCTTGTCAGTTCTATTTTAAATTGGTAAAACAATACCTTCATACATCAAGAGATTTTTAGCTAGGGTGTTTTGATAACCCAACCGTTGTGTAATAATTTTCTGCGCTTTTGAGTTGATATTATAAATAAAGGGACTTATGGCCATTTTAGTGACAAAAGGTTGAAAACAAGAAAAAACGTCTGCCAAGTTGGGTGGGCAGTATAGCTTCCTCACTCATTGTAACATGGACGTATAGAATCAGTTGGCGAAAAATTTATGATTCAAAGAGTTATTGAAAGACGCAAAAGAGACTGTGATGAGGGGTCGATTTGGTTTCAACATTAATTGACCTGCAGACCACAACATTTGATCACACAATAAAAGAAGCAATTTACACGGGAACCTGAAAGTAAGTGTGGGCACGAGTAGTATGATATTTGTATTTTCAACGTAGAATTTTATTTAGCGGTCCACCGTCTAGGACCTAACCCACACAATCCCTGAAAATTTCATCGAAATTGGTTGAATAGTTGCGGAGTTTTGGTTGTAACAATAAATTTAAAGTTCGCGCATGCGCAGCGGCTATTGCTTGACCAATTTGATTGAAACTTATAGGGTGTCTCTTAGAAGTTAGTCCCTAACTAACCTCCAAATTTGAGCAAAATCGGTTCATTAGAAACCGAGAAACCGAGGTTCCAGGAAATTCACGTTTGCGCATGCGCACTCGCTCCTATTGGTCCGAAGGTGCTGAAATTGATAGGGGACCGTCTAGGACCTAACCCGCACAATCCCTGAAAATTTCATCAAAATCGGACCACAGGTTAGTATAGTTTTGCCCGGGACAAGGATTGACCACAGACAGACCGACAGACAGACAGACACGGAACCAAAATTGGAGGGTGTGCCGTGAAGAAAATTTAAATCTTCCGCCACTTTTGAATTTGAGCGGTGATGGCGCCCCTAGCCACTGCCTTCTCCTTGGGTCCGGAACCAAATGACATAATTTGGTGATACATTCTCTTGTTTAGTGAGAAAGTTAATTTCTTTATTTTATTCGTATTATTTTCAAAAATTTGGGATTGATTTGGACCCGCAAAACGGAAAAAGCAAATTTGGAAAGCATGGAAAGCACGTGTACGGTTCGGAGCTGCTGCCGCCTGCTGGAAGAAGTGGGAAAATTACGTTTCCTTTGTTCTCTCGTTCGCCGTTGAATGCCATCTCAACTCTTTGTTCTATCGTCCGTTTTTTTTGCCGTTTGTACAAAATTTTTCGAAAGAAAATTTTGTCCGTTCTTCTTCAGTTCGTGAGGATCATCTTCCTGGATACCGGGGATAAGACGTCCTACTGCGGCCTCCTCCATTCTATACTGAAAAGGGTAAGACCTACCTACCTGTTGCGCTGTTGGTTACTCCTACCCAAAAATTTAATGAAAGATCCATAAGTATTCAACAAAGGTTTCGTTCGTTCTGTATCAGATTCAACCTTTCATCTACTTGATCGCCGAAGGAATCAAGCATCACTTCGCATTACTTCGGAAAGCATCGTTTTGGAGTCAACCCAAAGCTGACATCGCCTATCCAAGGATTCAACATTATCGTACCGGTAGGCGCATAATTCTCGTCAAATGTCGAATGTTCTTGATTTGTACAAGCGGTAACAACGAAACTATAATGCAGTATGGTTCGTTGTTCAGTTTCAGGTACCAGACCTGACCAGCCAAGATCGAGGCGAAAATTTTGTTCCTGGGACTCCTTTCCCCTTCTCCTTCTCGAGGACCGATCTGCTTCTGTTCCGAAAATGAGTCATATTGTCTAAGTACCGAATATTCGAACAAATAGTATTAAATTCCACGGCCGTTGGAGTAAGTCTCAGAACTATTATAATCGATAGGATTCTCGTTGGTAGGTAGAAAGTTAAGTCTATATCGTACCTATCAATTATATCTGTGATTCCCTGAGGATTAAATTTTATTTTATTCATTTATGTTTGGGAGCAACCAAACGTTGGTTTAATAAACCTGAAAATTTCAGTTCAGAATTTTGTTAAATTTTTTTGTACTCCTGCTTCATTTTCCGATTGAGCTCTCCTTTCTGTGGGTTCAACCCCACAAAATTTTTAGTTATGTATCACAGATATAATTAATGGCGCCCAACGTTTTGCTAAATTTAAGAACATTTACAATTTCCTGTTTTAAATATATTCTCTGAAAAAAAATTTTTTTGGAAAAAAAATTTTTTTGTTTTGATCAAATTTGTCTAAAATGACTGATCAAACGGCAATATTGAAATATCAACGTTCATTAGTGGCAGAAAGAGAAGAATTATTCTCTTCCTTGAATGATTTATATAATAGATTTAAGAAAATTTCTGTCGAGAATGTTGAGCAGTTTAAAACTAAATATGATCGTGTTTTGAAAATAGAAGATCAGTTATTTTCATTGAACGTTAAGATTAGGCAGTTCAATGTTGGTATTACCGATCCAAAGATTATAATTGAACTAGATAAAGTAACTTCTTCGTTTAAGGATATCATAGATACTATTCAAGATACCTATTTTAGATGTTATAATGAACATCGTAAGACTATAACGGAGAATCCTCAACCCCCTGTTATCAACCTCGATTCCTCTAACCAACTTCCTCGTATTTCCTTACCCTCCTTCAGTGGAAAAATCGAAGATTGGTTGGGATTTATTGCGCTTTTTGAAAGTTTGGTCAATTCCGATAAAAAGTTGACTCCAACTAAGAAGTTTCAGTACCTACGATCTAGTCTGAAGGGTGAAGCGTTAGCAGTGATATCTAGTTTCACTTTTGATGACGTTAGCTATCCCTTGGCTTTAGCTGCGCTCAAATCTCGTTATGATAACAAACGTAGGTTGGCTAGTCATTTCATCAGTGGAATTCTCGAATTCAAACCCATTCGAGAACCTTCCTTGGCAGAACTCAAGCGTTTCTTGACTACTCATCAACACAACTGGAATTCCATCACTACGCTAGGTCTAGCTGATCCGTTTGACTTTATGAAACTTCAAATTGCGTTGAACCATTTAGACTTGTCTACTCGTAGTAAGTTCGAGGACCAACATTCGTCAAATAATATTCCGACTTATGATGATTTGATAAAATTCATTGTGGATCACGCTAGAAAAGAGGAGTTATTAGCTGTAGAAAGTACTGGTCGTTCCAGTGGTAACAGTAAAGAATCTCGCTCTAAATCCGGAATACAAAGCAATTCCACTGGGAAAAGGTCATCTACGTTGATTCCTGAAGTTCATGAACTTTATAATGTTACCTGTAAAGAACCTAGTCGGAAATTTCACGAGATACCATCTTCCAGAAAAATTGTTTCTACCGCCAAATCTGCTAGTACTAGTAACCTTGTGTCTTCTAGTCCTCAACCCATGTGTTGGAACTGCGACTCCAGTGGTCATGTGTTTTCCCGTTGTTCCGTTCCTAGAACTCGTCAATTCTGTTTTCGCTGCGGATTCAAGGACGTTAATGTCGCCTCTTGTCCGAAATGCAATTCGGGAAACAAGAACGGGAACCAGTTTTGAGGGTCACCTGTGTTCCCACATCTATGAATGACCCAAATGATTCAGAACCTACCGCATCTTCTCAAATTGCCTCGTCTGTCGTATCGCCTGTAACCTCTCTACCGTCTACTTCATCTCAAGTTCTTCAAATACCGTCTATTGTTCCGTCTAGTTGCACCTTACCGTCCAACCTATCGTCTACCGTATCTACCACCCCAACTCTATCGTTATCGACTATCGTTTCGTCATTTTGTCGAAGTCCATGTACTTCGAATAGTATTGATGTTTGCCCCAGTTCAAATCAAAGAAAAGATTGCAGTTTGTGGATTTTGCCGTTATCGTTCTCGCTTCCTCATAGCTCATCAACATTTACTGAGCCAACTGTCTTGTCTGGACTTTATGACACTGGATCATCTCTCTCATTTATAGGAGACTATGGTTTAGAACTTTTGGGATTAAGTGACAGTAAGGGACAGCCTAATCGATCTAATCTTGAAGTTCCCATTTCTGCTCAAATGGCAAATGGAAATCTCACTACAATTTCCTCCCGATATCAACTTCAGCTCTCACTGGAAAACAAAACCATTGATTTTGTTTTCTACCATTTAAGCTCATTATCGTTTCCTATCGTATTGGGATTGAACTTCATCCGGGAAACGGGTATTGTGACGGATGCCTTGAACAATACCTGGCACTTTTCTGAGAATCCGGCTCTCAAGTTCAACTTCGTACTTCCCAGTTCTTCACATATCGATAATTCTGCAATTGATCTCTTCACTTGTTGTGGTATACAGGAGATGTCTGAGGCACAGAGAACCCTTTTGGACGGAATAATTTCAGAAGGTTTAGCTAGTCTTGTAAATTCTCCAAGTCTGACTTCGAGAATATCACATAGAATTGATGTTGGTTCGGCTATTCCAATTAAGCAACGAGCATATACCTATTCCCCTAAAGTTCTGGAAGCAATGCACCAGGAATTGGACAAAATGCTCAATGCTGGTATTGTCGAGAAGAGTCACTCATCTTGGGCTTCCCCAGTAGTGATGATTCGCAAACCAGATTCTAGTTATCGGTTTTGTGTGGATTTCCGCCGAATTAACTCCGTAACCAAGAAGGATTCATATCCTTTACCGAATATGAATATGCTCCTTGATAGTCTACGTCAAGCTGCATACTTGTCAAAATGGGACCTTAAACAAGCTTTTTTCCAAGTACCTATTGCCGATGAAGAAAGCAAAGATATTACGTCGTTCATTGTCCCAGGTCGAGGGTTATATAGATTTCGTACTATGCCGATGGGTCTTACTAATAGTCCCGCTACATTTCAACGTCTCGCTGATTCCGTCTTTTTGGATTTATATCCACAAGTTATAGTCTTCCTGGATGACATTCTGCTTTGCACACCCGATTTCGAGAGTCACTGCTCCCTATTAAGAGAAGTATTCAAACGATTAAAGGAGTCAGGTCTTCAAATAAATAAAGAAAAGTGCGAATTTGGATGTACCGAGGTTCGCTACCTTGGTTATCGGGTCAATTTCGAGGGAATCAGTGTAGATCCTGGAAAAGTTGAAGTGGTTATGTCCTACCCTCCTCCCAAAAATACTACCGAACTCCGTCGCTTTTTGGGTATGGCCGGATGGTATCGTCGCTTCATTCCTCAATTTTCATCTATAGTGGCTCCATTGACTTCGCTTCTGAGTAAGAAGAAGGCCTGGAATTGGTCTAAAGAACAAGTTACCGCTTTCGAGACTTTGAAAACAGCTTTAACCACAGCTCCAATTTTGGCCCGCCCAAATTTCGATTTACCTTTTATTTTGCAAACCGATGCATCCCAATATGGTATTGGTGCAGCTCTAGTCCAAATACAAGATGGAGATGAGAAAGTGATAACTTATTGCTCCCGATCCTTATCTGCTGCGGAACGAAACTATTCCGTTACGGAAAAGGAATGCCTTGCCGTTATTTTTGGAATAGAGAAGAATAGGCAATATCTAGAAGCTAGTGAATTTCGGGTCATTACTGATCATTCTTGCTTGAAATGGCTTCTTGAATTGAAAAACCCAACTGGTCGACTAGCCCGTTGGACGTTGAGGTTACAACCCTATAGTTTCCAAATCGAATATAGGAAAGGGAAACTAAATTGTGTAGCTGATGCTTTATCTCGATTACCGCCTCAAGTTGATTTAGCTACCGTTTCTATTGAACAATCTGGTGACAGTACTGAGCATACTCATTCTGTTAAAAGTAATCATCTAGATGATGAATGGTATAAGAGGAAAATGTATAAGGTAAAAACCAATCCTGAAAATCATCCTGATTGGAGAATTGAAGGTAATTATCTTTATTATTACCGTAAAACATTTCTAAAAGGTGAATTGGAAGATCCCAGTGAGGACTGGAAATTGGTGGTTCCCTGGCGAGTTCGTGCTCGGATTTTGAAAGAGTGTCATGATGATCCACAATCAGGCCATCTAGGAGTTGCCAAAACCCATTGGCGAATTGGAAGGCTATATTACTGGCCCGGGATGTATCATGATATTGTTCGCTACGTTCGTGGTTGTGACACTTGTCAGCGTGTCAAACCTACCAATTCGGCTCCTCGAGGATTAATGTTCCCTCGTTACCTGTGCACACCTTGGGAAACCGTCTCGACGGACATCATGGGTCCACTTCCCCGTAGTAGTGCTGGAAACACTCACCTACTTGTTTTCGAAGACTTATTCACTAAATGGGTAGAACTAATTCCCATAAGATCTACAACTTCTGCCGTTATCTTGTCAAAATTTCGTTCGTTTATCTTGAATCGCTACGGATCTCCAACTGTTTTGATTTCGGACAATGCATCCAATTATGTTAGCGCCGCTGTAAGTTCGCTAGCCAAATCTTGTGGAATTCAACATAGAACTACTCCGCTATATCATTGCCAAGCGAATCCTACGGAACGAGTTAACCGGAATATTCGGCAATTGATTAGGAGCTATATTGACCAGTCCCGTCACACTCAGTGGGATATATATATTGGTGAACTTCAGTTCGCGTTAAACAGTGTGGTCCACGGTTCCACTAAATATTCTCCTGCCTTCTTGAATTTTGGACGCGAACTAAGAGCGTGCAATTCTTTACGTTCCAGTTTGAAATCAACTGATTCATTGCCTCCTGACGTCTCGGTTCTTTCTCAAGATGAGTGGGCTCTCCGCCTGAAGAAACTGGATGAACTGAAGCACCTTGTCGAGAAACATCTGCTGAAGGCTAGCACTGATCAAGGACAGCGTTACAACCTCCGTCGGCGTCCGGACAAATTCAGCGTGGGAGATCTCGTTCTGCATAAATCCTTCAACTTGTCATCTGCCGAAGATCGTGCTGCAGCGAAGCTCTTCCATAAGTATAAAGGCCCATTCTCGGTAATGCAGGTTACTTCAGGAGGAGTATGTAAGCTCCAAGACTCTGCGGGTAAAGAAGTTGGAATGTGGCATCCTTCGTTGCTCAAACCATATTTTCCACCTTCACCGCTGAGAGGGGTGTGTGCCGTGAAGAAAATTTAAATCTTCCGCCACTTTTGAATTTGAGCGGTGATGGCGCCCCTAGCCACTGCCTTCTCCTTGGGTCCGGAACCAAATGACATAATTTGGTGATACATTCTCTTGTTTAGTGAGAAAGTTAATTTCTTTATTTTATTCGTATTATTTTCAAAAATTTGGGATTGATTTGGACCCGCAAAACGGAAAAAGCAAATTTGGAAAGCATGGAAAGCACGTGTACGGTTCGGAGCTGCTGCCGCCTGCTGGAAGAAGTGGGAAAATTACGTTTCCTTTGTTCTCTCGTTCGCCGTTGAATGCCATCTCAACTCTTTGTTCTATCGTCCGTTTTTTTTGCCGTTTGTACAAAATTTTTCGAAAGAAAATTTTGTCCGTTCTTCTTCAGTTCGTGAGGATCATCTTCCTGGATACCGGGGATAAGACGTCCTACTGCGGCCTCCTCCATTCTATACTGAAAAGGGTAAGACCTACCTACCTGTTGCGCTGTTGGTTACTCCTACCCAAAAATTTAATGAAAGATCCATAAGTATTCAACAAAGGTTTCGTTCGTTCTGTATCAGATTCAACCTTTCGTCTACTTGATCGCCGAAGGAATCAAGCATCACTTCGCATTACTTCGGAAAGCATCGTTTTGGAGTCAACCCAAAGCTGACATCGCCTATCCAAGGATTCAACATTATCGTACCGGTAGGCGCATAATTCTCGTCAAATGTCGAATGTTCTTGATTTGTACAAGCGGTAACAACGAAACTATAATGCAGTATGGTTCGTTGTTCAGTTTCAGGTACCAGACCTGACCAGCCAAGATCGAGGCGAAAATTTTGTTCCTGGGACTCCTTTCCCCTTCTCCTTCTCGAGGACCGATCTGCTTCTATTCCGAAAATGAGTCATATTGTCTAAGTACCGAATATTCGAACAAATAGTATTAAATTCCACGGCCGTTGGAGTAAGTCTCAGAACTATTATAATCGATAGGATTCTCGTTGATAGGTAGGTAGAAAGTTAAGTCTATATCGTACCTATCAATTATATCTGTGATTCCCTGAGGATTAAATTTTATTTTATTCATTTATGTTTGGGAGCAACCAAACGTTGGTTTAATAAACCTGAAAATTTCAGTTCAGAATTTTGTTAAATTTTTTTGTACTCCTGCTTCATTTTCCGATTGAGCTCTCCTTTCTGTGGGTTCAACCCCACAAAATTTTTAGTTATGTATCACAAGGGGAAGCTCTAAAACGCAAAAAGCAAGTGAAAATTTTGATTTTGGAGGACATTTTTCTTTCACTTCTTTCACGAACACAAAGCTTCCCTACCTTCGGTAGTGAGGAAGCAAAAGTCAGCCAAGTAGTTGTGGCACATATTTTCCCCGTATCCATAACCCGATTGCATAGGTGATCCGACGATAGTTATTCTCAAAACATCAATATCTAAGTACCCTCCACTTCCCTCATAGAGGACCATCTACACGGTACCTAATCTGAGCAATTTACCTAATCCTGAGAAATTTCGTCGAAATCAGATGGAAAATGTAAGTGTTATGGCTGCTACAAGGATTTTACGTTTGCGCATGTGCAGAGGCTACTGTCAATTTTAAGGTCTTGATCTTCATTGTGGAGCATCTAAAACCTTATCCGCATAATCCCTGAAAATTTCATCGAAATCGGATGAGAATTGTGGAAGTTATGGCTATGGCAAGGATTTCATGACAGACATACGGACACACAGACAGACGGACACGGAGCCAAAATTGTTCAGAAACGAGAGTAGAAATTTCGATTTTGGAGAATTTTTTTCTTTTCAAACTTTAAAAGTGAAAACAAAGCCTCCGCTACCTTGCTAGGCTCGGAAGCAAAATCCTTAAGTGTAAAAACATCAGATTTGTAGTGAAGTAAAAAACAAAATTTTGGACAAAATATGTTGCAAATTAGGAGCAGAATCGATCCCTGAAGTTTAGTTGTTCTTATATCGAACAGACTTAGACTTGGAAGGGATATTCTGCTGGCATGTTTGAACGAATTTATTTTGTACTTACCGCTTTGAGATTCGATGAGATGAATAGAACGTATACACTCGCACTTCCCATCAATCCGAATAAAAAGAGAAACTTGGTGGAACTCCTGGATAAAAAATATATATACATATGAAAATAGCAGTGTTTAGGGGACGTCCTTAGGATGGAAAAATAACGTTCGCTTCTGACCAGAAAGCGATATAATCCAAGATTGTGGTCTCGTGGCGTTGTAAGCTCTCAAGATTGTAGTTGTATGATGTCACTTTTCCCTCTCCCTGTTTTATACAGTACAAAGTTATCAAATTTTGAGAATTTTGGTAGACGTGATGGCAAAATCACCAGGTCAGGTCAGGTTTCACTTTTTCCCTGGACGACGCGGCGCACGGGTAACATTTAATTCTGACGCCCTCATTGAAGAGAATAATAATTCAAAAAATAACATTCCAATAATAAAAGTCAATACCATTCAAAATAATAACGTTCAAAATCGGCAAAACTGTTTAAACATTGAGAACTATAATTTTGACATTGTGCATTTTTGAAAGACGATAATGAGCCCGATGCAAAAATTCCAACCGAAAACTATCCAGCCGTTCAAATGTAGTTCAACAAACAATGTTATAAAATAGCAAATTGTAGGTCATATTTTATTTATTCATATCAATAATAAGTATTTTACAACCGTTTGCCTGTTATCGGTTCCAGACATACAGACAAAGATAATTTTATAATATACTAGCCCGTTACGGAATTGGTTATTTTATTTCTTATACTCGTTTCCACGGAAGCGTTGTCAATCAACGTTGCTAAGTTGATTGACAGAACATCAGACGTGCTGGTCACAATTTTCCAATCCTCTCAAAATAGATTGAGCGGTTTGGTAAAAACACAATCAGGCAGAAGAAAAAACATTGATTTTGCTTCCTCACTACCGAAGGTAGGGAAGCTTTGTATTCGTGAAAGAAGTGAAAAAAAAATGTCCTCCAAAATCAAAATTTCCACTTGCTTTTTGCGTTTTAGAGCTTCCCGAACAATTTTGGTTTTGTGTCTGTCTGTCTGTCGGTCTGTCGGTCTGTCTTTGGTCAATCCTTGTCCCGGGCAAAACGGTCCGATTTTGATGAAATTTTCAGGGATTGTGCGGGTTAGGTCCTAGACGGTCCCCTATCAATTTCAGCACCTTCGGACCAATAGGAGCGAGTGCGCATGCGCAAACGTGAATTTCCTGGAACCTCGGTTTCTCGGTTTCTAATGAACCGATTTTGCTCAAATTTGGAGGTTAGTTAGGGACTAACTTCTAAGAGACACCCTATAAGTTTCAATCAAATTGGTCAAGCAATAGCCGCTGCGCATGCGCGAACTTTAAATTTATTGTTACAACCAAAACTCCGCAACTATTCAACCAATTTCGATGAAATTTTCAGGGATTGTGTGGGTTAGGTCCTAGACGGTGGTTTTATACCACAACTATTTACAACACTATTATAAACATTAATACCTGCAACCCTATCCCGCATATTATCGCCAATATTTTGGTATTCAATAACTCTTTGAATCATAATTTTTTCGCCAACTGATTCTATACGTCCATGTTACAATGAGTGAGAAAGCTATACTGCCCACCCAACTTGGCAGACTTTTTTTTTTTTTTTAGAAATAAACATAGCAGAAACAAATATAAATCCCGTGCGTTGCAAGGAGTTTGTTATAAAAAAAAATAGTTTTTACTATCTCAGAATCCTTCACGTGCATGAGTTCAACCGTTCCCCAATGCTTCACCACAATCAGATGACAAACATTCATGTTTATTTTATAGGTTATAAACAAACAACATAATATGTTGTTTATATTATAAACTACTACTTAATGGTATTAGTACTGATTTAGATTTTTAATTTATTTATTAGTACAGCTACTTACGCGGCGTAAGGCGCCAACCACCTTAGACATTGTGGCCCATCCTCCCAGTTTATATTATAAACTACTACTTAATGGTATTAGTACTGATTTAGATTTTTAATTTATTTATTAGTACAGCTACTTACGCGGCGTAAGGCGCCAACCACCTTAGACATTGTGGCCCATCCTCAAAGGCCGATTGCCAAGTAGCGTGGTAGGTCATCGCCCTTACTTTTCTCCTCCTACTTAACTCTTCTTCAGAATGAACCTGAATGAAGAATAGTATGTGGGTGATGTCGTTCACTTTACTCTGCTTAACGAATTAGGTCCACATTAATCACTACCCAGCATACAGTTAAGAGGACATTACCTTTTGTAAGAGTTCATCATCTTTTTTTGCCAATAATTGGACGAGTTTTTGTCAGAAATGTCGAGTTTCGATCAGAAAATTAAAGTTGATTTCTAGGCTAACGTTTCACTCGATTTATTGTACCTACTTCTTCAAAGCTTTGGGGATAATAAAGAATTGTTATTTTTTTGAGTAGGATCATAATTTTAAGATATAAGCCTAAAAAATGTCCACTAAATCGGACGAAACGTTGACCAAGAACTAACATTCATTTCATCCGACCAAAACTCTAAAACACCGTCCCTAAAACTAATTTTCTTTGCGAATTAATGTAAGTGCATCCTTTTTACTTGTTAAAATAATTTATATAGACAAGTTCCAGAATGTAAATCAACTCACCAGCATATGGACAGTATAAATGCACAAAAAACCGGTGATAACGGAAGCCGGCAGGCCAACCAGCAACCCAGCTTTTTGGAAGGCAGAGGGCATAGCGAGGATACCAGTGCCTAAACAGCCCTTCAAAAAATGCATCAGGGTCTGCAGGTATCTGCAATTTGAACAAAGATAATTCAAGTGAAACTTGGAATTTCACACCAAAAAATATCAAGGATCTGTTAAATCAAGAAGGTGAGTTAATTAATTAATCATTAATAGTCAACTACCGAAACTTGGTGTTAAACAATCATTTATATATTATATTAAATTTAATGAGAAAAGGTTGTTTAACACGATCGTTTAAATGAACCGTTGTATAATAGATAATTAAAACTTCGGAATAACCACATGAAGATGACAATTATATAGATAAGTTTGAATTGAAAGTTTCCATCGAATTCGGATGAAAACAGTAGAAGTTATGGTTATTATAAGGTCCACCTGGAGCCTCAATCGCACAATCCTTTGGTACTCACGTGGTGGGATGTTTGACTTTTCTGTTCTCGTAAGATTCCTTCATATCCTGGTGGTCCTGGTTTCCCTTAGTTGTTGCTTCAACGTCCCCCCTGAAATGAAAATAATGAGATTTACTCAGTTAAGTTTTGAATATTTTAACTGTAGTCACAATAAATAATAGTGAATGCTTTTTTCCAATTCCGTATTTGAATCATACAGCTTTTTGTCACATAAACATGCCACTGAAACAAAATGAAATTAAAATTTCAGTAAAAAAATCTTACATTGTATCCGATATTGAAATGGTGTTTAATCAAGAAAAACAACGAGAAATAGTGTGCAATATGTCCTTGATGGTCAAACGCCAGAGAACTGACAAAGTTCTTTATAGGTGAGCTCTTTTTTTCCAACGTTGTTTTGGTTCTTCAAATCAGAATGGATTTGCTCATCGAAGTAGATACGTTTGCCCTGAAACAGTAAAAACTTTTCTATAGCACTTGAAAAGTTGGATTTTAGAATCGAGTTTTTGAAGAGAAGCTATTGTAATGGCCTCAAAATTTTTCATGTGGAAAATTGTCTTAATTGAAATCCATTTTGAAACATTCTAAAACGATTCTAGAGGCTCAATAACACGACCAGTGACGGGCGTACTCATCAATAACAACCCTGTGCATAGAATATGGTACCTAGTATAGTTTATTGCACACCGGAAAAACCGAAATTTACATGTGAGTACCCTATAAGTCCTTGGAGATGATGAGATTATGAATATTGAGTACAGACGTTTTCAAATCGTAATACCCTATCCGTCAAGTATGATGGTGTAGTTGTTAACATTCTGTAAGAAATGCTTCTGCTACCTTGGTAGACTCGGAAGCGAAATGAACGATTTATGAGTGCAATGGGGTGTGCGCCTTGATTTTTTTTTAATTTTTAATCGAAAGTAGACTACATCCTGAGAATTTTGGCACCAAACGCGACCTTCTAGCGTGAGTAGATCTGTTTCTATGAATTTTTAAAGTTTCGACCGTTTATGACGTCACGCGCCCCTCTCGCCTGGGCGGGACCCCCCTGCCCGCTGTGACGTCATAAACGGTCGAAACTTTAAAAATTCATAGGAAAAGATTTACACACGCTAGAAGGTCGCGGTTGGTACCAAAATTCTCAAAATGAGGTCTAGTTTAGATTAAAAATAACAATAAGCAGTTTTTCCTACCCAGGCGCACACCCTATTAACAAGTCCGTGGAAACCAAAATGGAGTACTTTTAAAGGTTTCCGATGAAAAATGCTAGCTTGATGATGTATGGTACAAATCTTCGGAATCAGTATACAATTTTCTTCAAGAATACCAACGTTATAAACTGAAAAATCGTCTGCCAAGTGG
Organism: Apolygus lucorum; assembly: GCA_009739505.2. NCBI lineage: Eukaryota > Metazoa > Arthropoda > Insecta > Hemiptera > Miridae > Apolygus > Apolygus lucorum. The sequence continues at coordinate 60,113,508 of CM019180.2, forward strand.
GTGTGGCTCATAGCTTCCTCGTATCCATAACCCGATTGTATAGAAAACATGATCCATAACCCGATTGTTGTGTTTTGTACATAGTAGTTGATATCAAAGCATCAATCCCTGAATACCATGCACTTCCCTCATAGGGGACTCTACACTCCAACCGGCACAATCTCTGAATATTGTCGGAAAATATAGAAGTTATGGCTGTAACAAGGAAATATGCTTTTGCGCTTGCGCAGTGGCTACTATTAGTCTGGGGCGATGATTTTCATAGGGACCATCTACACGCCAACCCGCACAATCCCCGAAAACTTCATCGAAACCGGATAAACAATACAGAAGTTATGGCTGTGGCAAGGAAGTCATGACAGACAGACAGACACACAGACACGGAACCAAATTTGTTCAGGAAGGTCTGAAACGTAAAAATCGAGTGGAAATTTTGATTTTGGAGAACTTTTTTTCCCATCCTTGAAAAGTGAAAACAAAGCTTCTGCTACCTTGGTAGACTCGGAAGCAATATGGGTGTGGAACTTAGTTCCCTCGTATTCATCAACCGATTGTATAGATTAGAAGATAGTATCTAATTAATGTTTTGAGATTAACTACTATGTTAGCTAACTACTATAGTAGTTAATCTCAGAACATTAATCTCCAAGTAGCTGGCACTGACCTCATAGGGAACTATCAACACGCCAACCAGCACGATCACTACCTAGAAATTTCATCGAATTTGAGTGTAAAATATAGAAGTATGGCTGTCACAAGGTTTTCACGTTTGCGCATGCGCAGAGGCTACTATCGATCTGAGAGAGATGATTTTCATAGGGGACCACGGCCACGGATGGATAAAAACTCGTACCTACCTAGTGAATCCATCAACGTAATATCCGCTGACAAATATCCGTTGAGAATATTATATTGGACATTTTTTTTTTTTTTTTTTTTTGTCTTCGGATTGTAGGTAATATTGTAATATTTCGTGTCAAAAAGTCGTGAATTAGACAATAAATGAGTGGAAAAACACCTAATGAGTCTTTATTAAGTCGTTTTGGTTTATTATTTTCAATGAAGAATCGACCGAGGAAACAATTCAACCCCTCCTCAAAATTTGATGGTTTACATTTCAAAGTACGTAGAATCCAAAAGAATCCGTCGGCCGCACTTTTCTTAGTTACCGTGGACTGATTTTGATCAAATTATTTGGTATATGTGCTCCATTTGTTGTGCCTCGAAGCTTTTGAGCTCCTGGCTGACAAGGAAATGAGAGCTGAAATTTTCAAAACGCTCAAAAACTTTCAAAATAAAGGAAGTATTGCTTTTTCATCAATTCAAAATAGTATTGAATTTTTAGAATCGAATGAGACCACCCAGAGCTCTGTAGGACCAATCATTCGCTCCCTATGAGAACTTAGAGATTGTACTTGAGATAAATCAGAAACACGAGTGTAAATCGCAAAAGAGGCCAAATCTCCATTCAAATTTAAGCTGACCAAAATGCAATTACTGTTTGTTTCTTCGAGTATACTCAGTTTTGCGTCCTTAGCAACCAGTAATAAAATTTCCTAATCAAGGCAACCACATCTCTTTATTTCTTTGAATTGAGTGTGAAGCGTTTATTCCTTCAAAATATACTCGATTGCGAAGCGAAAATATGGTTGGTAGTGTTAATTGCAAAGCTATGTTCTCTGCAGGCAAGTGATCTATTATATACAAATAATTGGCAGCGGTTTTATTGGAGAAATAACATTCTTAAATAGGTACGTATTTTGAAATCGGGGGGAGCTTCCTCATGTGACAGTCGTAGAATAACACGGATATATAGGATTAGTTGGTGTAAAAACGATTCATTGGAGAATTTCTTAATATTATACAAAAATACCTATATAAATATATGAAACATGATTTTTACGATCATGTTGCCAAATCCTCTGAAATGAAAAAAATCAACACGGTTCAGATGATACTCCCGAATAATATTCGTTGTGTATTATGTTGCTAATTCGTACGTTTCCCAGCGATCGGATCGTGACAAAATCAATAGGCAATCATTTTGCTCTCTTTCCCAAACTACGGTTCAAGCAAAATCAGAAATTATCAGAAAATTGGTCAGAAATATCGATGCAAAATTATTTAAGACGGCGCAGACGGTACTATGGGTGATTAAATTTGTAGTGGCTTTGAACAAAGATTCTTTTACAATTTTTAAATAGGAAAAAGTAACCTTAAAAAAGATATCTAAGTAAAAAAAGAAACAACACGAAAAATTCCTTTTTTCTTATCCCTGAATAATGTTGAAACTTCTCTTCAAACATAAAGTACGTCTAGTACCTACTCTAAGGACTGAGCATTATCTCGTGAATTAAAAATTGACTGTACTAACCTTAGCAAATTCTGTTGGTAGTATTCAAGTTATTAGTAGCGAGCGATGTCGTGACGAATATCAAAAATGGATAGATAGGTAATCTTTACACCGACGTCACTGAGCAACTGTATTAAAATCATATTTCGTCATCTTTATATAGTACTTACGTTGTTACCAAAGCACACCGTATCGTATTACACTCATAGATGTCGAGACAATCATTGTTCAATTGGCACTCGTCAGGAGTCTGCTCTGCAATGGAGTGCTCACCGTTTTTTGTTTTCAATTATTTCTATAAATGTTTCCCCGAAAATCTCCTATAGAATCATTTTTTTCAAAAATTATTCCCAGAATGACTATTTTGGAAGAAACGACGAAGAATGACGTTCACATTTTTGGTTTATTATTTCCTCCTTTATGAACGTTTGGAATCGACCGAGAAAAAATATTTTTAACCCTTCTCGAAATTTTTTGGTTTACGTTTCAAGGTATGTAGAATCCAAAAATCGGAAACAAATTTGGCCGTCCGCCGTACGCGGCACTTTCCCCACTTAGCATTGACCGATTTTGATGAAATTTGGTACCTATGTAGGCTCCATTTTGGGTCTAGTTGTGCCCCGAAGATTTTGGTTAATGTAGGTCACTTCTAAAGGTTGAAAGATAAGGTTTGGAATTTTGAAAACGCCCTAACTCAAAACATTTTGGTATAAAGGTATTGTTTTTCCATCAATTTAAGATAGTATAGAATTTTTAGAATTTCTTAAGACCACGCGGAGCCCTTTAGGACAAACCGTTCGCTCCCTACGAGAATTTAAGGGTTGGAATACGATAAATCAGACCAAAATACGATCGATGTTTTTCTTCAAGTTGGTTGGTGATAACAATGGCAAAGCCGTGTTCTATGCAGACGAGTGATCTATATAGGAAAATAATAAACCTTTGTGTAATACTTCGCAGCGTTTTTTAGATGTTAATGAACAGTTACTTCATTTACTGCGTAGTTGATCACCTTAATTGTTTTTCGAATTTCTTTTGCATTACATAAATTTGAAGTATGTGACAACCTTACTTATAATCCTCCATTTCTAGGGAGTCGTTGAAATTCCGACGAGAGGCACTTCATAACTAACGCTAGGTTTTATTTTACAAATAAAACGCCATTGCCACATCGTAAATGACATGTTCGCAGCCACGTCGCTCGCCGTAACTTAAAGCTGTACCTATGTAATATGATCAAAATCTAATATGTAGGTACTGAGATCTACGGACATTTTTCTTCCGAGTCTAACAGCGTAATGGGAGCATTGTTTTCACTAAGAAAAATGATCTCCAAAAACAAAATTTACGTTTTCCGTTATTGCTCCCAAGTCTACCGATGTAGCGGAAGCTTTGTTTTCACTTTTCATGGTTGAAAAAAAAAAACGCTGCAAATTATTACACAATGGTTTATTATTTTTTATTTTTCTATATAGATCACTCGTCTGCAAAGCCACCAACCATCCAACATGAAGAAAAACATCGCCGCATTTCGGTCAGCTTTAATTTGAACGGAGATTAGGCCTCTTTTGCGATTCACACTCGTGTTTCTGATTTGTCGTACGTCCAAACTTTAAATTCTCGTAGTGAGCGAACGGTTAGTCCTACAGAGCTCCGGGTGGTCTCAAAAAATTCTAAAAATTCTATAGAATCTTAAATTGAAGGAAAAACAATACCTTTGTATCAAACTTTTTTGAGTTAGGGCGTTTTCAAAAGTTCAATATTGATTTTGGAACCCTTAGAAGTGACCTACATCAACCAAAATCTTCGGGGCACAACTAGACCCCGAATGGAGCCTACATACCAAATTTCATCAAAATCGGTCAATGCTAAGTGGGGAAAGTGCCGCGTACGGCGGACGGACGGCCAAATTTTTATTCGATTTTTGGATTCTACGTAGGTACCTTGAAACGTAAACCATCAAATTTTGAGGGGGTGTTAACAATTTTTTTTTCTTGGTCGATTCCAAAGGTTCATTATTGAAAATAATAAACCAAAATGTTCATTTTCATCCGATTTTGTTGAAATTTTCAGAGATTATGCTAATTGGGTTGCAAATGGCCCCCTATGAAAATCACTGCCCCCGGACTGATAGTAGCCACTGCGCATGCGCAAACGTGTATTTCTTTGTTACAGCCATAACTTCTACATTTTCCAACAATGTCGAGTCCCCTAAGAGGGTAGTGGAAGGTACTTAGAGATTGATGTGTTGGGATTAGCTACTTTGCACAGAATCTTCTATACAATCGGGTTATGGATACGAGCAAGCTATGTGCCAAACCCTCTTGGCAAAAGTTTTTTTTTTTCTACGTATTTTTTAGACATGTTTGAACAATTTTGGCTTCGTGACCGACTGTCTGTGAGTCTCTTCAAAAAGTTCTTGTAACAGGCCAAACTATACGAATTTATTGTCCGATTTCGATGACATTTTAGAATCTCACTTCCCTTAGAAGTGACTGACAGAAACCAAAACCCTCAAAAGAACTCCGTAAACCAAATTGATTTAATCGAAATCGCTGCATTGTAACTAAAGAAAAATCGAACTTTTCTGTTCATCGGACGGAGAGAAATTTTTTCATTTATTTGATAATTCGGATTTTACGTAACTACCTATCTTTAAACGTTACCATGCAAATGTGGCGGAAGTTAGTAAACTTTTTTTGCTTGATTCAAAAGGTTTATTACTGAAAATAACAACCCAAAAGATCAAATTAGTGACTCTGTACCTCATCTTATGTTACAAAAATACATGTTACTAACAGAAAAATCCATTAAACACAGTGAAGTTTCAAACTTGTTTAATTGAAATGAAAACAGTAGGTACTAACAAAGGTCGTTTTTAAAATAAATAGTTAGAGCTTTGGCCAAACATGACAAAGCTCATAATACAGGTTTTTGGAAATAAATAAATTTCCGATCAATTTCTAAATACCTACCTTGAGATCTTCAGACCAATCAACTTTAAGTACCTAATAGGTCCTATACCTATCTAAGATAACATTAATTTAACATCACAATTTATTAGGGTTGGTAGGCAACAGATTAATTCTACCTACTTTTTAATGTCAAAACCAGTAAAAGTGAGTTTTTCAATGGAACGTTCGTTCGTGAACACAGCTTTGTCAATTCTGGACGTTGGACTTCCAGTGTTCTTCAGCCACTCCTTCATTTCTTCGACTCTGTTCGACTCCCCCTGCACTGCGCCGATGACAGTGTCTCTGGGAGTGTTCTGCACCCATCCGAAGACTCCGAGTTTCTGCGCTTGTCGTTTGGTATAAGCTCGAAAAGACACGCCCTGAACGATTCCGAAAATTTCGAACTCAAGGGCGATCAGCCTGGATGCCATTATTTCACAGCTAGCTGTTCCCCCACTCTCTTCGTCTTCTCTGAAAAAGGGATTCCAAAAATTCAATAATGTATCAATAGAACAAGATCATCAACTTACTAATCTAATAATATAAAACGCCAACCGTACGTACGTATGCACGGAGGGGTCGTGGGAGAGGGGAGAGTTGGCGGCTGGAGGGGTTGGGGGCGGGAGGAGTCGGAGGCGGGAGTAGTCGGAGGGAGTGGGTGGCGGGAGCAGAGTCGGAGGAATCGTCTTTGCCTGCTTTTAGTAGGCTTTTCAGCTAGTTTACTATAAAACACAATGGTAGGTATGTAAGATTAAAAACGCTGCAAATTATTACACAATGGTTTAGTATTTTTCTATATTGATCACTCGTCTGCAAAGCCACCAACCATCCAACATGGTTTTCCTCCTCTTTTGGGATTCACACTCGTGTTTCTGATTTATCCTAAGTCCAACCCTTAAATTCTCGTAAGGAGCGAACGATTTGTCCTACAGAGCTCCGCATGGTCTCAAAAAATTCTAAAAATTGTATGGAATCTTAAATTAAAGGAAAAATAATACCTTTATATCCAAATTTTTTTAGTTAGGGCGTTTTCAAAATTCATTTTTGAACCCTTAGAAGTGACCTACGTCAACCAAAATCTTCGGGGCACAACTAGACCGCAAATGGAGCCTACATACCAAATTTCATCAAAATCTGTCAATGCTAAGTGGCAAAAGTGCCGCGTACGGCGTACGGACGGCCAAATTTTTATTCGATTTTTGGATTCTACGTACCTTGAAACGTAAACCATCAAATTTTGAGGGGGTGTTAAAAAAATGTTTCTTGGTCGATTCCAAAGGTTCACCATTGAAAATAATAAACCAAAAAATCGTAGGTATGTAAGATAATAAAAATTATTGTCGAAGGCCTCTTCTAAATTTTGAGGAAATTTTGAGGACCCGATAAAGTCCTCACTTAGGTACCTCATGCAATCCACTTAGCTTTCCTACTTCCTGGCTTCCCAATAAAAAACCTGGAAGTTTTCAACCCACCAGCTTTTTTTGCAGAAAGCACTTATTGCAATCTCCCATTTTCCGAAGCTGAAGGCAAGGAAAGTAATGGAGAGAACTACAATCAGTCTTGTAAGGACGACATGGCCTGAAGCTCCATCAAAGATTAGCAAATCTAGCTGAGTACCTAATGGGAATCTAATAGACACTTCTAGTGTCATAATAAGTGCGTCATAGTAGGTGTACCGGTTCACCATCACAGGTTCCAAGAAAAATGACCCGGTTAGAAATAACTCTAAGCATATTACGTTTCATACGAATAAATACACTGGAATGCTTTTATTCCTACTTAGCTGCATACTAATATGAGTAGGTTATGCTTAATATTGTGTAGGTATTTAAAAATGTAATAGGTAAAACGGCCAAGGGCCAACCTACTTATTTAGAACAAAAAGTCCTAAATTTTAGGAAATTACGCATACACCTACTTACTCACCAGAGAGTTTACTTAATGTAAGAATATGATAATTTATAAGTAAACAAACGACCTAACCAGCTAAATTCAGCTCAAAATGTACCCATACAAAAACTATTTTGAAAGTAGTAGGTAAAGGCAGACTGATAATGATGACAGCTGAATACTGATAACGATAAGAATGTTGACTGGATCCACAGAGAAGGTTTTGATCGCATGGACTGGTTCCATCGTCACCGGCCGTACGAGGGTCATCCAGAAAGTAAGGTTACAAGGGCTCCTGAGGTTGGGGGAAATTTTATTTTTCAAAGTTGGTGCACCTACTGTGAAGGGGAGTTCGCCCCGCCTTTATTTCGGCCGTTTTTTTTAGTTACAGTAAAAGTTTCCAATGGAGAGGTCTTCTCGCGCTCCCGCCAACTCCCGTCCGTGCGAGATCCGAGCGGTCATTCGTTTTTTGACTTTGCAGAATGATACCGCGGCTAACATCCATCGCAAGCTCGTCGAAGTTTATGGTGGTGATGTGATGAGTCGACAACATGTCACAAAATGGGTCAGGTTGTTTAGAGAGGGCCGTACTGAGACTCACGACGAGCAAAGGAGTGGGAGGCCATCAGTGATTTCTGAGGAACTTGTGCAAAAAGTTGAAGAACAAGTGCGAAATGACTGCCGTGTGACACTTGACGACCTTCACGAAAAATTTCCTGATATTTCTCGAAGTCTCCTTGGTGATATTGTTTCGGAAAAACTTGGTTACAAGAAGTTGTGTGCGAGATGGGTACCCAGAATGCTCACACCGGAGCACCGTCAAAATCGTGTGACTGCGGCTCGTGAATTTTTGGATCGTTTTGCACAGGAGGGAGAAGCTTTTTTGGACTCTATTGTGACAGGGGATGCGACCTGGGTGTGTCACTACACCCCAGAAACCAAAAGACAATCACTTCAGTGGCGTCATTCTGCCTCCCCTCCCACCAAAAAGTTCAAAACGACCCATTCAGCCGGAAAAGTCGTGGCATCTGTTTTCTGGGACCGTAAGGGGGTCCTTCTAGTGGATTTCATGCCTAAAGGGACTACCATTAACGCAGTAGCTTATTGCAATACCTTAAAAAAACTGAGAAGAGCCATCCAGAACCGCAGAAGGGGAAGGCTGACCAAGGGAGTGAGTCTCCTGCACGACAACGCCATGCCTCACACCGCACGTGTTTCACAGGAGCTGCTGACTAAGTTTGGATGGGACATTATCACCCATCCACCCTATTCACCCGACTTGGCACCTTCAGATTACCATCTCTTTACTAAACTGAAGGAGTTTTTGGGAGGGAAACGATTTTCCAATGATCAGGAGGTCGAGGAAGCTGTGGAGAAGTGGCTGAAAGAGGTGGCGGCGGAGGTCTACAACACAGGCATACAAAAGCTGGTGCCCCGACTACAGAAATGTCTCGATCTTGACGGCGATTACGTTGAAAAATAGTTCACTATATTTGTGAAGTATCCTGTGAATTTCTTTCAAATACAAAAATTTTTCGATTTTACTCAGGTGTTGTAACCTTACTTACCTTCTCAAGAACCTCCACATCGATATTATTTCAAAAAAACGGTCAAGAATTCCTATATATCGACGGTGAAGTAGAGAATGGTCGTATCGCCAAAATCGCTACTTTACAGGAGAGCCAAAAAACGTCTCATTTCATCACACTGAAACTTATTGTAACGGTTAACCCATTTTCAAATCTTTATTTCCTCGCGGGACTCCAGTAAATGGAGTTTCCTTGAAATAAATTACTTTCCAATTAAATATGGGAGATACGTCTTTACACTATAGCCCAAGTGGTTGATACGAGGTTTCACGAGGACAGTTCTCCAACGACTAAGTAGGTACGTTATTTTATTTATTTTTTTTCCTGGTAGTATTTTGGTTTATTATTTTAAATAATAAGCCTTTGGAATAGAGCAAGAGAAAAAAATTTTAACCCCCCCCCCCCCCCCTCAAAATTTGATGTTTTACGTTTCAAGGTACGTAGAATCCGAAAATTTTCCGTCCGTCCGTCCGCCGTACGCGGCACTTTTCTTAACACTGGACCGATTTGGTTCAAATTTGGTATATGGGCTCCATTTGAGGTCTAGTTGTGCCGCGAAGCTTTTGGTTGATGTCAGTCACTTCTAAGGGGTGAAAATTAAGGGTTGAAATTTTCAAGAGTGCCCTAGCTCGAAACCTCTCGAAATAAAAATATTGTTTTTTCACCAATTTTAAATAGTATTGAATTTTTAAAATTTTTTGAGACCACCCGGAGCTCTGTAGGACAAACCGTTCGGTCCCTACGAGTACTTGAAGGTTTTCCTTCGATAATACAGAATCATGAGTGTGAATCGCTAAAGAGGTCAAATCTCCGTTCAAATTTTATCTGACTAAAATGCGATCGCTGTTCATTTCTTCGATTTGTATACAGTTTTGCCTCCTGCGTAACCAGTAATCAAATTTCCATATGAAGCTTTCTATTTTTCCAATCGAGTGTGAAGCGTTTAGTTCTTTCTAATAAACTTGATTGTAAAGGTGTGAAGCCAGGCAGTATGGTGTGGTAGGTGGTACCTACCAATAGTTGGTAAGTAAAAAAAAAAGTTGGTAGGTTAAAAAAAATGTTGGTAGGTAAAAAACGCTGCAAATCATTGCTCAAAGGTTTATTATTTTCTGTATAGATCACCCTTCTGTATAGATCACTGGTTCTCCATCAATAGCACCTACCACCATCTGTATTCTCCCTTGACCTTCCCTCTCAAATTTCAGCTTCCTGCGTTCAATAGGATTGAAAATGGCTTCGGAGGTCACTCAGCTGATCAGTGCTCTTCCAGGCGTCTCCATCATTCGAGACGTCGACTGGTGGCCTCCTTAGCAGGCTTTATCCAGCCAACGTATGGCTGTATCCCTGATTCTCTTAAAGCTTTATTTTTATTATCGAACCAGCTCAAAGGCTCAGCTTTCCTTTTTCTTTGCATTGATTGGTTCCTTGGTTCTTCGGTCCTTGGGTTGGTCTTTCCAGCATTGCCATATACCAAACGATCAGCACTCGAGAGGCCATTTTCTACAATATCATGTTCCTCTGGCTCGTTATCGTCGGGTGGCTCATCATCGTTCATCCGATTGTCATGTTCCTCTGGCTGCCAATCCGGGTCGTATGGATCATGAGGTGGCGATTCAGAAGGCTTTAGTCGGGCAACAGGACGTTCTTCAGCTGCAGTGTCGTCATCAGAAGGTATTCGACCAGATGTTTTGTGGTGGTCCGTGCTGTTTCGTGGTTCGGAGGTTCGACTTGAATGTGGTTAATCATCACTCTCACTCTCCCTGTTCGGCAAGGAAAACCTCTTCTTTTCTGTTATATCAATACCAGCCGACTTCAAGGATTCCAGAAAAGCGTCTGCGAAAGCCAGCTCATCATCATTAGCTGAATCGCCTGAAATGATGATGAAATCATGTTAGAATTGTTATTTTTGTGGACAAGTAAATTTCATTTTACAGAGATTTTCACGATTCGATATAAAGGTAAGAAAAACGCTTGTGCTGAGTCTAGAGTAAGGTCGTATCAACCAATGAACTTGATAGTGGAAAGTCGTATCTCCATAGCAGATTTCTGGAGAACGTGAAACAATCCAAAGTTGTCTAATTTTTTGATTTTATGGATTGATGGCGTAAAAATAATGTCATGAAACAAAATTATGAGAAATGAGGTCATTTGGTCAATTATTTATTAAATTATTGGCTTCTTACCTTCACTGGTCGTACTTGACATCATGCTGGGTCTCGCAGATAAGGCTGATACGTCCTATCACTTCTTCTTGTTTGCCTCTGCGAGATACGCCAAAACTCTTCTTCACTTTTGAGCCACTTTAATTTAAAATTCAACCACGAGATCGCTAAGATCGGTAGAACTCACCTAAGCAACTTGAAAACAAGAAAAATCCCATTTTGGCCAAAAGTGGAGATACGACCATTCTCTACTTCACCGTCGATATGTTGTAACCTCACTTTCTGGATGACCCTCGTAGTATCCATAGATATAGGTCCATGCCGGCCATGAGGTTTCGTTTGATAACGTTATCAGTCTTATCACGAACTTTGTTTACGTCGGAGCGGCGCGTGGTCTGTCGGTATTCGGTAACGTTTTATTGCACCCAGTTAATTTTTCACTACTTTGTCTGGTCTCTATTCTTCTTGTGAGAAAAATGTTTAAAAAGTACGTCCCGCGCATCCTATCCAATTTTGGGGGGAGGATGGCGATTTCTAGACGCAGCGAATCTTCGTTCCGACGAATCGCTGATTTAAAGTCGGATGAGAAGAATGTATCTATAAAAGTAAGTAACAAAACAAGTTGGTACAAGAGTATTTGTTATCAGTTGAGGAATTTACGCGTTCTGTATTCCTACAAGTATGTACCCATCGTGTGGTAGTACGCAGGTAGAATAGGTACTAGTTTTGGATGTTGCTCATGATCCAGCCCTTTTAGCGGAAAAAGGACGAGGTTTTTCTAATCTCATTGTAAATGTGCTAGCCGATCCTTTTTGTCTAGTCTAGTCTGCCAGGTAGGGGCGGGGGGTAGCAGGCCAGATTACACGCCACTCAAGGAATCAACTGATATTTAACCCTTCGAGACGCAAAATCCCCCTAATAGGGTGTGCGCCTGGGTAGGAAAAACTGTTTATTGTTATTTTCAATCTAAGGTAGATGTCATTCTGAGAATTTTGGCACCAACCGCGACCTTCTAGCGTGTGTAAATCTTTTCCTATGATTTTTCAAAGTTTCGACCGTTTATGACGTCACAGTGGGCTAGGGTGTCCCGCCCAGGCGAGAGGGGCGCGTGACGTCATAAACGGTCGAAACTTTGAAAAATCATAGAAACAGATCTACTCACGCTAGAAGTCGCGGTTGGTGCCAAAATTCTCAGGATGTTGTCTACTTTCCATTAAAAATCTAAAAAAAAAATCAAGGCGCACCCCCCATTATGGACTCTAGGATGTAGCATTCACGTTTTATGGCTTTATGGTGGAGGAAAATGAGGTAGTTCATATGAACGAACACCAGAGCAAGTGTATTTTGAGGTTAGTGCGACTCCTGCGTATTACTGGAAAATCATTGTGATCCTAAGCTTCAAATACTCTTGGAATATAATTTGTTCGAATGCCCCTCCAGTGTACACATGTTTTTAAGCTCTTAAGAGTTGTTGCAAACTGGTTTGGGACTTTGGAGCGCCGAAAAATATACCTTCTACATTAGTATCTTTTTCATTATTTTTCTATTCAGCATAAAATGTCGGCGTAAATCGAGAGCTTCTAACTATTATCAACGATTTTTTAAGGTGGAAAACTGACTGAGTACAGCTGGGTTCACATAGGCGTGGTTACGCGTTGGGACATTTGATTGGTCACATTCAGCCGCCTGAGTACTTTTGGAGTGGACTGTTGGGATCTAAAAATTCAGATATTAGAGTTCCTTCTAGGTTTGTTTCAGCTAAAGTACCTCCGGCGCGCCATAGCCAGATCGTCCGCCATGTTTTCAATATGGCACACTGGATAGCCTCCTAGTGACATATTCTACCGTAATATTATGGTGCTGGATCAGATATGGCGCGCTCTTATCGCAATATGGCGCCAGATTGAGAGTGTGTGTGTGATATGTCACGCCATATTGAAGCTGAACCAAACCCACTAGGAACTCTCTACTAGGAACTCCGAGTAGGTTTGTTTCAGCTAAAGTACCTCCGGCGCGCCATAGCCAGATCGTCCGCCATGTTTTCAATATGGCACACCAGATAGCCTCCTAGTGACGTAATCTATCGTAATATTACGTCGCTGGATCAGATACAGCGCGTTCTTATCACAATACAGCGCCAGATTGGGAGTGTGTGTTTGATATGTCACGCCATATTGAAGCTGAACCAAACCCACTAGGAACTCTCTACTAGGAACTCCGAGTAGGTTTGTTTCAGCTAAGGTACCTCCAGTGCACCATAGCTGGATTGTTCGCCATGTTTTCAATACAGGGCGCCAAATTGCTTCGTAGAGACATATTCTACCGTAATATTATGGTGCTGGATCAGATATGGCGCGCTCTTATCGCAATATGGCGCCAGATTGAGAGTGTGTGTGTGATTCGTCATGCCGTAGTATCTAAGCCAAACCAAACCCACTAGGAACTCTCTAATTGTACGCGTTGAGGCGCAGCCAATAGAATGCCCCAACACATAACCACATCAACCGCGCTCATAACATTTCCCTAGTAAACTGGATGCATGAATGTGGAACATACCCCATTCGACCCATTCCTGGTTGAATCATCATTTCATGTATCAACCTGCAGCGTTATTAGATCATTGAGGGCTGGTTTATCAGTCACATTTTACCCCCCAGTAAAGCAGATTTATCCAACGGCCATCGGATAACTCAATCGTACGCGTTTATCAGTCCCCAGATAGCCGTTACCCGTAGTTTAAAGTTAACTGGTCGTCCGAGGACTGTATAAAAAGTTACTGGAGGGTAACTCGATTTATGCAAGGCTTTTTAACCTCAAAGAGTCAGTTCTTGTGTTTTTGTTTCCCAGAACGTTCATTTTTGCAAATTGCGTTGTTGATTGCTAGTGAATAGGGTGTGCGCCTGGGTAGGAAAAACTGTTAATTGTTATTTTTAATCTAAGGTAGACCTCATTCTGAGAATTTTGGTACCAACCGCGACCTTCTAGCGTGTGTAAATCTTTTTCCTATGAATTTTTAAAGTTTCGACCGTTTATGACGTCACAGTGGGCTGGGGGGTCCCGCCCAGGCGAGAGGGTCGCGTGACGTCATAAACGGTCGAAACTTTGAAAAATCAAAGAAACAGATCTACTCACGCTAGAAGGACGCGGTTGGTGCCAAATTTCTCAGGATGTAGTCTACTTTCGATTAAAAATCTAATAAATCAAGGCGCACCCCCCATTATGGGCCTATAAGGACTCTAGGATGTAGCATTCACGTTTTATGGCTGTAGGGTGGAGGGAAATGAGGTAGTTCATATGAACGAACACCAGAGCAAGTGTATTTTGAGGTTAGTGCGACTCCTGCGTATTACTGGAAAATCATTGCTTCAAAATTTGAAAAGCATTTCAAAGTATTTAATACTCTTGGAATATAATTTGTTCGAATGCCCCTCCAGCGTACACATATGTTTTTAAGCTCTTAAGAGTTATTGCAAAAGCTTAGTGAGGTTATTGCAAACTGGTTTGGGACTTTTGAGCCCCGAAAAATATACCTTCTACATTATCTATTTCATTATTGTTCTAGTCAGCATACAATTTCGGCGTAAATCGAGAGCTTTCTAACTAGGTATTATGAACGATTTTTTATGGTGGAAAACTGACTGAGTACAGCTGGGTTCACATAGGCATGGTTACGCGTTAGGACATTTGATTGGTCACATTCAGCCGCCTGAGTACTTTTGGAGTGGACTGTTGGGATCTAAAAATTCAGATATTAGAGAGTTCCTTGTAGGTTTGTTTCAGCTAAGGTACCTCCAGCGCGCCATAGCTGGATTGTCCGCCATGTTTTCAATATGGCACGCCAGATAGCCTCCTAGTGACGTAATCTATCGTAATATTACGTTGCTAGATCAGATATGGCGCGTTCTTATCACAATAGGGCGCCAGATTGAGAGTGTGTGTGTGATACGTCATGCCTTAGTATCTAAGCCGAACCAAACCCACTAGGAACTCCCTAATTGTACGCATTGAGGCACAGCCAATCAAATGCCCCACACATAACCACGTCAACCGCGCTCATGTGAACCCACATTCAACGCGGAAGTCATCATATGATACAAAGTGAACTTCCCAGCTAGCGGGCGTCTTCATATGATACAGAGCTGACTTCGTAGTAGTCTTCACTTGTAACGCTCGCATATCGTCATAAATAGCTCTAGAAGGACGGGAAAGGTCTTGTTTGCTTCATTAGATCACCAGGAACCCAAAAGAGTTTGCCATTTTCATTGATCGAGTGAGGAATATCCACAATATCAGTTTGAAGTGTGATAAGGTATCAAGAACGTTGGCTCCTCTAAGACAAAGCTATTTTGAGGATTTCTTGATGATTTTCTTCAATTCTTTTGACCAATTCCACTCAACTTGATTATCATTATCGAATTTATCGAGCACAATGACATTTTCGCTAGTTGGTATTTATGAGTGTTGCCTACCATCCATTGGGTCAGTCCTCGTCATGTGTTTTGTCTATAATAGGGTATTTCGGTGGGTCGGAAATTCAGGTTTTTGACCTCAAATTTGGATTCAGCACCCTTGAAAACCTATATACACCAACTATTAGCCCAATGATACTATAACATGTGGTAGAAAACTTAATTAAAGATATCACACGTTTGAAAAAGGCGGGCCGCTATAAATGCACACACACTAGGCAAGGACTACGCCGCGGACAGCCCCGCGCGCGTGTGTGAGTAGAATGTTGTAGTATCCAAGAGGGGTTTCTGTGCATGGATACTTTTTCAAAGACAGTTGGCTAGCTACGTCACGATTGGCTAGCTACGTCACACCATTCAAATCTTCAACTTTCCTTAGCTTCTCTGATTTTTTAAAAACATTTTCTCGACGAACAGACCCGATTACCGTTATTCCTGAGCCATACTCTTTTGAAAAAAAAATAAAAAAAATTGACCGAAATACCCCATTATGCTATGAGTACCTGTTGATTTGAACGCAATCCGTTTATTATTTCTTTTTCCTTATACCTATTTACAATTATTGCTAATAGGAATCAAAATGAAAAATCATTCAGAGGACCCACAAGCCCACTGCCCTTCGGCAATTACACAGAAGTCTAAAGCACGCCATTCAGTATTGACGTAAGGTAGGTATTACATTTCCGCCACATCGCTTGGCCGCCTTTCCAGATACGCGTTGAATGTGTTTCATTCAATGAAACAATTAATTTCCCTAGTAAACTGGATTCATGAATATAGAACACGCCCCATTCGACCCATTCCTGGTCGAATCATCATTTCATGTATCAACCTGCAGCGTTATTAGATCATTGAACCTTATGAAGTTAACCAAACGACACTTATTAACTTACCCATTTGCCTCTCAATTCTTACACGATAGTCATATAATATGTAACTATGAGGTCATTTGTCTTAGAGAAGCTCAATTTTGATTATTTTTTTATTGTTATCCAATTTGCCCTTCAGCAGTCATTCTAAGTCTTAGCTGATTGTTATGTTTGATTTTTGTTTCACAGGGTTGGATTAGCGCACTCAGGAAGATGAAAGACAATGTGTTCGTAGATGTGGTGGATGGATCCTCCTCTAGGCCTCTTCAAGTTGTACTTCTCAAAAATAATGTTCCCGAGGCACTACAATATGGATGCTCAGTGAAAGTTAAAGGGGATCTGGTGCAGAACGTCAACAGCCAAATAGAAATGCAAAACAGCGACCTTGAAGTGATTGGTAAATGCGATTTGGCTGAAGGGTTCCCATTCGCTCCAAAGAAGAAATACAACATGGACTACGTCCGGCAGTTCCTTCATTTCAGGCCAAGATATTCAGGGTTTAATTCTTTGTTCAGGCTTAGGAACGAAGCCACATTGGGCATTCACGCTTTCTACAAAGAGAAGGGGTACATTAACGTGCATACGCCCATCCTGACGTCCAACGACTGTGAAGGAGCTGGAGAGGTGTTCATAGTGGACAAGCCTCCTCGCAGTAGAGGGAAGAAATCCGCGCCTGAGGAACCAGTACGATTTTTTGATGACGAAGCATATCTGACTGTGTCAGGCCAACTTCACCTGGAGGTTGCTGCAAGGTATATTATACTCAATACTTGATCTAGGATTTTAAACAAAAGGCTTTTCAATACTAGGCGTATACCTTAGGTGACGTCAGCATTGTTCTCTGGCTCTCCCGCCAAAACAAGTGAGAATGGTATTTCCTTTAAACTAAATAGGATTTCGAGCTGAAAACTGGTACAGAAGCGTTTTCAAGTGCGTAAAATTTGAATTGGACGTCAAAAAATGTATGCAAACATGTTTATCTCTCTCATACAGTTGTTGATATTTAGATTTTCTTGACCATAGCTTTGAAGATTTCCTTTGAAATAATTCGCTCATTAGCTCATGTTGCATGAATGGACTTTTTGATGTGTCATTGTATTCATGATTGCTAAGTATGCACTGATAACTGGGGGGCATCAATTTGCGTAGAGAAACTCGGATATAGACCAACCAATAGCTGTACCTATTGTAGGCCTGTTGTGCGACGTTGCCAATTCTCTTCTGCTGATGATAGCTGTGGTCTTCATGATTAAATTAATCGGTTTTCTATTTGTCATAACATGAAATGCAGTGACAATGGTCAATTTATTACATGTGGATATGGATATATATATTGAGTACTGTCTAGAAATTGGTGGAGTGTGAGGGGAAACCTACCTCCCATGTGCCGGCCTGGCGCCACCCGACTGCCCCCCGGCCCCACCCACCATGGCGGCGTCCCAGGACCTGCTAATTCCAGAAGGGAAAAGGTGTCAAAGACACTCCCCCACCAAACCGGACCCCGAGCCACACACCAACTCGCCAATGGGGGCTGCCGCCCGAGACCGGCCAGAGCAGCAATTTCCATGCACAAACCATAACAAAACAAGCAATCACATTGAAATAATTATAATAATATGAACCAAAACAGGGATCACAGTCAAGAATAATGCAAGCTAGAGTAGGTACTTGTTTAAGATTATGTAATCTTTCAAATTATTATGGTTTCACATTTTCTGATTGAGTCTGAAAAGGTTTTTCTCCATATATTGGAGTTCTTGGCGAGGTATCATCTATCATACCATTTGTCTTGGGTTGCATGACTGAATGATTTTTTCTCGTTTTCAGAGGCCTTGGTCAGGTCTACTGCTTTGGTCCCACCTTTCGAGCCGAAAATTCCAAATCAAGACTGCACTTGTCCGAATTCTACATGCTGGAAGCTGAGGCTACAACTATCGAAAGTTTGGAGGAATTGACTGAAGCTGTGCAGGATCTGGTTCATTTCGTTACGAACCACTTGATTGAAAATTGCTCCCACGATTTGGAAATCTGCCGAAAAACTATGGGGGACTCGAACTTGTCGGATCTTGTTAGCAATGTCGAGGACATGTTGGCCCCGTTCCAGACAATGACGTACGATGATGCTGCTCAAGTTCTTCTGAGCAACAGTGACAAACTCAAAACCAGGTTCAAGAACGGTGAGAACTTCACAAAAGAGCATGAACTGTTCTTAGTCAAGCACAATAACAATGTACCAGTATTTGTTGTTGAATGGCCGAAGAAGATCAAGCCTTTTTACATGAAATCCATGAAGGAGGACGACAATAAGGTTAGTCACGTATTGTAGATATCGTATTTTCGAATTAGGAACAACTTCAATTTGGCTAACTTTTATCTGGTTTGTGGAATTTGGAACTTCACTACCAAGTTGTGTCGACTCATTATCTAGATTTATGAATATTTTCTTTTGAGGTGGATCATGACGGTTGTCCTGTATTGTTTGATAGGTTTTGGCATTTGATCTTCTTTGCCCAAACGTCGGCGAAGTTTGTGGTGGGAGCTTCAGGGAAGACGATCTGGATCAGCTCGCGGGGGTGTTGAAGAAACATCGACTGAGTGACTCTTTGGACTGGTACCTCGAACTGAGGAAATTTGGCAACGTCGCGACGAGCGGTTATGGAATGGGATTCGAGAGGTATCTGCAGGTTTTGCTTCAGATCCTAAACATCAAAGACGTCATGCCATTTCCTCGGTGGCCTCACAACTGTAGACTTTGAACTTGTCAGAGCTTAGTGGATGGTAAACCTGTAAACTTCTATCTCTGACGACATTTACAACTTTTCTGATCCTGATTGGGTTGGTTGGTGGAGAGCTGTTGTGTCCTGTCCTTCCATTTCAAAACATTGTTGAGTCGACACTCATCTTGCAGGATTACGCACATATACAGTCTATCTAGTAACTATGTAGATCGACCCAACAAAACATACTATGTCAATTGATCGGGATTAGGGTCAACTGACACCTTCGCCGAGCTTTCGGTAAATATATTACCTTCTTCAGGGCTCGAATGTAAATAAATAAACTAAATAAACAACTCACTAAATAAACAACTCACTAAATCACTAAATACACAACCTTCGAGCCCTGAAGAAGGTAATATATTTACCGAAAGCTCGGCGAAGAAGGTGTTGTTTTCAGTTGACCCTAATCCCGATCAATTGACATAGTCTATCTAGTCAGAGCGAATACCTTAGTATCAATGACACCTTATTGCCTCATCATAGCCTTCCTAACGTATTTATTTGTAGATAACCACTCCATCTCACACCATCTCTCCATTTGCCTCACTCCATCTTGTGAAGCATCGGGATTTTGAACCAAACTAATTTCTTTCCAATAGTGAGGACTCAACAAATGTAGTTAGCATCTAGTAATGTGTGCCCCAGACATATCCCAGCATTTCTGTACTAGCCATAAAGTAGGTAGTCGATAGACATGTTGGGAGTCTCGGCTTTATTTAACTTCATTAGCAATGAATTTTGTACCTACTCCACCTGTTTGTGTTGATATTCAAGTAGTTTCTTAGTAGCACCTAGTGTTATTCTAGATTTGTATTGAAAAACTGTGATATTTCATCTTTTGTTATAAATACAATGTTTTAGTACGATAATTATCGTGTTATTGTCCACAAAATTCATTTGGACTCCGGAAACAATAATGATGAATTTATCAATGTTCAGTCAGTCCTTTTTCACATCAATGTGTCTTATTGCAGGAGTAACAACATTTCTGAAAAAAAGTTACCTACCATGTTAGACATGGTTTCTTTTTTGTTATGGCCGAGTAGTCAGCATAAAATTTCAACGATTGGATAACGATTTTTGTAGGTGGAAAACATTCTCTATTATTTTAAGTAAAGATGTAAAAGTAAAGTAAGCAACCATTTCAGGTTGAATTTTCGTCCGACTGCCATTCTTGGCGTCGCGGATGTCATCAGCTGTCTCCCTAAGGGGAGATCAGAATTTGTTCTGATGATTTCGCTCATGGCTTCCCAAAAATCACCGCCCTGGGTTGGAACGAGAGACTGCCGATCATCTAATAGACAGAAAACTTTCTGCTGGCGACCAGACTCGAACTCGCATCCCTGCTCGATGGTTCTTATCCTATCACCGCAGTCGGGTACACTGTCCACTAGACCACCTACGCCCACAAGTAAAGATATGTCTTTGCTAGTATCGAGTGTGGTAACCAGGGGTGGTTATGAGGTGAAATTGGATGGTTTTTCATGACATTCACATTGTAATATTAGAGAGTTTTTGCTAAGTCATGTACAATGACGTGGGACAGATGGGGCCAGCAGATGCAGATGCTAACTTTTTTGGTGGATTTCGAGCCGTCACAAAATGAGATGCAGACAGAAGTCACGCTAAAGAGCTATCAACCTGTGAAGTCACTCGAAAATAGCTGGGTGGAGTAAAGCGGATGTATAACAGTTCATGCGCGTCCGTAATTTCAAGAACACCTGAGAGCTGGCTGTTGATGTGCAGGACAGCGCTCATGTGACAATAGAGAGTTACAGCGGGCCAAGATACATTGAAAATACGCGAGACCCAAGTTGAAAATGGGAGCCTCGTGGATGACGTGGGAGTCGGGTAAATCCTGTGAGGGTAACCAACTACACAACTCCTTGTTTTTGTAGCTGAGCTAATGGCTGCCATCAATCAGCTGATCAGTCAGTTTCTTCGTTTTGTTATGTTTCTGTGAATATTTCGCTATAGGTCTACCACAGAAACTTTGCATCCGTGTGGCGCCCCCTAGGTTGTGGAACCGCGAAATATAACAATCAAGTCAACCTGTCATGGTGAAACCTTGACACGGACATTGGAGCCGTGAGAAATTTGATGTTTGTGTAGTGCCACGAAATTTCAACTTCGGAAATGCTTGAACGTCAATCTGCAGTAGGAGGGGAATCAAGTCACTTTTAAGGGGAGAAATTCGCGAAAAATTATTGTACGCGCGGGAATTCGCTTGATGATAAGAGATAAGTAGTTCTATGTTCTCCAGCAGAATGCGCCAAAGGGATGCAAAGTTTCTCTGGTAGACCTATAGTTCTTTATCTTTGGTGTAGCAGTAAAGTGAAATTATGATTTTGACCCCTTATATATTTTGAACATCACTTATAGATTTCAGTATGTTGCTACGCCTGAAGTGTGGATGGCAGATGATCTATCTTGATGAGATCAGTTGGACGATCGATCTAGATTTCTTTCCCATTGAAGGAAAATTTCCTCTAACTTTTTGACTGACTTCGTATTTATTTTACTTCAACATTCAAAGGTGAGTAAGCATCACCTGTAGAGTGTTGTAAAGTAAAATCTAAAGCAACGTCAATCCCATGACCCTCGCGCATTTGGTGTGAGAACTCATGTCAGAAAGTTAGCATCCACTCGACGCTCGCTCTAGCAGCTTCTCACAGACTGACAGTTCCAAATGCCGCTGTAACTCTCTAATAGCCCTGGGTGTGGTTGATGTGAACCTGCCAGCATACTCTGCTTGACTTGGCAGAAAACCCCAATGCTAGGGAAACCAAGCTTTTACCACAATTCCTGATTTCCACCTTCATAGTTATTTAGTTGAGATACTGAATAATGGATGGAATTAAGGGGAAAACAATACTCGAGAAAGCCATGACAATATTTTACATTTTATTAACACACACTGTCCTGACACAGTCGTCTTGGAAGAAAGGGCATCACTAACTACAACCTCTGAGTCTTATCAAAGTTTCAGGTTTGACAAATCGCTCAACCAAAGTGAGAGAAATCTATTATTCTTTGAGCTTAACGTAAGAATCGTGAAAACACGTTTTAATAGCGAAGAAGACGTAAGAAAGCTTTGATACATAACATTTCACTACCTCCTTTTTATGAATGGGCAACTGTCGTACACTGGAACTCAACTTTTTCAAGAAAAGAGATTCATCATCATCATAAGAAATAGACTAATTACCAATGCCCCCCCCCCACCCACCTCTATGGTTTGTTTTTGGTTGACTATTTCTCAATAATGGACTTTTGAAATGTTTATGGTTTACGTTTCTTTTTATGGGTTTTTCCGATTCAATAGAATCGCGAAGCGATATTTGAGCTTTTGCTGTCATGAATGTACTTAGAAGAATTGAGTTCACGAATCATCATACCTATCCAATTGCTCATTTGCGAGAATTTGAAGGAAGCAATTAAGATTCTGAAACTCTAATAAAGAAGAGTCTAGCCCCCAGAAAGTATTGTCAGGTTTCAGCGCTACCTACCGCCACTTCAGCGAACTACCATCCTTTTCAGCTCTATGTGAGCGTGGTCAACCGGCATTTCTGAAAAGTAGGCTTACCTCAATTTTACCACTCTAATTTCTAAGTTTGGCGGCTTTACTTCCCTGCCTTTTTAAATTGCGAGGAAAAGGAACTTGGTATTGCATTTTTGTGTTTCAGAGTGACGAATCAAGCAGAATGCATTATTATAGTGGAGAATACTGCCTGCAGAACTTTTTATGAACGTATTTCAAGGTAATGCGGTCGCGAGCGTGATCACCTGATAAGATATCAGAAATGGTAGTTTGTTGAAGTGGCGGTAGGTAGCGCTGAAACCCGACAACACTTTCTGGGGGCTAGACTCTCCTCTCAAATAAACCTTTTCATATAACTCTTAACAGAAATTAATTTTCACTGGGAACAAAGCGGGTGGGTATCTCTTCAGTCCCAGGATCTGATGATCGAAAATTACGGGAAAACATCATTGTTTGTTATTGGGATCCTATACCATCAGTAGAGTTGTGTTATCACACACCAGGGAAGGACCTGTAACCTATGCTGAGATTTCATTTCAGGAAGGTTATTGACGTTAATTCAGATGTGGAAAAGTAGTACGTCTCTCTGCTTATCCTGACCAGGGCTTTGGGGAGAATCAAAATATTGTTATGAATCAAACTTGCAGGTATTTTGAAAAGGATATATCTTGTAGCGAGAGGGAAAGTTGCGACATCAATGTTAAAATCTTGCCCTACGTTGAAAGAGAGTGGTTCAAGAATATGATACAAATATCAAGTCACATACTAAAATACAGGGCTGAATTCGAGTGAGTGATTCCTCGAACATTGACAGCAGAGAGATCTTATAAAGCTAACTCACAGTTCCGACAGAGTTTATTTTTCAAATCGTGCGTAATAAGGTAGTCAGGCGACCACCAATGCCACTGTAAGGAGAGTTGGATCATCAGGATGAAAAGAAACCCTCCCACCTACTAAATCTTCGCCCTTCTTACGTCTTCAAAACACCATAAAACACGATGTCATAAACACTCCTGATCATTCGATCAAGTGCAAGACAGAAAACCTCAGCAACAATCGGTACTCTAACAAGTTACAACGTCTGTTTTCAGGACAATTTCACAGGACAACATCATCTACAAAACCGCAATATTTCAATAATAATTGTTTTTTTGCGCTCAACATCAACTTGAGAGACAGTGGATTATCAAAGATTTCCAAGAAAATATTGCAGCTCTAACAAGAATTGTGCTCGATTATGCCATACTAAACATATTGCAGGGATGCTCTGCCGATTGTACCAAAATAATTCAAGAACTGAAAAACATTTGAACATCTTGTCTATACAATGTGAGAAGTGAACATGAATTATTAACGGAGTTGGGTTTTGTCTTATACGATCAATACTTTTATATTATTGGGAGTTGAATATGTACGAAGTAGGATTGGCACGAACACTCAAGTGCCAAACTCGTGGTCAGAGGTGGACTGGGCTTCTCCGCTTCTCTAGAAGTCCAAAACCTACTTAGTACTAAAGCCCTCCTCAGATGCAGTTGTAGGGGTTTCTACACGATCTAGAAGTGGTGTGAGACAGTGGAACTTGAACAATTCTCGTCAATAAAAGTTGTCAGCAATTTTCCTTACTTCCCTCATTTGAGAACCGAAAGTTAATTGCTTTCTTCTCTGCCAACTTCTTGTCCCCCAAAAAATGCCGAAAATGGGAAATTTAAACCCACTAGCGATGGGTTTCAAAAATCTTCACAAAAACAGTAACTGTTTTTGTAACACTAACTATTGCTGGTTTCAGTAAGCGACAATATTGCTCCACACAAGGCAATTACTGTTGGAGTCACTGAGTAATTTCACATTAGGAAAAACATTGCCGACGCAGAGGAAAAGTTGCTCAGCAATTTTTGACTGGAAGCCGCAACTCCTGTTTGGGAAATAATTGCCGTGAAAAGTTGCCCGACTGGGTTAATCACTCTGACGTATGTGACGGTTGAAGACCTATTGGAAACGAAGAAAATTGACACTATATCATGGTTTCATGATGATTCAATAAGTTTTTCAGCAGCTGATGAAGGTTTCATGGTTGTTTTCTTCTCTGATTAGGATAGAACCGAAACATGAATGGATAATTGGATACAGTGTTTCCCTTGGAATCTAGAGAGGGGGTACATAGAAGTAGCGAATGTCTGTGCTGCGCTTCGTTGTCCAGCGTCAGGCCTCAGCATTGACGGTCTCAACATGCGTCAGCCCTTACTATGTCCTATTGTGACTGTCACCGCATGAGTGTGCGATCAGTGACGATCGGGCACTAGTAATAACGTAAAACAAACCAAAATAAACAAAGGAAGGTGTCCGAATTGGACCGAAAAGACGCTCATGCGATGGGGAAGAACGGACGGAAGGGTTTGATTAAATCAAAATTTGTGAACGCGTCGTCCAGTTCGTACGTATGTAATCAAACCTTTTCACAGAAGGGATGTGTTCTGATTGCTCTAGGAACTCTGAGCAAATCCTAAAATCAATCTTCAGCAATCCTCTCCTGGTTGGGTCTGAGCAAATCCTAAAATCAATCATCAGCAATCCTCACCAGATTGGATCTGAGCAAATCCTAAAATCAATCTTCAGCAGTCCTCTACTGGTTGGGTCTGAGCAAATCCTAAAATCAATCTTCAGCAATCTTCACCAGATTGGATCTGAGCAAATCGTGCATTTTTTCTTCTTGTAAAAGAGCACAAAATGGCGCCAAATATAACACCATATGACTCCTCCAAACTTTCGCACTATTTGCATTCGCATGTACGTAAAAGTTGACCAGTTTGACTTTGGTCGTCCGAACTTGTGTAGTTCTTGCATTTGCTCTTCGGGATATTTCAACTTTACAAAGCCTGATTGATATACAACTAATTTGCAACAACCTTCCCCTCGGCACTTTTTTTACTCCGCTCAAAATGGCGGCACTAAAATGGTCAGAACTCCCAAATTTTCCATCAAAATCTGATTACACCGCAGGAAAGAGCGTTGAATTTGCCATGAGCTTAACCAGTTCAGAGAAACTGTACTGTACAATAAATAGTCTTTCTGCCAAAACTTAAAAATTTGTCAATTTCAGTTATTTTTTCAAGCAAATTGGTTATTTCTTCCTGCTAAAACACGGTCTTCTACAGAGGACCTAAAAAGCTTAAAACATTCTCTACTTCATCAGCTTTCGAACGGTAACCCATTTGTTAGGTTTACTAAAAATTTAAAAGGAAAAATTTTCCTTTGAGTTTGAATGCGAGAAAAAAAGTGCCACTTCAGCTAGGATTGAGGGTTATTGGTGAGTTGCTTTAACAGGGTGTTTCGAAATCAATTAGCAATACTTTGAGAATCAATTCTACAACTTTTCCCTCGTAGCACTTTTTTTTAAATTCCGCTTAAAATGCAACTTTTTTGCTCTTTGAAATGGCGTTTATACACTAAATTTTCGCTGAAATCACAAGTTTTTTCGCCATTCAAAAAAAAAAAATGTCCTTAAATTTCATAACAAACTTACAAAATTGGTTACAGCAACAAATAAATCCTCTTCACTCCGAAATCTCTGGTGAAATTCACCGTGTCTTCCCCGAGTTAGTAGATTTCATTCACTGGTTTCCTTCTAATGCTCGTTGGAGGCTCTAGATCAACAGTATACTACACATAAATGTTGCCAAACAATAACAGTGCTGCGTCCTCCACCATCTTCATATTTCACTTTCCCCATAATTAGGACCTAGCGCAACCCACTGACTTTTCCACGAGTTTATCCACTTCAGGGTTTAGAGCCAAGTCTACCAATTTCCAACTGGACCAATTTTCAGTTGGTACATTCGAGAAATACAACTGCAAACTTAACTGTACTTGATTATACGGACTTGATAACTATTAATTCAGCCACCTAGCAGAGTAGGCCCATCATTCAATTCATCTTGTTGAAGTCAGGACTTTATGAATACTTTTCAAATGAATTAGGAACTGATCATTTTCAATCTAAAATCAAATTTCTAGTGGGTTTTCTACGAAAATTAAAACGACTCATTCACCAAACTGAGTCCTCAAAATAAAAATGGGAACACAACATAAAAATATATACACCCCAATATACAACTCGACTAGATAAATAGGTAGGTTGATTCGATGAGTAAAACAACATTCACGAATCTTTCTGCATTAAAAAATCGTAAAAAACGGCGATACATAAGTTTCAATTCTGAAACTCCCTTTTTAAAATGACAAACTTGTACGATAATATCGTAAATCGACTGAGATAGAAAGCGTCGGATGGGTTACATTACGTTCAGATGTGGTGAATCGAATAAACAAGGGGACGGACTTTTAACCATTGCGGTAAGCAATTTGGACAAATATTCATTTCCACAAAATGAGCTGCGTGCGCGTTCAGTAAGTACATGGAGAGGATGAAAAACCAACGCTTTCTATGCTATAGGTCCACCAGAGAAACTTTGCATCCGTGTGGCGCCCCCTAGGTGGCGGATCCGCGAACTATAACGATCGAGTCAACCTTCCATGGTGAAACCTTGACACGGAAATTGGAGCCGTGAGAAATTTGATGAAGGTACGTGTAGCGCCACGAAATTTCAATTTCGGAAATGCACGAATTTCATGCTGCAGCAGGAGGGAAATCTAGTCCCTTTTTAGGGGAGAAATTCCCGAAACATTATTGCAAGCGCGGGAATCTGCTTGATGATAAGAGATAAGTGCTATGTTCTTCAGAAGAATGAGCCAAAGGGATGCAAAGTTTCTGTGGCAGACCTATAGATATTTGAGTTGCTATTGCGGTAAGGGGTCTTAGTCGGTTACCGTTCGTTCCTCGTTCCAGGTTAGTATTTCCCTAAATTACAGGCGCTCAAACTTTGAAAGTTGTACCTGAATTTGAACATTTCAAGAATTTTTGAAATTCATAAGTGCAGCAGTCTAAAGAATTGAAAAACTAAAAGATTGCCGCTGGAATCATCAAAACCAAACAATAATTGTCACAACAATTTTTCTCTGGCAATTATTGTTTGATTTTGATGATTCCAGCGGCAATTGTTTATTTGTTCAATTCCCTAAACTGCTACACAAATGAATTTCGAAAATCCTTGAAATTTTCAAATTTAGGCACAACTTTCAGAGTTTGAGCGCGTGTAATTTACGGAAATACTAACCCGTAACTAGGAATGAACAGCAACCGACTGAGACCCACTTAAGAGTAGATCCAAAAGAGTTCAAGCTAAGAATTGAGAATCTTCTAAACTAGGTAAGAGTACTTTGAGTTGACTTGAGGCGAAACCAGCGTAGGATGTGTCATCTACTCCAATTGCTATCTCTAGTATCAAGAGCGGACAAAAGGTCAAATCGACAGGCGCATGAAATCTGACGAGTCTGGACTGAACCAATTACATTCATCTCATACAATACCACAAACTTGGAATGTCTAGCTATCAAGTCTGTCTTCATCTGAGCTCATTTCGTTTATAGTTGGACCATTGAGTCTCGCCCATGATTTTTTTCAACGATGGGGTATTTCGGTTGGTCAGAAATGCAGGTTTTTGACCTCATATTAGGATTCAGCACCATTGAAAACCTAAATACTATAACTTCTTGCCCAATGTTACAATAACATGTGGTAGAAAAATTAACTAAAGAGATCACACGTTTTTGAGTTCAAAAAAAAGGCGGGCCTCCCTGAATGCACACACACTAATGCTGCTGGCGTGTGTGTGTAGTATTTGTAGTATACAAGAGATTCTCAGGAAGGTTACCTAGGTTACCTTCAGGATGGGCTTTATCTCTCTTCTCTGTGCATGGATACTCCTCAAGGCGAGCAACTTAACACGTCACACAACTTGCTACGTCACACCCTGCTGCATCGTTCAAATCTTCAACTTCTATTAGCTTCCGTAATTTCTTCAAACATTTTCTTGACAAACAGACCCGATTACCGTTATTTCTCAGCCATACTCTTTTGAAAAAAAATTAAAAAATTGACTGAAATACTCCATTGTTATTGGAAGAAGAATCACTTCGAAGTGGTCATTTGTTATGTACGTGCTTTTCTAATTTATCCATGAACTAAAAAAACACAAGTGAAAATAAGAAGGGCTAGTCATTCCAAAAAATGGAGCTCTCTGACTGGTGGTAGCGCACCCATGTGGCTAATGTTGGGACTCACAACGAGGACTGCGAGTGTTGATGACTCTTGTGATGAAATACAAACCTCACTGCCAAAATTTCTAACCATCCAATTTTCAAAATATGTTGATTACACCAAAGAACACTTGTATCAGACGTTCCTACAGTCAGAGCGTCTCAACTGATATAACGAATGCATTTTATCAATTTCTCATGCTCCCAGTTTCTAGATATAAGTAGCCTTGAGTGACTTACTGCGTGGGGAAAAATTTCACCTCTGGATGGAGTGAGTGTTCTCCTGCTTGGGGTAGAATTCAACCACCAGGTGGATTCAGTGTTCTTCTGCGCTGTCAATTTTGGTTAAAAAACAACATCATGGCCCAAAACAATGCAGCTAACGTTAAACTTTTGCATTACATTTTTAGTTATTTTAGATAGCCCATCCTATCGATTTATTTTTTCTTTCTCAAGCCTAGAATTAATACAATGAATTTATTAGATGGATGAAAATTGAACTGATGAAAATTGAAAGCATGGCTCAAGGCTTTGGAATATCCAAGTTGTCGACATAGTGGGCGTACTCAGCTTTTGAATGTTGTAGACTGAAACCAGCTTCCATGAACCTCGATTCACAACTTCCTCAATCCAATTGCTTGTCAGTCCTTTCATTTTGGTTCCTATCTTCCGTGGACGAAAGAGATTTAAGAAACCACAGTTTGTGCCATCAAGATCTTCTTCATGGATGCCTCGATACAGGCAAATTAAATATACAATTAGTAACACATTTTCCTAAACCCACAAGCCCTAGGGGGTCCAATATCTTTCTCATGAGACCCAGATCTAGTTCGCTAGCTACTTCAATCGCTCGCTGAAGTAGGAAGTCGCAGACTCTTTTCAACAGCAACCTTGAATGACGTTCGTATTAAATTTTTACGCATCTGAACACGAGATACACATTGTAATATGTCCCACCCAAATCAGTTAAAGGGTTTGCTGTACCTCATCACAAATCAACTAGTACTTCTATTTCTAATTAGAAAGCATACTCTGATGCATGTTACTATTAATTATGACCTTTGGATCTACTCATTCTCAGCAACAAGTTTGAAATTGGAAAACCGAACTGAAAGAAAAGGGATGGCTAGATAGTCAGAGCACCCCAGAATAGAGCAGAGGTAGGAGAATAGAAAGAGAATAAAACCTTTGTTTGTTAAGAGACTTAAAACGGGAGACCTATCCAGACGTTCCATTGTAGCGCTTGGAGCGGAGAGCACGTGGAGAAATACCCATTTTGAGGGATCGCATGGCCATTGCTCTGTTGAAATGACGCTGTCCCTTCACTTCGGTGTACTCGCTCTCAAGGTTAGAATCCATTGAGGATATTATTACCAGCAGTACCCCCAGCACCTGGAACAGAAAGATGAGATCTTTTCGTAGTTCCTTACAGTTCCATTACAGTTATCTCATAGAAGCACCTAGAAAACAGGCTTCCTCAAATGACCATTTGACCAATCCTACTTCTACGTTCGCCTATTCTTACTAATACAGATTTTTAATTTTTAGACTTTTCGATCAGTGATGATCCCCCCTAATACCCAGATTGTTTCCGTAAATCTAATAAATCCTAATAGAAATCCTAGGAAAATGGAAGTTAAGGTTGTTAGGTAACTAGGGCTCACATTTTCGTAAGTTTTGTGAAAATGGAACATACATGGTTTTGCAAATTTACGGTCAATATTCAGGGCAGAAGCATCTCATCAGCCTTACTAAATCTCGAGAATACTGAGGCTGATGGGAGCTAATCAGTGAGCTATGCCAATCAAGGGTTTACTTGCTCTACCCACCAGTTGAATAGCTAACTCTTTATTTCACCATCACGCTGGGTTCACAAGCGTCCGACTCTGCGTTCTGCCCGCTGATTGGCCTCTTTCCGTCTGTTCTTGGCCAATCAGCGGGCAAAACGCTGAGTCGGACGCTTGTGAACCCACCTTCACCCCTACAGGTAGCGACACTGGTGATATGAAAGATGTTTTAGGATGATAGTTAGCTTATCAGTTCCATTTGTTGCATATCGCGCAGTGTTTACACTGATCAAGTACTACTAAATATTCTTGAGAATAGTGAACTTGAAGAAGAACTATTAATATAACGAGTTGCTTTCGTTCCTTGTTCATTTGGGTGAAAAACTTCTCGAATGGGCTTATTATGAAGATTCAAATTCGGATATTTGAAGATAAATCCCTCGAAATTAATTTAAAAAACTAATTAATTAGTAATAAAAACTTATAACTTAACTTTAATTAATTAATTCTCGTACATTCGAGTAGGAAACTTCTATACCTAATTGCTTAAAACGAGTATTTTTGCGATCACCAACTGATTAAAAACCGACATGAAATTATCTATCAAAAGTACGACACAAACTATCTGGTACGATAAACAATCTGGTTAATTGTACCAAGGATCATGCATTCGTATTTTAGAATTTATTTTTATTCTACATACAATGAGATAAAATCAACATAAAATAAAAAAATCAGAAAAATATTCTGAGTTCTTGTAAT
Source organism: Apolygus lucorum (assembly GCA_009739505.2). Lineage (NCBI taxonomy): Eukaryota > Metazoa > Arthropoda > Insecta > Hemiptera > Miridae > Apolygus > Apolygus lucorum. The sequence continues at coordinate 60,144,817 of CM019180.2, forward strand.
TTTATACGGAATATGGAAAAAGAATCAACAGGGGGTTCAACAAAAATTCCGATGGGCTATTTTTATTCTTGCCTACTTGCCTTTTTTCAGTCTTTTCACATCGCTGTGACATAACTGAGAGAAAAATGCTATTGGAGGAGGATGCTATTGGCTGGAGCCAATTGAGGGGGCGGGAGCAATCTTTGCGGACGAAGACTTTTGGAGCGGAGTGTATCGTTTTGAAAAATTAGATATTTTACGCATTACGGATGAACTTCGATAAATTTCGGCAAACTTCGTGAAAGCTCTCGTCGTCTCTTCATCGTTCAGCTGTTCGTCGTTGACTCGGTCTAGTTTTTGGTTTATTGACCAAACAATCCGATTGTCGATTCCGGATTCCGTGTTTTTATTTGGTTTTCATTTTCGTTTTGCATTGTGCTTTGCTGGATATGAAATTAAGTGATTTTAATGAGAGCCTCATTGATCTCGTCCGATCAAATTATGTCAATAAATCCTCAGAAATCAAATCATTCTCAAATAACCGCATGCAAGAAGTCTGTGTATTGTGTGGAAATATGATTGATTCAACTTCCGAAAACCTATTTTTCAAATGATTCAACTTCCGAGAACCTGGGTTAAAAGACATTTTTGAGAGAATTTGGTCGTTTTGAACATTGCGATTCTTCACAACAATTCAATAACATTATTTTTTTACTTCAAAGGTACTTACCTCGTTTACCGAAATGGGTATACCCAGAGTTGGGCATTAGCTAACTAATTTATTAGCTAGTTAATTTTTCAACCAATAGGTAAATTAGCTTATCGCTTTTTTTAATAGCTAAAAGATCAATTTAGCTATTAGCTGTCGAGGAACAGCTAAATCACCGCAGCTAAATCTGTTAGCTATAAGTTTTCGACTAATAGCTAATTCAGCTAGAAATTTTTTGCTGTTCCTCGACAGCTAATAGCTAAATATTTAGCTGCTAGCTTCAGCCAAATCGTAGCTTATTTAGCTGTAGCTTTTAGCTGTTGGCTATAGCTAATTTTTGACCAACACTGGGTATACCATTCACCGGGCCTACAAGTAGGCAAATCACCAAGAAGACGATGAAAATAATTTTTTCCGAAGTTAATAATTAACAAGAAATTATTCGATCGAAGAACAGGGTGACACAGCAAAACAGCTGAATGCGGGGAAAAAAGGCGAGCGGGAAAACAATTCTGCGCAGAACCTACTGCGCGCTTCTGCGTAATCGCGTAATCACTTGGCCATGTGAAAGCTCTTTTACGCATTACGGACTTTACCGATTACGGACCACCCCCACTTCTCTTTTTGCGCATTACGGATTACGGACATTACGCACCTATGTGAACCCAGCGAAACAGATCATTCAGGTAGGAAATCAAAACTCACCAAGCAAACTATGATTAGTAGAGTGTAGATGTGGATGTTGTTGTCTGGAGTCGCCTCTAACTCTTTGAGTGCGACAACTGCAGGCTCAAATCCCGGACGAAGATGGAGGCAATGACGCATGTGCAAAGAAGCTTCCTGGTAGTGACCATATGCCTGGATAACAACACAGTACAGTTAAATTTTATGATTGCGCCTCTTCTGTGCCCATTCAGAATAACGAGGAGAATTTCCAAAAAAAAAAAAAAAAAAAACTCAGCGCTTCGCGTCTCACCAGGGGGCCAGGCAAGCCCCTCTGGACCCCCCAAATGCTATCTACCTAAAGCCTACAGCGTAAATTATAAAACATGGAACATGTTTAAGCCAAATTCAGTGCAGAACCTCTAGCCGTAAGTAGGTATAATACGAAAGTTATATTATCCCAAGCAACATTACCTAAAATGCATTGAAAAACTCGGTGCTTCGCATCTCGCCAAGGGGGCCGGCAAGCCCCTCTGGACCCCCCAGATGCTATCTACCTAAAGCCTACGGCGTAAATTACAAAACATGGAACATGTTTTAGTCATATTTAGTGCAAAACCCTTTAGTCGTAGGTAGGTATAACACGAAAGTTATATGATCCCCAGCAACAGTATCTAAAATGCATTCAAAAACTCGGTGATTTGTGCCTCGAAAAGCCCCCATGGCACTCCCGCGTCCCAGCGTAACGTTTTTTGGATAGTTACTCTAGGGGTTAAACATGTTTCATGTAAAAACATGAACCTCGTACTGCCACGAAATCAACCTTAGCAGGTTCTACCACTTAGCTGGACGAATAGTAATTGGTTCGATTTTAAAATGAGGTGGAAGATTCTTTTCATGCTCACCTTGAAAATTTCTCCAAGCGTGAAGTACTGTTGCCAAGCACTTTTGTCAGGAGGCTGCACTTCAAGTGACCGCCGAGTGAGGTAAATAGCGTCATCCAAGTATTGAAGAGTGAACAAGACCCGAGCAAGATTCAATAGTACCTGAAAAAACGTGACAAATTAAAACAAGGTTTTATGAGTTTGGTTGAATTCTATTTCACAACATTCCTCTCTAGATGGTCTGAGAGAGACTACTGGTTAGAAAAACATGACAGGTCTTACTTCAGCATTATGTGGTGACACAGCCAGAGCTCTCCTGAAACATTCGATCGACTTGTAGGTGTCTCCCTTCAACCTCCAGAAATTGCCGATCTGGTTGTACAGCTGTACGGACTTGGGCTTTTCCCTCTTAGCCTTCTTCAACTTCCTTTCCAGAGCTAACACATCAATGTCCGTAGCCTTCTTCTTGAAAATCAGCGCCACCTGGAGACATGGAAAACAATAAGACAAGAGTTATACATTTCATTTCGGCGTAGGTAGGAGGATGGAGGGGGATTTGCTACTAAACAGCCTCCACGGTGACGACAGTAGTCTCCAATAAAATCATAAAACGGTGCAAATTATCACACAAAGGTTTTTTTTTTGTGTGTGTAAGATCAATCGCCAGCAAAGAACACAGCTTGGCCATTCTTGGTACTTACCAACCATATTTTCGCACAAGCACCATTATCAAGTTGAAACAGAAAGAACCTGCCTGCAAAGCATCGTAATTGGGTTGTTGGTGAAGCAAACTGAGTGACATGAAACGCAATTCGAAGAAATAAACAATGGGTTATTTCGGTGGGTCAGAAATTCAGGTTTTTGACCACAAATTTGGATTCAGCACCCTTGAAAACCTCTATACTCCAACTTTAAGCCCAATGATACAATAACATGTGTGAGTAGTATTTTGTAGTATCCAAGAGGTCCTTCAAGGGTTTCATCTCTTCTCTGTGCATGGATACTTTTTCAAAGACAGTTGGCTAGCTACGCCACACCATTCAAATCTTCAACTTTCCTTAGCTTCTCTGATTTTTGACATTTTCATGTCTTTCATATGGCACATAAAAAAAAAAAAAACGCTGCAAATCATTGCTCAAAGGTTTATTATTTTCTGTATAGATCAACCCTTCTGTATAGATCACTGGTTCTCCATCAATAGCACCTACCACCATCTGTATTCTCCCTTGACCTTCCCTCTCAAATTTCAGCTTCCTGCGTTCAATAGGATTGAAAACGGCTTCGGAGCTCACTCAGCTGATCTGTGATCTGAAGAGTGAAGAAGATCTCCTCGAATGCTGGAGACGCCTGGAAGAGCACTTCCATTCAATAGGAGTAAAAATGGTTTTGGAGCTCACTCAGCTGATCAGTGATCTGAAGAGTGGAGAAGATCTTCTCGAATACTGGAGAAGCTTGGAAGAGCACTTCCATTCAATAGGAGTAAAAATTGCTTTGGAGCTCACTCAGCTGATCAGTGATCTGAAGAGTGAAGAAGATCTCCTCGAATGCTGGAGACGCCTGGAAGAGCACTTCCATTCAATAGGAGTAAAAATGGCTTCGGAGCTCATTCAGCTGATCAGTGATCTGAAGAGTGAAGAAGCCTTTGAGCAATGATTTGCAGCGTTTTTTACCCACCAACATTTTTTTTACCTACCAACTTTTTTTTACCTACCAGCTAGGTACTATCTACCACACCATACTGGCTTCACACCTTCACAATCAAGTTTATTAGAAAGAACTAAACGCTTCACACTCGATTCGAAAAATAGAAAGCTTCATATGGAAATTTGATTACTGGTTACGCAGAAGGCAAAACTGTATACAAATCGAAGAAATGAACAGCGATCGCATTTTAGTCCGATAAAATTTGAATGGAGATTAGACCTCTTTTGCGATTCACACTCATGATTCTGTTTTATCGAAGGAAAACCTTCAAGTACTCGTAGGGACCGAACGGTTTGTCCTACAGAGCTCCGGGTGGTCTCAAAATTTTTTTAAAATGCAATACTATTTAAAATTGGTGATAAAACGATACCTTTATTTCGAGAGTTTTCGAGCTAGGGCACTCTTGAAAATTTCAACCCTTAATTTTCACCCCTTAGAAGTGACCTACATCAACCAAAAGCTTCGCGGCACAACTAGACCACAAATGGAGCCCATATACCAAATTTGAACCAAATCGGTCCACTGTTGCTAAGAAAAGTGCCGCGTACGGCGGACGGACGGAAATTTTTTTATTAAATTTTCGTATTCTACGTACTTTGAAACGTAAAACATCAAATTTTGAGGGGGTGTTAAAATTTTTTTTTTCTTGCTCGATTCCAAAGGCTTATTATTGAAAATAATAAACCAAAATCGTCACGAAATTTGATGTGACGAAATTTGTTGCGACGAAATTTGTCCCAAGTCGCCACAATGATAATTATGACCATCAGAAGTGAAGTTGTTAGCTAGGTAGGTACTTTACAGTTTGATATTACCAGATCAGCTGAGTCGAAAATTGAGCTCCCAGATCAGCTGAGTCGAAAATCGAGCTACCAGATCAGCTGAGTCGAAAATCGAGCTCCCAGATCAGCTGAGTCGAAAATCGAGCTCCCAGATCAGCTGAGTCGAAAATCGAGCTCCCAGATCAGCTGAGGCGAAAATCGAGCTCCCAGATCAGCATGAAAATGTTTCAATGTGTTGCAGACTCGTATGCAAGCGTTTTTTTAAAAACATTTTCACAACGAACAGACCCAATTACCGTTCTTCCTGAGCCATACTCTTTTGAAAACAAAATTTAAAAAAATTGACTGAAATACCCCCATTGAACATCTGAAGTCTAACTCTTAAGACCTCTTAGGGAAGAAACGGTTGGTCCTATAGAACTCTGGGTGGTCTCATTCGATTCTAAAAATGCAATGCCGAGAGTTTTCGAGCTAGGGCGATTTGAAAATTTCCTCTTAAAAGTGACAGACATTAACCAAAAGGCTTAACTCTTGGACCCCAAATTTCATCAGAATCGGTCGATGGTAGCTAAGGAAAATGCCGCGAACGGAAATTCGTTTTATTCGATTTTCGGATTTTACATACCTTGAAACGTAAGTAAACCATCAAATTTTGAGGGGGAATACACTTTTTTTCTTGCTCGATTCCAAAGATTCACAATTGAAAATAATGCACTATAATACAAATAATTACCACTCGAAGCACCGATTAGGATGCCATCGTTCAACTGAAGATAGGCTTTAGAGTTTTGAATTAATTCTAAAAAGTTGGGAATAACACGATCGCAAAAACACTAACTGATAACATACAAGACGAAGTAGTCATTTAAAAACAAAATAAATTGGCAATTTTAAGAAGCGGAGGTGTGATAAAGACCTGCTGGGATTGGAGGTCGGAGTGGACGGTCTTTGGCGGTGGAGTCATGCTCGCTGTGTTCTTTGATTCAAAGGGCGTTTTCCACCACAAATACCTCCCAGAAGGCGAAAGCACAATAATCGATTTCGGTACCCTGAACTCCTGAGAAATTTGTTCCAAAAGTTGAAACACGTTGATGGGTGAATGGAGTGACCATGTTTTCGATGTAGTTTCGGAGTCTTTAATTCAATTTATTATTGTCGGCACATGTTTCGGCAAATGCAACGTTGCCTTCATCAGCCTTCGTAAAACGGTTTTGGGATCATCCCTTGTGCCGTTGCTTTTTTCCCTTCATTGTTTGTTATGGAGCATACCGTTAATTTTTCAAATTTTGATCCGTAACCCAATGAAGTATGATTTTCCCCATTCTCTCCCTCTCTCTTCATTCCTTCACAGGCCGAACCTTCGAAGAATTGAATCCGGGGTAACTAATACCAGTTGATGAAATTTTTTAGATTTTCAAACTTAACTTTTCAAATTTTGATCCGTGAATAACTCTGGGGCGTTGAGCAAATGAACAAATGTATGAGAACTCAACCGTTTTACTAAGGCTGATGAAGGCAACGTTGCATTTGCCGAAACATGTACCGACAATAGTAAATTGAATTAAAGACTCCAAAACTACATCGAAAGTTGTAACAGTTCTGTGGAACTGTTCCGCAAATGATACGCGAGGACACTCCGCTGGATGGAAGAGAGGAGGCCACTGGGCTGAAAGCTGAATGTGGGAGCCCGAGAAGTGTTCTGATTGGTGGAGCTCCAGGACATAGTTATAGCGGAAAGCCACAGATAGCGTTCATGATCACTTGTTCATGGTCACCTCATCACAACAAGTCACCTTGTTTATCACATATTTTTCTCCTTGGTGCGTTACCGGCTGCATCTAAGTAATTAATTTGATAACATTCAGTTATATTCGCGATATGTACGAAAAAATCGAGCGATTTTCAATAATACACTGGGTTTCAAACGTTTCTTTGGGTGGCAGTTGTCAATTGAATATTTGAACTACTGGCGATAGGGACAACAACAATTGCATGAGGAACTCTGAAAATACCTTTCGCCTCGATTGGGTTTTCCAAGTAATTTTTGCAATTCTAAATGGTGATGAAACGAAAAGTTATCAATTTCTGGTCATTCCAAAGGATTTGAAAAGAATCGGTACCTATGAAGAGTGTGCCTCCCCCTCCCCACCACTTCGATAGTAGTTCCTCAATCCTAGCTGAAAGTAGATAGCGCAACTGAGGCAGCCTCAAAAATGCTTGCACACCATTTTAACATTGGCTTTCTTCTCTGTTAACTTGTCTCCATTACTCTGTGGAGGAGGCCAGTCAGTCACCTTGCAGACCTCGATCTAGTAAGTACCCTCCACATTATTAATATGTTGCAGTTTTCCTTTGATACCAGAATCCATTTTCAATTTGGACTTACATACGATTAAAGAGACCAGAGACGGGCGAATTCTTATTCATAAATACGATTATTAATACAAATCATATGTGCGATTTCATGATTATGAATACGAATACAGGTACGAATATGAATACGAATACAATCGTATTCACACTTTGAATATGATTTTCCCCCGTATTCGTATTTTGAATACAATTATATGATTTTTCCTATGATTTCCCTAAAAATCAAATTTTTTCAAACGACTTTTCCCTGAAAATCATACTTTTTTTAATGATTTTTTCCCGTACAATGGACATATTTATGACCAAAATTTGTCAAAATAATCTATCAAAATTCGAAACGCTCTCCAATTCTTATAGGATTTTTCACACAGAATCGAATAAGACCAACCCCAGGTCGCCACGAACAACCGTATAGAAACTACGACGTAATTTCTACTGAATTTTTTGTAATCACGTTTTTAGCGTTAAGAACGTTCGGTGAAAGTTTTAGTAAAACAAAAAATTTCAGCGAAAATCATGATTACCAAAAAATCAGTAGAAATTACGTCGTAGTTTCTATACGGTTGGTCGTGGCGACCTGGGGTTGGTCTCATTCGATTCTGCGTGAAAAATCCTATAAGAATTGGCGAGCGTTTCGAATTTTGATAGATTATTTTGACAAGGTCATAAATATGTCTATTGTTCGGGAAAAAATCATTCAAAAAGTATAATTTTCAGGGAAAATCGTAAAAAAATTGATTTTTAGGGAAATCATAGAAAAAATCATAAAGTTGTATTCAAAATACGAATACGGGAGAAAATCATATTCAAAGTGTGAATATGATTGTATTCGTATTCATAATCATGAAAACGCAGATATGATTTGTATTCATAATCGTATTTATGAATAAGAATTCGCCCATCTCTGAAAGAGACAATCTATATAAACCACAATCCGATTTGTTATTGAACCCATTTCTTATCTACATATTTCAGTTAATTAATAACTTTAAATTATATTCAAATCAATCATTGGGTAGAAATTCGGGGTAGTTATATTAATGTAGTTATTCCATCAGAATATTTCCAATTCTATTTCAAAGTTCGGTAGAAGAGGCCGAAATTGTGGTGGTTTTTCCATCAAGACAACGCGCCCTGTCACACCGCGCTCCTAATTCGCGATTTTTTCGTCAAAACGACACGACGCTGCCCCAGCCCAGGTGCATGGACCAATGGAAACAACATTGTGAAAAGTGTGAGCTTAGCCAACTTGAGTACTAGGGAGAACTTTGAAAGGGATACATTCGAATAATTTTAAATGTTTTAATAAAGCGTTTTTGAAAAAGTCCTTCAACTTTTCGATCAGACCTCGTACATACACAATCCTCTCAGAGTCGGTTTATCAGTCACCAAAGTTAACGGAGGTTTTCGTATCCCTCTGTTAACTTTAACGATGGGATAAATTACGGATACTATAAAGGTGCTGTTTATCAGTGCGAAATTAACCCACTGGTTAATTAACTGGCTGGTAAAATTAGCTGTCTGTTAGGCCGAAAAATCGATTATTTACCCAGCTTATCAAGATGGCTGTGGAGAGCTTACAATAAAATTCAGCTTTCTCCACATAAAAAAATCGTTTTCGCAGTGTGTTTTGCATCAGAAAAAAGAAGAAATTATAAGAGGAAGAAGGAATGAGCTTTGTTTTGGTGTTTTCCTTTCTCGATCTCGGTACCTATTTCCTGGTACGGCAGTACCCATTGTTTTTTTTCGTTGAAAATTGTCTGGTAATGACAAGATCCCGTCCACTGTGCCACCATGTCCAGAATTTTCAAATTTGCAGACGAAATAGTTTGTACTTACTAAGGAAGTACCCTTTTCTATTTCGAAAATTTTCGGCCCCAGACCCTCCTGCAGGTCGATTCTGTAACTCGCTATTTGGTTGACGTTATGGCGTCGGATTCGGTATCCCTCCCGTGCAACGACAGGTCGATAACGACATTGGAATTCTCTAATCGGGCATAGCGAAGTTTGGTCATTGCATTTCAAAATAACGACATCGCTATGTGATCCGACAATATTTCGGTCTAGAGCGAGCGAAAGGTAGCAACGCGTGATTTTTAGCCAATGGGAAGACGTATTGATAATAGTTTCCAATTGTTATCACGGGTAGTTGAAGTTCACTGCAGTTTGCAAAATGTCGGATTCATTTTTTTTTGCCGTGGAGAATATACAAAGGAATGACGCGTAAAAACGGAATTTTTCTCGTGATTCGTGCTTTCGTATCATGGAATAATGATAAATGGAAAGAATTACTTTTCATAAATCGAATTCATCAGTGACATTGGTACGAATTTCGTCCGTCCACGATGCTTCGAATAATCAACTGCCTGTCCATCTTACTACAAGGTAATGAATCGTCTTGTTATTTATCGTTTATACATACTCACACATCCATACTTATTGGTACCTTCAACTACTTAAGTGAGAAGTCCATAGCTAACTGCCTAATTGTGTGCGGTATACATTATTGTTACAGATTCCGGGAAACAAGTACCTAACCCCTACTAACGAAAATTTCGGAGTTCTCGACGTCTTTTCAGAACAAAATAGATGTATTTCACTCTCAAGGGTAAAAAAAACCTAATATCACTTCAAAATTCATGAATCGCTGTTTCACTCATGTAAAGTTTCATGTATGTTATAAGACTGAATGAACATAATATTATTGTATTCAATAAAACGTAAGATTCATGACGTAATTTATTTATCTACCTTCACAATGTGAAGGTAGAATGTCATTCATATTTCTTTGAGTCAATTTTATGTTACAATTTTCATCTACCACGTCATATTCTCTCCTACCGTCGATGTCGATTACGGATATAAACAATCGTAAATTCGTGGTAAATTTCTCAGGTAATAGCAGGTAAGTTGGTATAAAAAAGAGCATTATCAGCACAATTATTTTAGCAAAAAATTACCAATTTTAGGGGTTTTCTTCATTTTAGGAAGTTTTTATGCTGACACACATTTAATAAAATAGTCAAAAATTCAACTAGAATCTACCTATTTTATAAGCTAACTATTTTAATTTTATGTACTTACCTACCAATTTCCGAAAATGACAGTATAATTATTTTTATCATCATTCAATGTTGATATAAAAAATGCTGTTGATAGTTTGTCAAAAACTCAATTCCATTGAAAAATACTCTCTTTACTATGATCAATAGAGTACATGAATTTCTATACGAATTAACAGCATGAAATAATATAAATACTACGATTTTTGTTTAATACAATTGTAGAAAAAATCAAGTAAGACACAAATTAAAACGGCGAATAAACTGCTCATTATGAGGGTCGGATATTATTTTTTAAATATTCACCAGAAATTATGTACGAATGTATACATTTTATTCTCAAAATGATTTGATTAACAAAACTAATAAGTAACCCACAATACGGAAAAAATGCGAACAGCAACTCGGAAACTGAAATATGACTTCGAATAGGTTAGGAATTAAAGAGCGTTTTAAGCTACTTTTTCATAAAGACGGTTGTCGTAATCCATACCGGGGGGTTTCGAGCCGTCGAGATGGTAACGACACTTTTCGGCCGAAATAGCGACGACTGAGCGACAGTTGTCGCTATTTCGTGTCTGCAGAATCGCGATCGTCGCTATTAATCGTTATTTTTATCATAACGACACTTCGTTGCCGCTATTATCCCATAACGAGTAACAGAATCGACCTACTGGCGACTGAATTTTCACATGCGAGCAGTCCATAGCACCTATAGCTCCAGGAAACCTGGCTTTTTTGTTTTTTCAATAAAATTCCATCCGAGATTGAATTAACACGTTCCACGCGGATTGCCTACCGGCAGGCAAACAAAATCCCACCCCCTGAGTGGCTGACGTTTCGAGCACTTTCTATACGTTGTATGAACTACTAATTTCGGGCGAAATTGCAACCCGTTTTGTACTTGGAACGCAACGTAGTGGAGAACGGGTATTACTAAACGAAATCACATGTAGAAATCCTGTCGAAAAAAATTACCAACTGGTTCAACTAAGAAGAAACAGATGGCAGTAGAGCGGCGAAAAAGTGCCTACCAGTAGGCACCCTGCGCTGTCGGGAAGACCGCTCTGTTTGGGATCCGCGTTGGTGATGAAATCGCCGTTTTGGGACCTGCGTGGAAAATGTTAATTCTCCCTCGGTTGCTGGCATTTTGATAAATTGGGCGAATAGCCTGGCAGTTCCCAGGTACACCTGCTTGACAATTTTACAGGCAGAGCTTTAACTGACGCCACAAAAGTCGCCGACAGACACCAACATGGTTTTTTATTCTTTTATCCAATCGAAATCTCATCAAAAAATCGCAATCGTCCCACTTCTCCAAATGGTCAATCCGCATTTACCATGTAGGGTCTTCTTTCCCACTGCAGGAATTCGACTATAGCAACATCTTCGTCGCTGCTGTCTGAAAAAGAGCCCCACACATCCATTTTCGATTGTAGCATAATTCACTAACAATCAACAACGCAATTTGCAAAAACGAACGTTCTGGGAAACAAAAACACGAGAACTGACTCTTTGAGGTTAAAAAGCCTTGGATAAATCGAGTTACCCTCCGGTAACTTTTTATCCGGTCCTCGGACGACCAGGTAACTTTAAACTACGGGTAACGGCTATCTGGGGACGGATAAACGCGTACGATTGAGTTACCCGATGGCGGTCGGATAAATCTGCTTTACCGGGGGGTAATGTGACTGATAAACCGGCCCCCAATGTCTCCGGCTATGTCTTAGATACCTGAATCATGGAAAGCTCATCGTAAGAAATACACTTGATGCCAATACTATCGCCTAATAATCATTTCAGCGATCGACAAAACGACAGGCTAGTCTTACCTGAGGTTCAGGGACGTTGGGGTGAGACAACCTGTTGGCAACACCGACCAAATTGTCGTAATACGTGAAGTTGACGGATTTTCCGCAGTCCAGCACTTCGTCATCTTCAGGATGTCCAGTTTTATTCATGTTGTCCTTTCCATCCCTGTAAATTTGATATCATGAAGTTTCGCCATAGTTGTGCTGTATTTAATTAAACAACTAATTATATGGATCAACCACTGTGAGCTGGGGCTCACAGAATTGTTCCCAATAACAGATGAAATGTTTCAATCACAATTTATGAGCACCATTTGACGAAAAACGATGGAAATCTAAAAATTTGCTAATTACTACCTAATTCATCTACAATGAAGTTTCGTCGCCCCTGTAAAATGGGAAAACCCTACAAACATGTTGAAACTTGCGTCTCGCCGTCGAAGAACGAGCAGCCGATGCTGCAGTCTAGCGGAATTTGTGAAAAGTAGGCTGCACCTCGTTTTTGCCGCTCATTCCAACATTTGACGGTTCTACTTCCTTGCCTTATAAATTGTAAGAAGAAAACTGTTATTGAATTTCTGTGGTGACGAATCAAGCAAGATGCATTATTAAAGTGAAAAATACTGTCTGCAGAATTTTGAATTTTAGAAAATTCCGCCCGGAACGGTTGTAATTTTTTGATTCGCTTTTCAATTAATGAAAGCAACACCAATACAATTTATGCCAGCAAAGAACTTAATGTTGGTACTGGAATCAAGACAATAAAACACTGATCAAATTTCCTGGATTTCATTTCAAGTTTTTGACAAGGTTCACGGAAAATCTGTTTCTTCTCACTATTCGATGGAGCTTAGTTTAGTTTTCTCATTTTACATTACTCCCCAAAGAAGCTCTTTACTAAAAGAGCCAAATTAACTAAAAAGAAGGGCAGACGGAGAAACAATCAGTGGACAAGTTGGATCATTTGAAAAGAAAAAGTCGGAAAACACAGTTGGGAAACGTGGAACAGTTATCCACCTTGCAATTGCACCTTCTACCCACAACACAGCGTGAAAAAAAAAGTGAGATACTACCTAGAAACGTACCTAAACTAGCTACTTATCGAATTTTGATTCATTTTTTACTTTTTGGATTCCAAAGGTTCATGAAAATGTACATACTTATAATGGAATGGAGGTTTGAAATTTGTGTGAATCGAATAACGGCCGTTTAGGGCGAAATTTTGGTAGCAAAACGTTAGTAAAAATTCTGCAGACTATTATAATGCATCTTGCTTGTTTCGTTGCCATAAAAATTCAATAAAAGTTTTCTTCTCCTTATAATTAATAAGGCAGGGAATTGTAGAACCGTAAAATGTTGGAATGAGCGGTAAAAACGAGGTGCAGCCTACTTTTTACAAATGTCGCTAGACCGCAGCATCGGCTGCTCGTCCTTCGATGGCGAGACGCAAGTCATGTTGAATGGGGAATTTGCCTCACCTTTTTTCTCTTTCGAATGAGGGTTTGTTGATATGGAAGAAAACCATAGTGAGCTGCTCGAAAACGCTACCAAAAATTTAGAGAATCAAAGGAAGATGGAAATTTTAAATGTGGTGGCAATGTGTAAGATGCAGCCATGTTTGAAACGTAACGGACAGTCTAGGGATGTCCCCAAAGTATCGATACTTAAAAGTATCGATACTTTTAGAAAAAAGTATCGATACATATCGATACTTCTTTTCTCTGATATATATCGTAGTATCGATACTTTTTTTCCAGTATCGGAGGCGATACTTTCTTTTCTCTCACATTTTGACAGTACCTATTCTTTCCTACTTGACAGAACCTCTATCTCTACGTAGATTTTCGGGAGACAAACCACTTCAACAAATTAAACAAAGATGATGCACCACCACCTCCAGCTCTCTATGATAACCTGCTGTCCTCCATCATCTAGGAAGGACCACCAACATTTTAACCTAACCAAGTGCAATAAGAAAACAAAAACCAACAAAACTCGGTGCTGCGCGCCTCGGCGGGGGCTTCGACCCCTGCACCCCCGGATGATTTCCGCTTAGAGCCTAATGGCTAAAATGTGACATATCTTGAAAAGGTTTTTGCTCCCTCTCCCTCTTTATCTTTCTTCCAATGTAATATTTAAGATACCTCCTTATTCATAATAACATCAGGTTGTCAAGTATATTTGTCGTCAAGCATATGGTAAATCATAGCGCTACTTTCCTGTCGCTTTTTCCTGTCGCTTTTTACTGTCGATTTTTCCTGTCGTTTTTCGGCGGGGGGTCCCATCGCTAAAACCTTTTCAAGGTTAAAAACAAAAAATTAAATAAAATGCTTGCATACGAGTCTGCAACACATTGGGACATTTTGATGTCAACCACTACACAACAAGGTAGTGAAGTAAGGTTGTTAGAAAACAGTTGATTGTTCTCTAAACAACAGCAACACAGTGAGTCTATTTTATTTATTATAGTTTTCGTGACGATTTTTCATTTTATGTGCCAAAGCAAAGACATGAAAATGTCAAAAAAAAAAGAGTGATTTATTGTTTTGTTCATTCTATATTAATTATTATCCTCGCGATGGAGAGATGTCACACTGATAGAGAGAAAAATAAACGAAAATTTCACCCATTTTTGTGAAAGTATCGGAAAGTATCGATACTTCAAAATATCGATACTTTTCGAAAGTATCGTATCGATACTTTTTGATACATTTTAGATGTATCGATACGATATTGTATCGATACTTTTGAAGTATCGGACATCCCTAAGACAGTCTACCAATCTGACTTCAAAGGAGGTTCTGTGTCACTTACGACAGAAGCGGAACACATACGAACCTCTAGCTTACAAGGAGTAACACATGAGTGCGTGAACTATGAAGGAGGGCAGAATGCAGAACTCGAGACACGAAAGTGAGCAAAAGAAACAATATTACTCTATACTCGCTCTTTTTACAATACGATTCTACTTACTAGTTTATCGAGCATTATTAGTCTTCATCTTCACTTATTTAGTTTCTATATTAGTTATGTGATTTTAATCACATTATTCGAGTGGCCATTTGACTGGATCGTATGTGTGGTCGCGCCTAGAACTCTATCTGTTGTCGAACTGTGGTACTATCACGGAGTTGTTTTCGCGTCGTTTCTTTTTCGTATGACGTCAACAATTTCCTCGATTTTCGCGGTGTTTTGTAACAGAGGCTTCACTTGTTCAGGCATTTTCTCCTACGGTAATTTTTTCCCTTGGTTATTCCTGGTGTTAAACGTTATTCTAGGGCCCTATTATAGGATTTGAATTGAAATTCCGGAATCTAAAATTGAGGCAAATCTCCCATTCTGATTGAGACAAGACCAGGAAGTGAACTTGATAAACTGGAGAGATCAAAACATATGATGTTTTCGTGACCTCTATTGTCGAAGTCAAGCTTAAAAGGTAAAATTTTGAGTCAACCATCAAGCCTTATGCTCGTCTCTTGTTCTTGAAACTATCGTAACATCCTCAGAGGACATTCCTGTGATTGCAGGAGATTTGTTATTCAACATAGATGACCCACTTATCAAGACGGAATGAAAAGCTGTTTTCCAACTAGGTAGAACTTACATTTTCATGGTGGCGTTTTCAGGGCAGCCAGGGCAATCAGCATCAGGGCTCCTCTTGGTCCAAGAAGTTCCGTAATGGACCGTTGAAGTAATGATGCTGAATATGGGGTCGTCCAGGATGTGTTTGATGGCTGTATCCACATCTCCCGGCTGAATTAAACCTTAAAATCGAAGATTGATTTGTTATAAGAGGTAGAATTCAACTTTTCATTGATTCAACTGAATAAAGTCGAACTTGGACGAGAACACAAGAGATGACACCACCTAGGTATTCCAGAAATGCATCAAGACACTCAAACTGTCAACGATAACTTTCACGAACAGGAGCTCATAAAATACGTAATTTATTCGGACTTGACAGTAATTAATTTCAGAACCACCTCGGATTCTGTTTAATTGAGTACTAACCTTCCGGAGTCAAACGCCAATAAGTCGAAGTTTTCGAATTCGTATGAATTATCTGAACTGCGACGATGTACAGGAGTATGAAAGGTAAACATTTCACGGTCGTCATAGCTGGAGCCACTGTTTGTCCGAATTATTCAAGTACCAAACCTCCGGAAATTCCACTATCTCGCGCGTAGAATTACATTATTATCATCTACGATCACAAACTGAAGGAACTTCGGAAAAGGACTTGATTTGGGACTTCCAACTTGGGAAACAGCTAGCTAAGCACAAACAGGGGTACCAAACTTGTCTACGCCTACTCTAAAGACACTCGAATTTTAGTATTCTAGAGTCTTCACCTCAGCCTCAAAAGTTATATCTTCTTTCAAAAATGGATTACTGAATGAAAATTGTAATCAAAAATTATTGAGGTGTGAAAAACAAGTGCAAATTTCTTATTGCACACAATTCAATAATGTAGGTACGGAGCTTCCTCCACATCTCGCATGACAACCACCACACTGGGTCACATCATTGAAGTTGGCAACACTGTGCCGAACACGTCAACGTCAGCTGATCGTGTTTTGTGGTGTCGTGTCGTTTTCGATCGTGGCAAATCGATTGTAGGCCTAACCTTTCGTAGTTTCATTTCAATTTTCCGCAATCAAAATGACCGGTAGCCGGCTAAGTTTATTTGTAATTAGTTCTATATTATTTAGTCACATTTACTGTGCAGTGCAGGAGAATGAAACTCTCGTCCTCTTAGACAATTTAGCGATCAAAGAAACGCACTCGATGTTCTTCAAATCATTGAAAGGTGAGATTGTTTACGCCCTCCGACGGTGCATTTCCAAGGATAGTCTCATAAAGTATTAGGATAGGATAGTCTCATAGTACCTATTACTCAGTAATATTTGTCGGTATTCAGCATCTACCCAAATACATCTTCGAATTTGGCTGTTCCTATCGCCAAGAAGTTGACGATTTAACAAGTAGCCACCACTATGCCTAAACGTTTACTCGTCAAAATTATAAGATGTTATTTATTATATCTGGGTATTTCGAAAACTTCTTCCTACAGAATTTAGTTTCTTAAAAGTTGATTGAGCGGGACCTAAGCTTCCGGCTTTAATTTGAAGTTTAGCTTCAACCATGGATGACCGTCACGGCACTACGCCATCTAGCGTCTTGTTTTGAATTGTCAGATCTAATTTCAAATCAATCTCCTGGAAGCAACCTACTCCTCCATTTTTCAATTTTATCTCAAAATTTGAGATAAAAGATATATCTACATTTAATGTAGATATATTATCTACATTTAATGTAGATGAGTATCATTGAAAATCTTACGGCAAAGAAAGGATTATTTCCTCGACGAATCAGTAGGTACTTAGTTACCAGTCACCCTGATGGGTGGTTCTACTGTGTAGGGATTGGGGAAGTGATTTAGATTCAATTCATAATAAATCTAGTTTAGTTCTGCCAATATTCAAGCTGAAAGTTACGATTGAGCAACAATTCAGATAAGGCTAACTCAGTGGCGGCTCCTGCCCTGAACTCAGAGGGTGCGCGGAGATCAGGAGAAGCTTTCAACAATATTCAACAAACATTAGAGAGTTCCTAGTAGGGTCGATCCTGCGCGCCGGAACCGGATCGTCCGCCATGTTTTCAATACGGCGCGCTGGATTGCCTCCTAGTGACGTATTCGACCGTAACAATACGGCGCTGTATCGGATACGGCGTGTTCTTATCACAATCCAGCGCCGGATTGAGAGCATGGAAGAAGTATATTCTTCCATGTTGAGAGTGTGTGTGTAATACGTCACGCCGTATCAAAAACCACTAGGAACTCTCTAATATTCAACAAAATTTCAACAATATGTAAATGGGATAAATCATGGTAACTTTTCCATCTTAAAATTGTTAACGGTAGGTACTAAATACGTAGGTGCAATAGACACGAAAAATAATGTTCTCTAGTGGTTAACAGAAATTCTAAAATAGTTAATCATCAAAGGTCTAAACCCAAGAAATGCATCCATCTTATTGCAAAGCTGAAATGTGTATTTGCTCGTGACGATTCAAAACATCGTCCAACTCGGAAGAAAAATTAACGATGATTCGAGACAGAATGTACCTATTTTTGTTAATCGTTTTGGTTTTTTGCATCAGATTAACATGATATGCAGTCTCGAGTTGTTGCATTATATTTTGACGACCCAGTATACGCAAATCTACCAGAGCGTTTTTACGGGAGACAGCCAATGCGTTTTTTTTTTTGCTGAATGGGAGATCACTTATGCCGTCTCTAACCCAAGCCTCATTTCGGTTGGTAGAACAAAGTAGGCAAGCGAAGCAAAATAATTTGTTAGTCACTTCACACCTGCAAAGCCAATCTACCTTCTTATAATAATATTATAAGAAGTCGAATATTATTTGACATTAAACTTACGGTACGAATCTGCACGATTTTTAAATTTTAACGTCTGCTGGAGTCCAGGTAGAGACGGCAAGTTTCTGGAATGTTGCACTTTTCCACCACCCACAAACACGAATAGTTTACGTTAATATACTGCACCGAATTATTCATAGTACCTACAACACTCCTAAATAATCACAATACTTGGAACAAAACGGTGGACCAAAAACGAAAAACGGGAAATGCCCTTATCAGTTCTGTTTGTTTACGATAAGGAAACCGGGAAACCAGTGAGCCAGGAAGACAAAATAATAAAATTGGAAATTCACTCACTCACACACCCCAGGTGCACAACCTCCGTGCTGCTCCTTAAGGTCACATTTTGTGCTCTCTGGTTGGTCAATCTCACGAGCACACCTCCATCTAATCACGTGACCCTAGTCAAGAACGGCGCATAAAACTGGATTTGCGCGTACCGCCGCTGATTGGTCAGAAAAGAGGGAGCTCCCTGCCTCTGTTTTCGCGTGTAGATTTAACTAGCACAATACCTACGATCGTGTCTTCTGTCACTAGCCAACTTACTCTTCAAACCCAGAGAAACTAACTTTGATTTTTTTTTCTTTTTTAATTGGCTGGGGGTGCACATGCGCCTATGCTCCTATCAGCAGCCGCCCCTGGGCTAACCCCAAACCGATCTGTGAATGGTGACAGTACTCACCCGAACAAAATGAGAACACCACGGTTCAAATGCCTCAAGCAATTTACCAATACAACATATCAATGGGTGGAGCGGATCTGATGGATCAGAATATAAACAACTACCTTATTGGTACGCAGATGAAGAAGTGGTGGTGGTCTTCTCTCCATAAAATAACAAAAACATATAGCAACTGAAATTCAGAAAAGGTATTGTCGAGGTACGCCGTTGCTAGAAGACGTCCTGAACAATCAGACAAGTAATCTATTTCATCAGCTAGAGTTTTGGACGATATTGGTTTCGATTGTGATGATCATTATGTTACTCATACACCGGAAAAGAAATGAAAATGCTGTGCAGGGACCCCCCAAACCCGAACAATGTGCTCAAAATACAAAGTTGGGCTAGTGGGTGTTTTACTCTCTTTGTTACTAATAAACAATTGTTCCAATTTTCAATGCAACCCTCTATATTAAAATAAATTTGTGATTGTACTTTTTTATTCACAACGTAGGTAGTATTATCCAAATCATTTTATTCTGATTGCAAACGAGACATATTTTGTTCGCGCATCTCAATACTGTTTTAGGCGCTGTGTGCCCAACGATGCCATACGGCATCGGCCAATATTGACAAATTGGCTACAGATAGAATTTTTTAGATATTTTTCCCGTGATCCTCGGGTCAAAAATAGTAAGAATATGAAATATCACTAAAAAATTCGAACATAAATGAAGAGTACAGGGGAAGAATGATACATGTCCATAAAACCTGATTTCGAGAAAAACCATTTTTAAGGTTTCAAAACGTTTTGAGGCATGGGTATGATCAAAATTCAAGAAATGAAAAATACGAGCATGCTTTAATACTCTTATTGAACTGTATTACAGAATGAAAAATCAAAAATAACTATCTGTTTTACTGAAAAAAATAAGAAATGAACGGAAGGATCGGACAGCAACCATTGTTTCCTACATTTTGTCACCAATCACTGATCACGTCCTCTTCGCCTTCCTTGTCGTACTCTCTTTTTTTCTTTTTCTTGTTCTTCGGCTCTTTCCTTTTTGGTTCTTCTATTTTCTTAAGGTTTGAAAAAAATTGTTGGGATGCTGTTTTCTTGAAAAAAATGTTTCGCTACTTGTATGGGAAGCTACGTGTTGTAAATCTTCTTCATGGGGATGATTGGCTGTTTTGGGGGGATTTTTTGCTACCGAGTCTACCAAGGTAGCGGAAGCTTTGTTTTCGCTTATCGAGCTTGAAAAAAAAAGTTCTCCAAAATCAAAATTTCCCCTCGAGTTTCACGTTTAAGACCTTTCTGAACAATTTCCGTGTCTGTCGTGAATTCCTTGCCACAGCCATAACTTCCACATTTCTCATCCGATTTCTTTGAAATTTTCAGGAATTGTGTGGGTTGGTGTATAGATGGTCCCGTATGATAATCACCACCGCCAGACTGATAGTAGCCGCTGCCCATGCGCAAACTGAAATCCTTGCCACAGCCATAACTTCTATATTTTCCAACAATATTCAGGGATTTTGTGCAGATTGATTGTTGTGATAGTGCAAGGTACTTAGAGATTGGTGTCTTGAGATTAACTACTATGCATCAGATCATCTATACAATCGGGTTATTGATACGAGGAAGCTATGTGCCACACCCACTTGGCAGACGTTTTCTTCTTTGTTTGTCCCTGTGAAGGCTTGGCTGAAGAAACTCTTTGGTTGGAAATGGTGTTATGTCAATGATGAAATGTTGAAGTTTCCAAAATCAGTTTTTTTAACGGAAATTTAAGGTATTTCTCTGTTTACATGGATGATTTTAACAGGCCGAGTAGGGAATGGACATTTCATAATGTAAAACCCCGATAGGTGCTCAGTCCAGTTGGAGAATTTCATGGGAAAAACAGAAAATGAAACTTAAATCACAGAAGCCGTGAGACGCCACCTCCTAGTGGCGGGAGGGAGCGCAGGACAAGAACCATTCTTTCCCTGGCGCGCGAGATGGAACCATTCTTCCCCAGTACGGCAAACCTTCTCCGTGTAATATCTTCGGAAAAGAACACTTTTCCCCTGTGACAATATTACTAGTTGCTAGCTACGTTGAATAGGCAACCCGTGGCGGTCTTATCTCATTTTTCGTAAAAAGTGGACAAAAACCATGAACTCTTCAAATAATTACGGGCACTAATGGGTTAACAATCAATAGTGACCAGAAAAAGCTAGAGGACATAACATAACATTAACGACAAGATTTAAAACAGACCACAACTTCCACATGGCTCAGACAACAAAATTGAAATTCTGAACCAAAAACGCACGGTAACTCAAAACCTCCCTAAGAAAACCGTACAACATGGCCAATCCGCACCGTCCAGGCTTTCTAAGACCTTCCAAGATTCTAGGTAATTTTTCCCGAAATGCCGAAGTCTAAACTCCGCCATTATGGGGCATCTACAGAAGAAATGATGGCTGGTTTCCTCCTCGATCCGGTTGCGCATAGCACAGAGAGCTCCCTCCGTATCCCGATTCCACAGTTTTGCATTGAGTCCAAGCTGCTCGCAGCGTGCTTTCGCTATTAGCCTTACCACCTGAGTGTTTTAATCTTCAGATAGCTGGGGTCATAATCCAAGGCCGGTTTTGACTGTAGGCAGTGATGGACGGATGGAACATACGCTCATGTGGAGAGGCTTTTAGTACATCCCCATGCACTCTTTACTTACAAGAATTCTATATCTTCATTATTTTGCGCATATTTATGTTTCAGAGCGAGGTTACAGTTTGACTTTCAAGTTAGCCGACGATGCGGGTTTAGTGTTGTCCAAGTACGGAGAATTCATCTACAACCACCTCATAATCTTCTCACCATCAGTTCAAGAATTCGGCGGTAACCTCAGCGTCGACACCATCACAGAGTTCATCGACGGAGGCGGAAACGTATTGATTGCTGGCAGCTCGCTCTCTGGAGACGCTCTCAGAGAGTTGGCGTCTGAATGCGGGTTCGAAATCGATGAGGAAGGCGCAGCTGTCATCGACCATCTCAACTACGACGTTTCAGACAGTGGTTCTGTATGTGCTAAGATAATTGAACAGTATGAGTTTCGCTCGATATTGAAAATGTATTGTTAGATTTTTGGATTCTATGAAAAAGCAGAGGAAGAGCATTTTTGCTCCAAATTGGTCGGCAATGAATCAAATCAAGAATTAGAACCTCTTGAGGAAGGCTAATATTTATACAGGGTGTCTCAAAAGTTGTTCACCCCCCTACTAGAATCGTCCAGATAGTGGTAAAAAAAAAAATTTTTTTTTTTGAATCCCAAGGATCTCAAATATGATCATATTGCGCATTGCACACCAACTTCGTTATTTCAAATGAGACCCCCATTTTTTATTGCAGATTTGGATTCTACGCAAAATTTCGTGAATTTTAGACCTTTCACTTGATTTTTTTGGTTGCGCGCAAAGTCGCCCAACTATCAAATTGCGCAAAATATGGATTCACGTAAACCCCAAGTGTGGCACATGTTTTTTCATTATTTTTCGACGCTGAATCACGTGGTGGTATCCATTTTTGAATTTGATTGGAATTTTCGAAATGGCGGTCGAAAATTCGGTTGTTTTTAGCGATAAATCGCTCTTTTTTGAGAAGAGCAGTTCGAGTTTACGCCGAGCGGTTCCCGGATAGGCGCCACACCAACAGACAGACGATTCTGACGAGCTAAATAATGTTATTTTCTTTCCCTCCTTCTTTCTCGACCGGGCTGGGGACCGGCTACGGCGAAGTTAAAAGAAAAAAATAAATGAAATTTCCTTCTTTAAAAAACGAAAAAAAAAACAACGTTAAAGCACCTGCTCGAAATGCAGGCATCCTTG
Source organism: Apolygus lucorum (assembly GCA_009739505.2). Classification (NCBI taxonomy): domain Eukaryota; kingdom Metazoa; phylum Arthropoda; class Insecta; order Hemiptera; family Miridae; genus Apolygus; species Apolygus lucorum. The sequence continues at coordinate 60,167,763 of CM019180.2, forward strand.
CTGCAAGCAAAGTTAAAAGAAAAAAATAAATCAAATTTCCTTCTTTAAAAAACGAGAAAAAAAACTTCAAAGCAGCTGCTCGAAATGCAGGACTCCTTGCTGCAAGCAAAGTTCTGCCCGATTCAGCCAATGATCGTGAAGAGCACGCTGAATAGATTCGGTTCGAAGGGCTCGTGCAGAATCCGTTATCCGTCCCTTCAGTTCCTCGACGGTCTGAATTGGGGTAAGATTCTCATACACGAATAACGAGCAGTACTTGCACGAGTGATAATTCAGTACTCACGTCCCCAAGGTAACAATGAGAATAAATCGGATCTGAGATGAGTTCAGATAAAAGTAAAAGGTTCTTCGCTTATCTCGTTTCAGGATTCCACAATGCTTCAAATCGTTTCTGAACTCTGTATCATAACAGTTTCCGAACGAATTAAAATCGCTTCATAACTCATGAGGACGAGAAAAAGAGCGACTTTTCGCTAAAAACAACCGAAAACACCGAATTTCTAGTTGATTGAAGTTTTTGTTGAGTTCAAAGGAGTTACTTCATGCTCACTACCACATTTAAGAATAATGCGTATTTTATGTACGAAAAACGAAGGTTTTCTTCAAAAAATCCACTTTCTAGCAGTCGGAACCATTCGGAAGTATCACTATTTGATTCAGCGTAGAAAATTACATAGGAAATGATACCAAAATCGTCAAGCCATTTTGAGATCGAGGGGGACCAGAAACCGCTTAAAACACTGGATTTGCTTGTAAAACACACGTTTTCGGGCATTCAAACTTCATTTACTCTTCTAATTTGAATGTTAAAAAGAAAAATTGATAGACCGTTGGAAAGCTGAGATTCTGGGCAAGTTTTTTCCGTTGAGTGCCCGACGATACGGCTGTTTATTACATAAGAAGAGTCAGCCTGAAAAATGGTGATTTTCGAGAAAGTTTTAAATTTCTGACTTTGACCAATTTATTCACCTATACGAAAGGCTTAAAAAGGTTTTGTGTCCTGATGAACTGATAGGAAATTTAACGCTCTTTCCAACGGTATACTCATATTTGAGTTTATTTAGTAAATTGAGGGAGTTATGGCCGTTTTAATGGCTCAAGGTCGAAAACACGAACAAAATCTTAAAAGTGAAAAAAGTATAATTTTAAAGGGTTTAAAAAAAAAATGTCAGGAGACAAAAAAGTTTGCAAATTAGTTGTAGAATCGATCCTTGAAGTTTGGTCCTCGAGTTAGGGTGACACCCTGTAGATTAATAAATACTAATTATGCCTCAATTTTTGTTGAAATAGGAAAAGATTAATATTAACCTTATTCCCTTCAGTGAAATAAGGTTGCCCTGAGTAGGTGCCTTGAGTTTTTCAGCAGAACCTATCAGTAGAACTAACCTTCTCTCAAATTTTCAGCATACTCTCGTTGTTGCTGATGCCGCTAATCTCATCGACGCTCCCGTCATCGTTGGCAACAAAGACATCCCACCACTCCTCTACCAAGGAACGGGGCTTATCGCAGACGCTGAAAATCCTCTGGTTCTCAAAGTTTTGACTGCCTCCAGCACCGCATATTCGCACGTTCCAGACCAAGGAATTAAAGACGTGAGTTTAATTTATTCAATACATAGTTAAAAAGTTAACATTCTACAACATTATAGGTCTACCAGAGAAACTTTGCATCCCTTGGCGCATTCTGCTGGAGAACATAGAACTACTTATCTCTTATCATCAAGCAAATTCCCGTGCGTACGATAATTTTTCGGGAATTTCTTCCCTCAATAGTGACATGATTTCCCTCCTACTGCAGATTGAAATTCGTGCATTTCGGAGTCTGTTTTGAAGGCTGATTCCAGTATAATTTATTAATAGGTAGGTACCTAAACGAATAATTCGCATGGATATTGTCTATAATAAAATTAGTAATTACTCAAGGACCCATAAAAATATTGTAGGCGCTCTCATTTGACTCGGAAAATGGAAAACTGTTAAAAATTGGAACATAATAATAATAGGTGTAACTCCACTCTCATATTACCTCAGTGCGTGTATGAAGATTTCTGCACAATTTTCTTGATGCATTATTAAATAAAATTCAAAATTTTGTTTAAAATTGAATCTACTATTTACCTACTTGCCTGTTAGAAAAATCATATATGACCGATCAGTTACCAGAAAAGAATAAGAAATAAAAACAGGAAACAAGTATAAACAATAACAGGGCAACGGAGCAAGGAGACGTCCATTCGTTCACAGTGCAGCCACTACACGAACTTCTAATTTCTCACCACGCCAATTTTCCTGTCAAGTTTTCACCATCGAAGGTTGACTCGATCGTTAGTTCGCGGATCCGCCACCTAGGAGGCGCAACACGAATGCAAAGTTTCTCTGGTAGACCTATAGGTTATTTCGCGTTTCCCTGGGGAAAACAGAATTCATCTTTCAAGACATAATGTGCAATCTTCAAGCCCATTGGATCGTCTAACCTGATATATTGAGATTCATTGATCACGATAGTCTTTCCCCCAACAATCCTTGTCAGGTTTCAGCGCTACCTCCCGCCTCTTCAACGAACTACCATTCCTGATTACCATAACTACCATTCTATAGATTGTTGTCTCATAATCGTTTTCGATTCTCTTATTGTTTTCTCGCTGAACAGTTGTGGACGTGAAAATTATGCCAAGTGTCGTTTTATGTTGTGAAACGTGCCTTAAGTCATTCAATTTCTTTAGAATCCAATCTTTGGAATGGTAGTTATGGTAATCAGGAATGGTAGTTCATTGAAGTGGCGGGAGGTAGCGCTGAAACCCGACAAGGATTGTTGGGGGCGACTCTCATACATTGATCGATATTTGCCATCTCATTGATTGGTAACTACGTCTTTGGTTGCGTGGGTAGGTACCCCCAGAAGAACAAAACAACTCTACGGAACTGAAGAACAAATGGAGAATATTCTGTTCTGGTGTCCTCATCAGTAATCTCTACCTACTACTAACTGCTGAGCAAATAACTTAGTGAATCGTAGCTACTTGGTATCAGCACCTGCTGAAACTTTAATTTCCAGTTGTACTTTTTTGCCTTAACATCTTAGTTGTCCATGAAAAGTTATACCTTTGGAATTACACGCTAGGTCCAGTGATTATACCAGAATCCAGATCAACAAGTAGTATGCCAGTGGCCTGGAATTCGTAAGAATGAAAAAACTTCGATATTAGTGGACTGATTTAGAGGTGTTCTTTCTTGTAGAAATGGAGTTGGCCATTCCTGTGTCAGGTCGCACAAATTACTGGGGAGCACTTCTTGAGGGCGGCAGAAAATTAAGGCACATCCATGGGGGCGACTCGGGCAGCCAAATATTAGAGGGTAGACAAAAGTGATTCGGAGCTTGTACGCTAGGTGCAGGCTGGCCAACCTGCAGGAATAAATTTTCCCCATCACCAATTGAGGATCTAATGATTTGGTTCATTATCAAATAAACATCTAGATTAATCATTAATTAGGTAAACATGAATGACTTCATAATACCTCGAGTCATTGAATGGATGGGTTTTTATTCCAGTTTCCCCATGCAGTTGGAAAGAAAACTCTCCTCATCGCTGCTCTTCAAGCTCGCAACAACGCACGAGTGGTGTTCTCTGGATCTCTCTACTTCTTCTCTGACGAAGCTTTCACCTCTCCAGTGCAGAAACAAAGCGTAAGTCGACTGTAGTATAAATTGGAAGAATTGAGGAGTAAAAGAATAATGTGTAGTTTTTGAGTTGTGCTGTTTACACACAACTTCTTAGCAGTTTCAGAGCTGACCTCCCAACAAGCGTATGCGAATGGGAATCTCGAGTATTAGTCGTTGATTATAAAATCTACGATTCCCAGAGCTTGAGGGTCTAATACTTTTAAAATTTGTGAATATTCTCTCCGGCGCAAAAGGAGTCTCCCGTCCAGCAATACTACTTCTAAGGCCAAAATTGATCTAAAAGTGTGATTCAGGGAAGAAAATACTTTTTTTGCTATTGAGTATTCGATTGGAAGTTGACAATTAAAAAAAAATCGATCTCCCCTCAGATACTGGAGGTACTTGATGTCATAAAGGGGGCACTCCATAAATAAAAAAATATTTAAACGTGGAGGACGCCCAGGACTCACCCGACGCCGGCCTAGGGATGAGGTCTGTGGGGCCCCTATAAAAAAGACCATCAGTTTATGTATGAGCCTAGCAGGACGCGGGTGGTGATACCACGGAGTACACCAACCGAGAAGCCTAACTCGCGAAACTCATTGGCACTTTTCCCGCTCCACGACAGTGTTGCTGGAATTTCTCTGATGTTGTTGGGTGCCACTCCTTTCAGATCCGACACAGTTCGCTGTAAATCATTTCTGTCGTACTTTCTTATCTTAGCCCGCCAAATCTTCTCCAAGTCCAATCTGACATTGACAACTTGGACATCCAGGACTGGTCAGGCTTGACAGTAATTGATTGGATCTCTCCAGCTTTAGACTACCTACGCCCAGAAGACTATTGGTTTAGCCAGAATTGTTTTGAGGCTAATCCTTAATTGATGAAACTGATGATTTTCCCCCTTATAATTCGTGACATTTAAATGCGTGTGTCCTTATTTCTTACAGGGAGGCAAGAAGTACCCGGTGTCTGGTAATCAACAGGTGGCTGTAGCTCTTTCAAAATGGGTCCTTAAAGAAAATGGCGTCCTAAGAGTCAAGTCAGTCGCACATCATCTAGTTGGCGCTACCTCTCCCCCACCTTCTTACACAATCATGGACGAAGTAGTGAGTTTCCATTTATTAAAATTTCCGAAAAATTAGTAGTATCGTACTGTAATTCTTTTTCAGTTTTGGTTTATTATTTTCAATAATAAGCCTTTGGAATCGAGCAAGAAAAAAAAAATTTTAACACCCCCTCAAAATTTGATGTTTTACGTTTCAAGGTACGTAGAATCCGAAAATCGAATAAAAAAATTTCCGTCCGTCCGCCGTCCGCCGTACGCGGCACTTTTCTTAGCAACACTGGACCGATTTGGTTCAAATTTGGTATATGGGCTCCATTTGGGGTCTAGTTGTGCCGCGAAGCTTTTGGTTGATGTAGGTCACTTCTAAGGGGTGAAAATTAAGGGTTGAAATTTTCAAGAGTGCCCTAGCTCGAAAACTCTCGAAATAAAGGTATCGTTTTTTCACCAATTTTAAATAGTACAGAATTTTTAAAAAATTTTGAGACCACCCGGAGCTCTGTAGGACAAACCGTTCGGTCCCTACGAGTATTTGAAGGTTTTCCTTCGATAAAACAGAATCATGAGTGTGAATCGCAAAAGAGGTCTAATCGCCGTTCAAATTTTATCTGACTAAAATGCGATCGCTGTTCATTCCTTCGATTTGTATACAGTTTTGCCTTCTGCGTAACCAGTAATCAAATTTCCATATCAAGCTTTCTATTTTTCGAATCGAGTGTGAAGCGTTTAGTTCTTTCTAATAAACTTGATTGTGAAGGTGTGAAGCCATTATAGTGTGGTAGGTAGTACCTACCAATAGTTGGTAGGTAAAAAAAATTGGTAGGTAAAAACAATGTTTGTAGGTAAAAAACGCTGCAAATTATTGCTCACTGATCAGATCACTGATCAGCTGAGTGAGCTCCGAAGCCATTTTCAATCCTATTGAATGGAGGTGCTCTTCCAGGCGTCTCCAGCATTCGAGGAGATCTTCTTCACTCCTCACATCACTGATCAGCTGAGTGAGCTCCAAAGCCATTTTCAATCCTATTGAATGGAGGTGCTCTTCCAGGCGTCTCCAGCATTCGAGGAGATCTTCTTCACTCCTCACATCACTGATCAGCTGAGTGAGCTCCAAAGCCATTTTCAATCCTATTGAATGGAGGTGCTCTTCCAGGCGTCTCCAGCATTCGAGGAGATCTTCTTCACTCCTCACATCACTGATCAGCTGAGTGAGCTCGAAAGCCATTTTCAATCCTATTGAATGGAAGTGCTCTTCCAGGCGTCTCCAGCATTCGAGGAGATCTTCTTCACTCTTCTGATCACTGATCAGCTGAGTGAGCTCCGAAGCCATTTTCAATCCTATTGAACGCAGGAGCTGAAATTTGAGAGGGAAGGTCAAGGGAGAATACAGATGGTGGTAGGTGCTATTGATGGAGAACCAGTGATCTATACAGAAGGATGATCTATACAGAAAATAATAAACCTTTGAGCAATGATTTGCAGCGTTTTTTGAATCGATTGATCCAAACAGTATGTGAATAGAATAGTATAAATATCCATTTTGCGATTGAAAAAACGCTGCACATTTATCAAAACCACTTGAATCGAATTTTCAATTGCATTATTGCTTCAGGTTTACACCCTGGGATTGGAAAAGAAGACTCCCGCTGGCTGGGTACCTCACGATGTCGACGACCTCCAAATGGAATTTGTGAGAATCGACCCGTTCGTGAGGACTACCATGTCCAGGAAGAGTCCTGGCTCCTATCTGTCCATCTTCACCATCCCCGACGTGTACGGAGTCTACCAGTTCAAGGTGGACTACAAGAGGATAGGTTACACCAACATCTACAGTTCAACGCAGGTCGGTATTCTCCATTGACTCCATTGTTTTCTTTTCTGCTGCCATGACGGTTTGGATGGCAGATGTTTGCGTGTGTAGCCTAGGCATTCGGAATTCAGGCGTACTAGTCATAGTATAGAATTAGTGAGTTTTGCAGGCCACTAACGTGGCTGTGGAACCTTTTCACAAAGCGCAGTTATCCACAGAAAACGTGAACTTGGTGACGATCAAGCTGCCAATTTTGGCAGAGTCCGTTTAGAATCTCTGAACGTGGCTGGCCCGTGACTAATCTTCCTATTTACAGGGTGGCTGAAAACGGACGCCCACTTTTTAAAATGACGCCAAATTTTTAATTTTGGAGATATCAGGTTGAAATAAATTCCAAAATGTTCGTTAGGATTGGAGGTTTATTGTACAGCAAGAAAAAATCAGTTGTGGAATATTGTGCTAAGTAGATGGCGCCCTTGCTGATTAATGCACTGTTCAAGCCTTTCGGTGAAGTTGCTCATGAGTCATGCCGTTATCCAACATTTCCATCGGGATGGCGGCAATTTCACGTGTGATCGCATCTTTGAGGTCTTGAAGAGTTCGTGGTTTATCCACATAAACCTTGGACTTCAGGTAGCCCCATATAAAGAAATAACAGGGAGTGAGATCGGGCGAGTGCGGAGGCCATGGAATGTCACCGTGTCGCGAAATAAACTTTCTGGGAAATGTTTGGCGGACAATATCCATGGAAATTCTCACCGTGTGTGCAGTTGCCCCGTCCTGTTGAAACCAAATGTTCTCGGTATCCCATTCATTCTCCTCCAGGGAAGAAAAAATCCTGCAGCATTGCCCCATAGCGCTCTGAATTCACAGTGACTGCTCTTCCTCTTTCATCTTCAAAAAAGAAAGGCCCCACTATCCCTACCTTTGAAAATGCACACCACACTGTAACTTTTTCGCTGTGGAGAGGCTGTTGGTGCAGTTCCCTTAGGTTATCCGATGCCCAATATCTGTCATGAGCAACTTTGCCGAAAGGCTTGAACAGTGGGACCGTGAGAGACCTGCGTTTTTTGATACCCGCGTTATAAACGCTGACGCAGTCTCTTACACTTCCATGGACTGGCCAACCATCTCTCGCCATGCTGCCCAAGCCAAACATGCAAAATATGACAGAATAGCCGAAGATCTGAGAGGTTCTTTCACGCCACTCGTAATTTCATGCGATGGAGCATTGCATAAAGAGTATGACGCTTTTCTCAAGAATGCCTCCTTACGCCTTGCCAACAAATGGTCCAAATCCTACGCTCAAGTAATGATGTGGACGCGAGTGAAAACTCAATTCTCCGTCCATCGAGCGGTTTCCATGAGGCTAAGAGGCCCAAGGAAACAAGTCCGAGGACTCGGACTGGAGGATGGAGCAGCAATTTGGCTCCCACAAGACTAACTCCTCCACATTTACGCTCGCTTGCTCGCACGCTCGCAAAAACAAAAAACCCTTTGGCATAAATCAATTTCAATTTTCGGCAAACTTTTGGCATACCAATTTGAACTTTTGGCAACTCATTTTGAACTTTCGGCAGATCCATTACGTTTCGACAACTACTGGAGTCCTTGTCCACCTTCATTCCCTCTACAATGTTCAATAAAGTGTTTTTCTCTCTCACATTTTGGAATTTATTTCAACCTGATCTCTGTGAAAGGCGGGAAGCGGATAGCCAGGGGCAAACTTCCAGCAGGAAGATTAGGTTCACCGCGCGGCCAACAGATGGCGTAGGCTTCCACAACCCAGGGAGTCAGACAGGACGGACGATGAACCGGTGGCCGCTCGAGCTAAAATCGCTGACACATCTGGCATTGAAAAGTTCGGAGACCCCAATAAAACTGCAGGGTCTCCCTTTTTTCGGGGGGGAAACCACGAAATGAACGTGGGAAAAAGAAAATTTCTCTTCACTTGAGTATTGGCACGAAAAGAGTACGGAGGTCGGAACCATACTGAGTGTTAAAATTTCTAGTGGGTGCAGTGAGTGAAATTCCTTATGGTAACCAAAAGGATTCCATTGCGTTATTAATAATATTATTAATATTATTGATACTAGCAAATATTCTTGGCAACAGTAAAGAGGCAATAAAGGCTCCGGGGTGAAGTGATTTGGTCCGGACACCAGGACAATCCGCGTTTCGGTCATACACATTTCCGCGCGCGTCGTTCGAATCCTACGTCGGGCGTGCGTGTTCTGCTCGAGCGAAGCCGCGTGAGTACTAATTATAAGTATTATTTTATGGTACCTACTCCTTGTAAGACCTGGGCTGGTACTAGTTTTAAGTAGTTATAAGGTTTAAATTTTGCCATTTATGATTGATGCTTGGCATCACAATATCGTCCTTTAGGAGGGATTATAGTGTGCTAAAGTTCTAGGGGTCATTGATTGTTTTAAGTAGCTTCTATTGGGCTATTTGGGCCCTATTGGTTCCGGTCGGGTCTGTAGCTCGGCCCCCAAAAAGTGGTTTCTCTTTGCACTACGCCATTAAATAATTTAATTTAATTAAATAATTTAACGCCATTAAATAATTTAAACAATTATTGTACCTGCTTAAATCTTTAGTAATTGAAATTAAGCAATTGTGCGCTAAACCTTGCATGTAGGCGAAATAGGGTAGTGAGCGTACCGTATAGTGTAGTCATTAATAAAGAGGGGTATTTCTATAGGGTAAAAAGGGTCGGGATTTGTTACTCCCTGAATAAAGGCATTCTTTGGACACCTGGTGTGGTTTCTTACTATCTCCCCCTTGCCCCGTCCGGTCACAATCTCCAAAATTAAAAAATTGGCGTCATTTTAAAAAGTGGGTGTCCGTTTTCAGCCACCCTGTATAACAGTAGATTTTTTTTGTTAACAAGGCAGCAGAACTTGTGGTCTGTTCAGAGAGGCAGTCCTGAACGGTTCGTAGGGGTCCATTCGCCTCTATCCCCTCCCCTTTTCAGTTCCAGTTTGGTTCCGAACTGTTCCGGTCTGTCTTCGAACAGACCCATAAACAAAGCACTTCGCGTCACTTGGAACGCCAATGACATTGGACCAACATCTTTTCCAGCTGATTGCTCGCTCTAGGTAGACGTTCCCGGGCACATTGAGCTGGCATTGTCTGTTGGCTGCAAACACTCTCTATTATCCCACAAGATCGCCTTCTTTGCAATCCTATTGAAACCAATATTAACTATTTTCAAACTTTTAAAAATTGAGAACTCGTTTTTTATTTATTGCACTTGACCGAAGTTCGTAAACTTTGTGGCCTTTGCATTTTTGTCTAGTCTTCTTAATACTATTTTCTTCGCAGGTGTCTGTAAGACCTCTCGAGCACACGCAATATGAAAGGTTCATCGCCAGCGCTTACCCCTACTACGCCAGCGCATTCTCCATGATGCTCGGAGTTTTCCTGTTCTCCTTCGTTTTTCTCCACTACAAAGAAGAACCAGTCAAATCCAAACATGAGTAAAGTATTGAGACTGCAGTACAAAATTCCACTTGCAATTCTGATAATATTAATGTTTAATTAGAATGTACTGATTTCCCTCTTTTGTAAATAAATTAAACTTGGAAAAATTAACTGGTGAATCAATATAGTACACCAGAATAAAGTCTCTCTGGACTCTAGGTAGTGCGACAGAACAACACAATAAGCCGTTTTCCCTCTAAAGGAAGATGCATTCCTTCAGGCATACTCAGAACGCCAGATAATATCCATCTAGGATAGACGTGTCTTTTAACATGGAACATGTTTTAGCCCTATAGTAACTACCTGAAAAACGTTACGCTGAGAGGGTGACGGGGGAAGATCACGCGGGCTTTTCAATGCATTTCAGATACGTTGCTAGGGATAATATAACCTTTTTATTATACCTACCTACGACTAAAGGTTCTGCACCAAATTTGGCTAAAACATGTTCCATGTCTTTATAATCTACGCCTTAGATTTTAAATAGACAGCATCTGGGGGCTCCAGGGGGGGGGGGGGGCTTGGCGAGACGTGAAGGGCCTAGTATTCCTGATAATTCTTAGCAAAATTTACTAAGAATTATCAGGAATACTCGGCCCTTCACGTTACAATTATTGTTGTGTATACCTTCAATAGAGAACACCGTCACTGATTGGTAATCCTGAGGGTCCACAATAGTCTTTGCATTCTTGCCTTGAGACAAAAGCAGGCAAATGGAGTTTGATAGTTCAGACTATCCTGAGTACGACCAATAACAAAACGGTCTTCGTGAGATTTTGCTGGCTTTTCCTTCGACTGCGACAGGTTTAGATGACCTAAGTTTCAATGAGGAATTTCACCATGTCGGAATTTCCAAATTTTTGACCCCAAAATCGGATTCAGCACCTCGAAAAACCTCCTAAGGCAAACTTTCAGCCCGAACTTCCTAATTTACGAACAAACAAAACAGTGTAGAAAATACGAATGTTTAAAACATATTGTTTAGTAATGCATGCATTCCAGGGGACGTCCCATTGGATAAGCATTACATCAGTTTAACCAGTTGTTGATAATAAAACTGTTTCACTCGATGTAATTTATTTATTACTTTAAGCAAGAAATACTGACCCCTAATTATGCACCTTAACATTTCTAGCGGCATGGGAGCCTCGAATCTGAAGAGCATTTTAAAATCCATGATCTACGATACCCAACATGCGAATTCGAGTTCACCCCCCCACCACCTCCCCAATGCCAACAATGGTGCCAATCTGGCACCAAAGCGGAAATACGTCGTAACATTGAACTTTCATCTGTTAGTTTTGGTAGGCAGTCCGTCGAAGTTCACATCCGTGTTCGAGGTGAAACACAAAAAAAAACACGAAATAAGCGGTGTAAGGCATCATGGCACCATGTCCTGGCACCATGGTGGCACCACTATTAGTTCCATGGTGGTACAGAGAATAATTCATGAAAATCCGGAGGTACAATGAGAATTTTTCCTCAATTTCAAAGCTTGGGTACAATTAGTAAGCAGTAAAGGAACCGAAATATTGAAAAATCGGATATTTTGTCATTATTATCCCCCCACTCGCCCCCTCCCCTTGCAAATTTTGGTACTCTGGTGAAATCATGTACAACTCGGAAGTTATTTGAGTCAAACAAAAAAAGATACACGCAAATCGGTTGGAAATTGAGGCCTGGGCAGAGTTTACAAGATTATGCACGCAAACGCACGTTTTTCAAGCATTAACCCCCCCTTTCCCCCTCTTAAAAAGCAAAATCCAAAATTCTGGCGCCGTAGTGCACAACTAGATAGTATTCCGCGTCAAACGAAAAAAGAACCACGAAAATCGTTTGAGAACTAAGGCCTGGGCAGAGTACACAAGATTATGCCCCAAAACGCACGTTTTTCGAGCATTAACCCCCCCTTTCCTCCCCTTAAGAGGCAAAATTCGAAATTCCGGCGACGTAGTGCACAACTAGATAGTTTTCCGCGACGAACAAAAAAAGAACCAGGAAAATCGGTTGAGAACTAAGGCCTGTGCAGAGTACACAAGATTTTGTTACACACACAGACATACACCTATGGTTTTTTCGCGGATTTGGATTCAGAATCGTCTAAAACGAATTACTGTGTGGTTATTTTTCTTTCTGTTGAGTGTTGTCCAACTTTACCCCAGATCGATCGCATAAGGACGCCCAAGTCTTACTGTGGGACGTCCTAAAAAAACAGGAAAATGACGTCATCCTGGAATAGTCCATTTATGGCCGCTTGAAGCGCTGAGATCGAGAAATCTATGGTCCCCAGATGCAAAATTTCACGAAACAGTAAAGTTCGAAATCGAAAAACTGAAGAACAAAATAGAAAAAGCGAGATGGGGAAAATTAGGTTTCCCCTGTTTTTGTTTGATAACTTTTCTCTTGAAAAACACGATTTCGTCGTCCCAATGGGCAACACTGGGAGGAGACGGCGATCCGAACAGCCCAATCAGTGAGCGTTCCCGCTTCACGTCCGTTTTCCCAGTTAGATTTGAAATCAAAAATTTTTACTGTCTCCCAAAAATAACAGGAGACTTATTTTCCGAAATCAGCCCGATTTTCATCTATCCCACACCATCAACTATTCAGGAAAAATGCAAAAAGAATTCGGTGAAATTCCTCATTGTTGGCAGCCAGACTAACCTTCTGACATAATCTCCATCTCATCAATCATAAATAAATTTGAAATTATCAAGGATTTTTGAAATTTATTAGTGCATCAGCCTAGGGAATTTGAAAACTAAAATATTGCCGCTGGAATCATCAACATCGATTAATAATTGCCAGAGAAAAATAGGAAAAACTGTTTATTCAGTTAGGGGTTTCCCCTTTTTTGCCAGCAATAATTGCTAACAATAATTATTATTGTTCGATTTTGTTGATTTCAGCGGCAATACTTTGGTTTTTCAATTCCCTAGGCTGATCATTGAACTTTTAAAAAAGTTACAACTTTAACGTTTGAGCGCCGGCAATTTAGGGAAACACAAACCCAACTGAGACCCTCTTGAGGCTAAATGTAGTGAGTTTAGTTGTGAAATCTGATACTACGTGGCAGCATAAAAAGAAAGAAAATTTCGTTTTCTCCTCATTTGAGAAAAGATCGGGATATTTTAATTCTGCAAACGGATTTCTCTTCAAGATTACCAAAGAATTGTGGGGCTTTTTGAGCATTTTCAATATGTGGCCTCATAGCCACTTGCAGAACCTATTCAAGAATACGAATCCATGAGGAATTTTTTGAACTCGATCATAGCCATCGGATTCTCGATTTTTGGATTTGGAGTGAGGGCGATTGTTGGCTGTGGGGACGGGGGTGTTCAAACACCCAGCCGGGTGGCTTCAACCTCAACTTTACCCAACCTTCAACCTCACTCCATTAATGTTTTGGTGGCACCCTTTGGTCACTATGTTTTTCCTGGCCACCTGATACCATCAACCTTCTCATTTCCAACTTCCCTGTGTTGAGGTTCAACGAATTTGCTGAAATTGGCATATAAAGTAAGATTCTTATATAATTAACTTATAACCAAGATTCTGATTCAATTTGATACAGATAATGTTAGGTAGCGTATTATGCTACTTGATTGATCCCGGGGCAATAATTTTCATAGGGGATCATCTACACGTCAACCCGCACAATCCCTGAAAATTTCATCTAAATCTGACTATAACTGCATATAGTTTCGCGCACTACAAGGATTTCAAGACAGACACGCAACCAAAATTGTTCAAGAAGGTCTAAAACATAAAGCTCGAGTGGAAATTTTGAATCGGGATAACATTTTTTGCTTCCGAGTCTAACCAAGGTAGCGGAAGCTTTGTTTTCACTTTTCAAGGTCGAAAAAAGAAAGTTCTCCAAAATCAAAAATTTCACTCGCGTGTTGCGTTTTAGACCTTTCTGAACAATTTTGGTTCAGTGTCTGTGTGTCTGTCTGTCTGTCATGAATTCCTTGTAACGCGCATAACTATACGAAGTTATTGTCCGATTTCAATGAAATTTTCAGGGATTGTGTGGGTTGTTGTGTAGACGGTCCCCTATGAAAATCGTCACCTTTGAACTGATAGTAGCCACTGCGCATGCGCAAACGTGAATTTCCTTGTAACGGCCATAACTTCCACATTATCCACCCGATTTCGATGAAATTTTCAGGGATTATGCGGATTAGGTTGTAGATGGTCCCAAATGAAGATCACCACCTTCGGACTGATAGTACCCACTGCGCATGCGCAAACGTGAATTTCCTTGTAACGTCCATAATTTCTACATTTTCTATCCGATTTCAATGAAATTTTCAGGGATGTTACAAATTAACTTGTTTTGATGTTTTGAGATTAACTACTATGCATCGGATCATCTATAATCGGGTTATGGATACGAGGAAGCTATGTGCCACAACCACTTGGCAGACGTTTTTAAACGTTGAAAAGTGAAAAAAAAAATACTTAGCTACTTTGGTAGACTCGAAAGCAACATTATAATTTAATATTATATCATAATATGATATCCCATAATGAGGAATTTCACCGAATTCTGTTTGCATTTTTCCTGAATGGTTGATGGTGTGGGATAGATGAAAATCGGGCTGATTTCGGAAAATAAGTCTCCTGTTATTTTTGGGAGACTATCAAAATTTTTGATTTCAAAACTAACGGGGAAAACAGACGTCCAGCAGGAACGCTCGCTGATTGGGCTGTTCGGATCGCCGTCTCCTCCCAGTGTTGCCCATTGGGACGACGAAATCGTGTTTTCTAAGAGAAAAGTTATCAAACAATAACAGGGGAAACCTAATTTTCCCCATCTTGCTTTTTCTATTTTTTTCTTCAGTTTTTCGATTTCGAACTTTACTGTTTCGTGAAATTTTGCATCTGGGGACTATAGATTTCTCGATCTCAGCGCTTCAAGCGGCCATAAATGAACTATTCCAGCATGACGTCATTTTCCCGGTTTTTTTAAACATTCGTATTTTCTACACTGTTTTGCTTATTCGCAAATTAGGAAGTTCGGGCTGAAAGTTTGCCTTGAGAGGTTTTTCGAGGTGCTGAATCCGATTTTGGGGTCAAAAATAGGAAATTCCGACATGGTGAAATTCCTCATAGTGCAGAGCACAAAAAAAGGTAGGTACGCATTTTTTACTACCGATTCTTCCAAGGTAGCGGAAGTGTTGTTTTCACTTTTCAAGGTTGCAAAAAAAAAAATCTCCAAAATCAAAATTTTCACTCAATATTATGGTTTTGCGTCTGTCATGAAATCCTTGTAACGGGCTTAACTATTAGAGTTATTGTCCAATTTCGATGAAATTTTCAGGGACAATGCGGATTGAGGTGTAGATGATCCTCTTAGAAATTATGTCCCCAGACAGATATTAGCCACTGCGTTTGCGCAAACGTGTATTTCCTTGTAACAGCCATAACTTCCACATTTCCCATCTGATTTCGATGAAATTTTCAGGGATTATGGTGATTAGAGTGTATGGCCCTGGTTCAATGCACTAGTAGGGAATAAAATTTCATGTCCAACTGTTCTAAATAGGGATCCATAAATAAATCGGGCGACCTAGGTAGGAAGGAATAACAAGATAAGAATTGGACTTGGTCATCGTGATCCAGGACCCCCCCCCCCCTCAAGAGTCCGTCAATCGTCGCTGCCAACGACAGTCACCTTGATCTCCTGCTCCTGAAAGCAACACAACGGGCCGTATTGCTTTCTCAGTTTGCGCACGTGCCCTCTTTTCATCAATCATCAGCATCTCATCTTCATCAAACTGCCTACACCATTACCACCCATCATCAGCTAACCCGTGCTACCTGGAGAACACCAAAGCCCCGTGTTCGGAAGCAGGGGCGTCTCGTGAGAATATTCGTGAGGCAAACAGCTTGGCCAGTCACAGAAGAATAAACAATAATGAAAAACGCTGCAAATTATTACACAAAGGTTTATTATTTTTCTGAAGATAAAGCGTCAGCTTTACCCTTGTCACCACCTACCAATCATGTTTTTGCTTCAAAATGTTGTTTATTTAGATGAAATAAACCCTTCACACTCCATTTGAAGAAATTAAGAATTCCTTGGTTTAGAAATTTGATTACAGGTTGATTGAAGAAACAAACATGTACAACCCAAAGAAACAAATATCGATCGAATTTTGGTCAGCTAAAATTTGTAAGGTGATGATGCCTCTTTTGCGATTCACACTCGTGTTTCACTTTTATCCTAAGTTCACCTTCAAGTTCTCATGGAGAGCTAATAGTTTATCCTCTGGGTGGGTTCATTCGATTCTAAAAATTCAATGGTAAATTGGTGAAAAAACAATACCTTCATAACGAGAGTTTTCGAGAGAGGGGGCCTTAAGAAGTTACAGCCCTAATGTTTCACCGCTCAGAAGTGACTGACAAAACCTTCGGGGCACAACTAGACCTCAAATGAAGCTCTTATACCAAATTTCATCAAAATCGGTCCATGATAATTAAAGAAAGTTCCGCAGACGGACGGATTTTTTTATATTTGATTTTCAAAATATACTTAGTAGCTACAACCTCAAAAGTAAACCATCAACAATATTATGCAATTATTTCCAAGTAGGTACCTATCAACAAGAAAAACGATTAGGAACAGTGAAATGTACAGTAAAATCGGGAACGGGACACCAGTCAGCTGCTATTTGCGGTGGCGAAAAAACTAAGTTTTCCTTCCTTGAGATAATGTGGTTGGATGGATATGTTGTCTTGCCATGCATGGGTTAATTAGTATCCATGGCTCATCTTCTCTGCTTTCAAGGTCATGAAACAGTTCTCCGATTGTTTGCAACAACTGATAGCGTGGTAGTGGGGGTATGGCAATACTAGACCCCGCGATGACACCCCGCCGATCGTCGCCTCTCACTCCAAACAGTCCCGAAAAATTCATTTTTTGAACTGCTTGCCTTGCATCGCTTTGCCCCGCGCTAGTTCGCTTATCATCTGCAATCATCTACATTACTGACATCTCCAAGTCTCTGGTGTGTTGCGGGCTAGTATCCAAGGCAAAATACGTACTTTCTTATTCTATTCTCCTATTTCATCTAATTTACTTGGTAATAATGAAAAAGTACCTACATTATATTAAAATTTTCCAAAATTGGCTATTATATTACTTGCAAAAAATGGGAACATAGGAGAATCTCAACAAAAATTAATTTATTCATTTTGCTTATTTTAGTAAGGCAAACAGTGTTTGCTATGTTTGCCTGGAGGAGGCGCCAGTGTTCAGAAGCCACCTGATCGGGTCGTGGGCCATCAATCTTATTAGCAGGTATCACCTCATTCTGCCATTTCTGGTAGGAGATCTCCAAATCCATTGTCATCGTCACCAGCAGGGCCCCAACGTAGAGCTCATTATTTTATTATTTGCAAAATTTGATTTGCCAGATCATTATCATTACTTCGCTCTTATTTTGCTTCCGAGTCTACCAAGGTAGCGGAAGCTTTGTTTTCACTTTTCAAGGACGAAAAAAAAGTTCTCCAAAATCAAAATTTTTACTCGCGTTTTGGACCTTTCTGAACAATTTTGGTTCCGTGTCTGTCATGAATTCCTTGTAACGCGCATAACTACCGTAAATGGTGGTGAAGTGGGTACAGTTTTGACACATTTTCTCGACTGCTGAACTCATTTTCCATCCTTTTTTGATGAAATTCATACTGGAGTAACTTAAGATGTCAACTGATCGAATCCCGTTGCCATTTTAACAATTAA
The DNA here is from genome assembly GCA_009739505.2 of Apolygus lucorum. NCBI lineage: Eukaryota > Metazoa > Arthropoda > Insecta > Hemiptera > Miridae > Apolygus > Apolygus lucorum. The sequence continues at coordinate 60,185,539 of CM019180.2, forward strand.
TACATATTAAGCTGAGAAAATGAGGGTTAAAGTTGTACCATCTTCACCACCGCATTGGTAGTGAAGATGGTACACCCACGTTTTTTCCTGAAAACTAGGTTATGAATGCTTCTGTACCATCTTAAACCGCATGTTCTATGCATAGCCCTCTCCCTAAAAGTTCTGTACCATTAAAAAATGCATTTTGAATAAATTTAGTCGAAATTTAGTGACAAAAAACGTTTAAAAACTCCAAAACGATTAAAAGAGCTCTATATTTAGTAAAACAATGAAAGGTATTGTCTCTAGGAACTATAAAATTGACGAACATCACAAGAATAAAATTGTAGGTAGGTATTGGTATATCTCCTAGCAACTAAATCACAATTTCACAGCCTTTTGGTAAGGTAATTAAGTTTTAATGGGTGTCTCCCGTAGGAACAATAACTCTTCAGGTAAAAAATCAGTCTTTCATGTGGATAAATCGTGGTTGATTCTAGAGGTTCATTATTGAGAATAATAAACCAAAATCAGTCTTTCGTGTTCATAGATCGTGGTCGATTCTAAAGGTCCATTATTGAAAATAATAAACCAAAATTAGTGGTAAATGACAATAAAAATCAGTCTCAGCAGCCTCAAGGAACTCAGGCGGGTAGTTCTTCAACTTCCGAGTCCCCAAAAGGGGTTTGTAGGTGCGTGGCATTCCTGAAAACAACAAGAAAACAATCGTTTTCACAAAAAATCGGTGTACCACCTTCACCACCAAAAACGTGATTTCTTGACATTTTCGGACGCAGAAATTATTCTAAAACAGGTAATTGAGTTTTCTCAACGAATTTACAACCTCAAATAGATAGGTAACCAACGAAAAATACTTACTTGGCGATGTGTAGGACTGTCATACCATTCCCAACTTGGGAATCCCAAGGAGAGTTTGTCAACATTAGTCGAATCAGCTGTTTTATTGGATAAGAACAAATCAACCGCCAACCACAGAGAAGACATTGAAACTAGCTTCTACCTCCATGAGGTGCTGTCCCCAAGCAGCAAGAAGCCGAAAACGCAGAAAAAATCCATATGGAACGATCCAAAGCCTGCCAATTTCCATGAAAATTCAAAAATTCCGTGTCTGTACCATCTTCACTACCCGATCCCTCTTCACCACCATCTACGGTATACGAAGTTATTGTCCGATTTCGATGAAATTTTCAGGGATTGTGCGGGTTGGTGTGTAAACGGTCCCCTATGAAAATCATCATCCCCGGACTGATGGAAGCGACTGCGCATGCGCAAACGTGAATCCCTTGTAACGGCCATAACTTCTACATTTTCCATCCGATTTCAATGAAATTTTCAGGAATTGTGCGGGTTGGTGTGTAGACGGTCCCCTATGAAAATCATCACCTTCGGACAGATAGTAGCCACTGCGCATGCGCAAACGTGAATTTCCTTGTAACGGCCTTAACTTCCACTTTTTCTACTCGATTTCGATGAAATTTTCAGGGATTATGTTGTAGATGGTCCCCAATGAAGATCACCACCTTCGGACAGATAGTAGCCACTGCGCATGCGCAAACGTGAATTTCCTTGTAACGGCCTTAACTTCCACTTTTTCTACCCGATTTCGATGAAATTTTCAGGGATTATGTTGTAGATGGTCCCCAATGAAGATCACCACCTTCGGACTGATAGTAGCCACTGCGCATGCGCAAACGTGAATTTCCTTGTAACGTCCATATTTTCTACATTTTCTATCCGATTTCGATGAAATTTCGAGGGATGTTACTGATTAACTTGTTTTGATGTTTTGAGATTAACTACTATGCATCGGATCATCTATACAATCGGGTTATGGATACGAGGAAGCTATGTGCCACACCCACTTGGCAGACGTTTTTGTTTTATATCAAATTCCCGCAAAACTCATTTAAGGTCCTTCGAAAAATTTCATTCACCAGCGCCTATGATTGATGGAGTATAAATTGGAAATTTAAATTTAACCTAATTTCCCCTGCATCTATTCAGGCCCCCAAAATGAAAGTATTTCCTGTCCATGCGCACACGTAAAATCCTTGTAACAGCTATAACTCCTATTTCATGAAAATTCGATGAAATTTTTCGTGATTGTTCAGATTGGCGTGTAGAAAGTCCTCTAAGAAAATCATGGCACCGGAACTGATAAAAGCCTCTGTTCAGGCGCAAACTTGAATCTCGTTGTAACATCCATAACTTCTACATTTTCCATCCGATTTCGAAGAAATATTCAGAGATTGACCGGGTTGACGTGTAGATGGTCCCCTAATAGTCTAGTGCAAGGTACTTAGGTACCATGGGTCCTGATATGTATAATAAAGTATAAAAGATATGTATAATCCGTAACAGGTTATTTGAAATGTCAGAATACTGCCAAGGGATGATTGGAATACTACACCGATCTTGGATGGAGGTAACTGACATGAAACTGAATTAGAAAGAAGCGATAAGAAAAAACTGTAAAGGAACCCATCGATCTCAAGATTCCTCTCACGTCGACCAACGGAACAGCAGTGGGATTCGCTCTAAAGACAAACGAAATAACCTAAAATCGTCAAATTTATTTGATCTCCACAACATACGAGTTGGTATATTACACTCTTATGAGGTTAAATTCACTATTACACCTGGAATGGTTGTAACGAAAAACAAAAAATACTTTAAAAGGGGTAAAGCACACTTCAGCAAAAGCGGCTCGTTTCAACGTTATCTAGCTAGTTGAGTTCATTACGTATTCAACTATTGTAGAGGGTATTAAGGAGTAATAACATAAAGCACTATCACTCTTCTTTGGCTTGTTAACGATTAATATTCAGCTAACCAAACACGAGTGTAACAAACAAATAATTCACAATTCAAAAAACTCGAACACACGAAATTATAATAATCATGATATACAAAACCCCCAACATAAAGGACAATATTTCTCATAAAACTAAAATATTATAAAACTTTTTATATCTATCACATCTAGTAATGGTCATTGCAAAAAGCTTCAGTACTATTAAGGTTAAATAATCACAATATACACTTTATTATATTACGTCACGAAGGGATGAATACACATAATTTATTCAGGGATCACAAAGAGTGGATTTCTGTAGACGATTGGCACATTCGAGAGAAACAGTTAAGATAGATTTGTTGTTGATCGGCAGACGAGGTGATTTATTTATGGGTGTGACTTGTTATGCTTGGAGTTAGAAACCAGAGGTAATGGCGAACTAGGATAAAGGGAACTTGTGGCAAAAACTCAAGATAGTCGTATCGATTGACACGATATGAAGAGGAGGTACTTTTCCGTTATACCCCCCCAATGTTTCACGCCCGCCCGATATTTCTAGGCACCGGTAATGATTACTTCTCATATTTTAATGAATTAATGTACGCTCAGCTTGAGGGAGTAGAGAGATATCGGTGAATTATTGGAAAAACAAGGAGGTAAAGTCATTGACAACAGGCGCTGCGCGCTTGCTTGGGTCCAATACCTAAAGACGTTTCAATGCTACTGATATGGGTAGGTATCGATACTTTTGCTTCGATACTTCTGGTATCAAATCACCCGATATTATACTAGTAAATACTTCATTTTTGGATTAACATAATTCTAAATTTTCGTAACGTCTATTTTTCAACAATTTTGAAACTCTCAGTATGAAGTTCTCAGTATTGTCAATAGAGAAGGAGGAGGTAACTTGCTCTACAAGACGCTACTGGGCTGAAAGCTGAAGCTGGGAGCCTGAGAAGCGTTCTGATTGGTGGAGCTCCGAAGGTAGTTCTAGATGAGTGCAACAAATTGTGTTCATGATCGCTTGTTCCCAACCTCATCGCAACAAGTCACCTTGTATAACACATATTTTTCTCCTTGGGGCGTTACCAGCCGCATCTAAGTTATTATTTCATATTTTGTTATATTCTCGATATGAATGAAAAAATCGAGCGATTTTCACTAATACACTGGGTTTCAAACGTTTCTATGGGTGGCAGTTGTCGATTGAACATTTGAACTTCTGGCATTAGGGACAACAACAATTGTAAGGGAAAATTGGAGACTACCTTTCATCTCGATTGGTGTTTCCAAGTAATTCTTGCAAATCTAAATGACGATGAAATGAAAAGTTATCAATTTCTGGTCAATCGAAAGGATTTGAAAAGAAACGACATGAAGAGATAGTGGCTTCCCCACACCACTTCAGTTTCCGTAGTACTTCTTCAGCTGAAAGTAGATGGCGCAACTGAGGCAGCCTCTAAAATGCTTGCACGCCATTTTAACATTAGCTTTCTCCTCTATTGTCTCCAGTACTCTGTGGTGGGGATGCATGGTGGCTCTTCCAAATTCCTGGACAAACTAATTTTCTTGGGTAGCTTTGGTAACAAAGAGTGATTCGATTGAACAAGAGGAGAAAATAATTATTACCAATCTTGTATTATTTGTACCCATTTTACATTACATATAATAAAGCTTTTGTATGATTACAAACGCCTGGTTTTGTCTGGAATTTTTCGCTACTCATTTGATATCAGTATCTACTACTCATATCGATACTTTTCTTTCGATACTGTATCGACATCAATACCGTTGATTCAATACCAAATATCGTATCAAAAGCAGTATTGGAACGTCCCTACCAATACTTTCCGGATGAGTCGGTTGGTTTACAAACATCTCTTCACAAAGGTCAGGAGATAAGGAACGTGTATAATAATTGCAAAGGCAGGTCATTCGTTTTTTGTTTAGTCACAATGGAAGTGCCGACCAGTGTATGCCTAGAAACACCAGGCGGGCGTGTTGAAGCCAGACTCGGGGGGGGGGGGTGGTAACACGATAATTTTCTTTTCCTTCTTTTTTTAAAATAATATAATTTCTTCCCTCAGCTTAAATTGTGACGAATTCGACGTAAATATTTATGTAATGTAGGTAAGAAGGGATGCCTAGAAACACTGGGCGGGCGTGTTGAAGATATGCTGGGGGGGGGGGGGGTTGTAATGGAAAAGTACCGAAGAGGGTAGGTCTCAGTCAGTGAATAAACGGGTTTTCTCCTTTTTCTCTGGCAATTATTGATCGATTTTGATTTTTGATTATTCCAGCGGCAATCTTTTAGTTTTTTTCAATTCTCTAGATGGATGCACTAATAATTTCAAAAATCCTTGAAAATTTCAAATTTTGGTAGGTACAATTTTTTTTAATGTATTTTCTACTTTTGGAATTAAACAAGTGCATTAGTGTAGAGGTTATAAAAACAAGAAGAATGCCACAAGAACATGAAAATTGGATGAATATTTCCTGAGAAAACTGGGAGAAACAGACCAGTTAGGAGATGGCTGGGGGTGGAGGGTGGCACTGTTGCTCATTCAGACGGGGGTGATGGGAACTGAGCGTCGGTTCATAAGAGATTAGACTAACCCGCAACGTGTATGGGACGGCGCACAGTGAGGCGAAAACGCAAAAACGCGCTCATAATAAATGAGCGACGGTCTAAAGTCGCCTGTCTAAAGAAGTGACTGTCTAAATCGATATCCGAAAAAACTTGTTGGGTAGTGATAAGTAATTTTCAATCCAAAATCCAACAGAACCATGTTTGGATCGGTTCGACGTCTTCTTTGGGTTGAAAATTCAAAAACCAGGGCTATATCGTGAAATATTTGCAAAGAAAATGATTTATTGGTTAGCTATGTTGCTAAATTATAAGTTTTTTCTTTTACAAGTCATTGAAATGTGAAACATTGTTTGCGATGAAATTAAGGTGAAAAAAAAACATAAATTCCTTAATTAACATTCATGTAACCTGCTGCAACTTCACCATCATCATCACTCGACGTTTTCATCGCCTTCCTCAATGTATGGTTGGATTTTACCCCCGTTTGAGGGTCTTCAAAGCTTTGTTCGTTTTGACTTTGGGAACCATCACATCCACACCAAAATTGAACCAATGTGTTGTTGGAACATCGGCTGTTTGTGAATGCTAAGTTAATCGTGCTGCTGTCACGTCAAGCAAACTTTGGAGAGGTATATTAACTTTTTCAAGCTAAATACGTCTCTTTAGCCCGAGAATGCAAGTGAATGCGGCTAACTAATGTTGGAGGTGTTTCTAGATAGGCTTCTGCAAATCGTGGAAATTCAGGTGCGCAAAAACTGTACAGTGAAATGAATATAACCACTACTAATACTGTGTATATAATATCATATTACAGCGAGAAAATATTTTATTCTGAAACTGAAAACTGATTATTTGTGCTTCTTCTATAATATGTAAGCTAACAAAAAATATTTGAACCACCTCGAAGAAAAATATGTATTAACAATGAATTGATTATCATTTTAAATTCTTCATCAAAATTTTTACAACTTATCACATGTTTTTTCTGATTAATAAAAATGCCCTATGGTCTAATAATCAATTTAGCCGTTTGGTGCTGGCTTTGACGGCAAGCAAACCATTTTCTGTGGTCACTTGGACCGAATCTCGACTTTCAAAAATTCTACTTATAAGCGGTATTTTGCGTTTTCGCCCCACTGTGCGTCTGAAACCTCCTCATACGGCGAACTTGGGGTGGACGTTTAACAAGAGCACCATGAAACACAGTACAACCATTGATAAACTGCAACTATCTAAATATCTACCTGTACAAACAGTAAAACTAGGTACAATGAGGGTACAACCACTTACGTATGAGTTTCAAGAGAATACTTAGCTGGTGTTCAATCATTATTGTTATGAATCTTATATTTTATAAATCTTAGGGCCCTAGAAGGAATCTATAGTTGAATTCGCGTAGAGCCAAAGTTGTCCAATCTCGGTTAAATAGCAAAATCAGAGGGGTAAGGTCGAAGTAAGTAATTTTAAAACCTATTTACTTCATAAGGTTCACCACGTACTTATATGGATGAGGTGAATTTTGAATCGTCTACAGGATTGAGTTGACCATAAGATACATGAATTCATTCTCAGCTTGATTCATAGATGCTCAGTAAAAGGAAACCTGTCGTGAATGCGCCATTGGAGTATTTTTGTTCTCGTATTTCATAGGAACAAGTGGATAGAGCGAGCATGAAAATGCTAACCTTCCCATAGCATTTTGTTATTGTAGCCAATGACTGCGCAACATTCGCTTTCTATCAAGGATAATTTCTTCATGGAAAATGACAAAAGCTGTCTTCCCACAATACGAAAGTCTGGAAACACATTTTGAGTTTACAGGCGAGAAATACTGGTAGTACAAAAACTATCGATGCCAATGAAAAGGTACCTTTCTTTCCACCAGTCATGTATAATAAGCCAGCCAATCAGACATCAATTGGATGAAAGACAGCATGATGTCAGACCACTGACGCTGAGGAAGGAACAACCTCCAATAGCACATTCCACTGTTCTCTCTTAAAGAGTAACTCAATTTATACTGTCAAAACTACTTGAAAGAACTGTCAGCTAATTGAAAAATGTTGACTGACAGATGGTACAGCATCCATGCTCTAATCCAGGCATTAAAGCAAAAAATCAGTCTCGTTTGAGACACCACACCATGGGACCTAACAAGCTCGAATTAAAAATTAATAAGTAGTACAGAATCATTAGAGAGTTTTTGCTGTCAAAATCTGACAGGCCCCGTTAAGAGACTAGCGCGAGCAACCAAGGATGCTACCCAGTTGAAGGATGAGGCTCATTAACTATGGACAGGGGTGGAAGGGTGGCGCTCATGCCAGGGGGCCTCTAGGAAAGGGTGAAGCTGGATTCACATGGGACGGAAGAGGACGGAAACGGAAAGAAATATCACAATCTGATTGGCTGATTTTCCCTGGTTGAGAATGGTGGCCGCCATCTTGACAGAACCCATCAAAGGAAGACATTTTTATACCACCGTCCGTCTTCCGTCCTTTCTGTGCGCCTGTGTAGTGGTCAGGAATGATAACCACAAGTGGAAGTTGCACTAAGTGTGGCCTACTGTCGATAGTAGCCAACAATCGATTGTTTTGATACAATCGAAGCAATTGAGGAGTTGTGATAATGTATTCCCAGAATCCCAACTGCGAATTTTCTGGAAACTTTGTTCAGCTGGCATTCGTAACAATGAATGAGCATGTGGGTAAATTGAAAATTCCAAGAGCAACATTACTCCTTTGTTGAAAAAAAAAACCATCGAAACTATCGATTGTTGGAAAGAACAATCGATTGTTACAATCGACAATTGGGCACCCCGAGGTTCCACACTTGTGCTTCATTTGTTTGTTGTGCTGTCCTCTTTTTGCTAGTTTTTTCTTCTTTTTTTTCAATACAAAATTAATTTCAAGGAGGAATTGAAATTCAAAACACAGTCAACAGAGGTTACAGATCTGAGAGAGGTCATCATTTTAGAGGCTTCCAGGAGGAAGGTTATCATTCCGCCCTTTCCAACCATCTTCCATGTGAACCTTCCGCCGACACTGGCTACCCCCTCCACTGGTTTTCTCGTCTTTCCATATTTTCCGATTCTGCCCTCTTCCGTCCCATGTGAATCCAACTCAACTGTCTGGGGAACCCTTTCATCGTTGCCTACTGTTGTTGGGAGGCAAATTCATCGTCACCCGCAAACTCCACGGTTCCACGGGCCCTGGTAGTGGCATGCAAAAACTCTCTATTAACTGATAATTAACCCCCTGAGTTGGTGGCCACATGTTTGCAGAAGCATGGAGGAAGATGTTCATACAGCGATGTCATAGGTGCAACGTGAATACCATGTAAATTTATGTTATTCTTCTCAGATAACTTGATCAAGAAAGATTCTGAACAACAAAAATCAACAAATTACAGATCCTGGACAACACTCGATGCAGAAACCAACCATTTCAACTCTTTCTTCAAAGAATGTGCCATCTTTGATAATATTCCTAATACAATTCTGAAGTAGTATGAGACATTTGTATAATATCCTCCGTTAAATCAACAATTGAAAGAATGTTTCTGGAACACATTATATTGTTTATATATATAAATATACATAAAAACAATTCACTTATACGTGAGAATTAACAACATTAAACAACAACTCATCGCCTCTAATTCTTTTCTGAAAATACAATTTATGTGTAGGTTCCTATTATTCATTTCAAAATATACTTTTGAAGCTACCTTAACTTATTAAGTAAATACGTAATCCATAAGGAAAATTTGAAATGAATATAGCGAGAAATGTTTTCATTCTAAACTCGAAACACGAGACCCTCGGTTAGTATTAATTTCTCGGGTCTCTACTCAAATAGTTGGAAATATTGGAGTGCGAGGAGTGTTACTACTTTTACTCCATATTCTATGTACCAACTAGCATAACTAGCTCTAGATAATTATTTTATTCTTTCAGTGAAATACTTCATAGTTCGTTATATAGGTTATACATATATATATTACTTTTTCATCAACAACAATCTCCAGACCGTTTCAACTTGTCTATGTAGATCCAGATACTTACGAATAAAGAACTTAATAAACAGATAACAGTCAACATGGTGCCTAATCATATTCTTTCAGGAAGTTACCTTTAAAACTGTACCCAGTTAGGATTGCTTGGTGTGGTTGCTGCTCCCCTGGAAAGTGAAGCAATTTTCGAATGAACAAATTATAATATTTGACTAATTAAGTTGATACCAAATTATCAGTAGCTAGCGTACATGATTCTGGCTGCTGTCAGACTGCTCAGAGGCACGTCATCTCAGCCACAACTTGCTCTAGGCCAGCAGTTTTGAACTGACTCTGCGGCGCCTTGTGTGGCCAGACCGGTGGGGGGAGTACAAGGAATATCTATCTGCAGACCTTGGCGTCTAGACCCAGAGCGTTCCGTGGGAGGCAGAACATTTACCTAGGCAGCCTAGAGTTTCCTACGAGGGTTTCTTGCAAAGGCAGAGGGTGGCGCCTTGTGGGGCCAGCCGCTTCCTCTGTGGAGCTGGGCTTGTGACAGAGAGGTAGGTAGACGAAAAGAATACTGTTTGATTAACTAGTGAACACTGCATGCAGGGAAGCTTCGGTGTGTTGCTTTTATAGTCTAGGTACCAACGCCTGGAGAGGGTTGAGGGGGGTGACGTTAGTATGACGTGTACCCTGTATACCTCACCCTCACCCCTCTATAGTGAATCATCCCGGAACTTCCCAACATTTTTATTGGAGAACTTGAATAGGTAAGGAGTCATTACAGTAGAACGTTGGCATAATGGCTGAGGCGTCGGGAATGCAGAGGGCTTTCTAAGCTGCAGCCATCTTGATCCGGCCCGTGCAGTCACATTCGGCATTGCTCTTAATTATAGTCCTACTTGCTTTATTAGTAAGTGATTTCTTATAGATCAAATACTAGCCTATTAGCTCTGACTACAATAACTCATTGATTATATGAGAAGATCAAATTTAGTTCATCCTTAGCTCGATCACCTAGTGGCGGAAGCCGGAACTAGAGGGATTGTAGATTGTAGGTGAATCCGCGGATTATTGTGCTATTCCGCGGATTCTGTTCCTAGTCAAAGAGTCCTAGCCCTTTGGTAAGGGCCAGTAGCGGTTTGACTAGGTTTGTGCTGGGAAAAGCCCCCATGGGTGTAGGTGACCCGAGGAGGTGAAATCTGCGATTTGATAGCATTTCGCAATCGAATATTATGTGGGAGGCTTTTTCTTCGGCCTCTCCACACAGCCTGCAGAGGGTTGTATTCTGATTTACCCCAATGTAGTTGAGATGGAATCGGAGTGCAGTAAAGCCCGTTACCAGGCCAACCACTATCCTGACTAACTAGAGGGAAAACTCATTGTTGGAAAAGGGACTACTTTCTCTTTGGGCAAACTGCCTATTCTGGACAGGAAGGTTCAAACAGTACACTCATCATATAAGAAGAGTGAGCATAAACTTGCTTGAGTAATATATAAATCCAGCTATAACTGAGGTCTCATCAAGCTGAGGAAGTACCAGAACTGGATCAAGATTTTTGATGAGCATCAATAGTTGTGTAAGTCCAAATAATCCCAACACTGAATACTGAAGATAATACAATAATACATCAACTGATTATGAAGAAAACAACAGCAGGAAATACTCACGCTTGGCTGGGAGCAGAAGCGAACTCTCCCCAGGATTCGCCTTTGCCGCTGGGAGCAGCATGCGATGGCGATGAGTTGACTGAAGGTGCGGGAGGTGGGGCTATCTTGACACCACCGGGAGGAGGAGGGAGAAGTCCCCCACCAGCGACTTTAGCCTTGGGCTTACTTGAGGATTCAGAACCATCTTTTTTCTGAAAGGGAGAATAATTTATTGGATTATCCATTTTCGTGATTCAGTTTAGTTTCTTTCAGTTGGTTTTGGAAACAGGGAAGCCCATTGACGACAAGGGATCATGTATTATTTACGCGCATTACTCTTCCTGACCATCAATGAAACTACCTACCAAAGAAAAAATGAAGAGAGTTGTGTTTTACAACGTTCAGGTTTGGGAAGGTGTCCCATCATACTGGGCTGCGAACCTATTGACCATCATGCATGAATAGTTTGATGTTCCCTTTGGTGCTGCCATCTATTTCACAATCCACGAACTTTACCATATGGCACAAAATTCATATGATTACCTTAACACTGATTGGAGTTTACCTGCACTTTTCACAGAATACTGCCATGGGAAATTGTAACTGTTACGTGTAGGTGGAACATTATTAAAGACGAGAAATTCCTGGAAAGACACAATTCTAACGTAACCCAACCCTTGAAAAATTACCCTAATTTCCACAGAGCACCTACCCTAACCATTTATCCTACCACTACACAATGGTTGGCATTCAAAGAACAAAAGACGTAAGCGTGACTTCAACTTCGACTTCAGTACCAAACGGGAGTTTGGCAAGTGTGGAACCACAACAATTACTGACTTTATCTACTGCCAGCTGAAGGTGGCCATCAACTAGGTGGACATCACTGCGCGGGCGAGTCGGAATTTCTTTACTCTCGTCGCTCTGCAAACTTCTGGAGAGCGGCTCGATGAACCACCCAAAACACTTCAAACTATTGGATGAAACTAGAAGCAAATAACTTTCGACCTCGGCCACATTCGTCAATGCTTGTGCTTCCTCGGTCTCTGTTTGATGAATAGCTGTTAATTATGTTGCCTTCAAAACAAGATAATAAATGTTCACCAACAGTTTTAGCATGGAACATGCTTCAGCCTTGGACTAACCACCCGAAACTCGTTGGTTTACTAGAGAGAACCGACCACTTCAAAGGCTCATTCCTACCTCCAAATATTGGAAGAAGTCGAGATAGAAGGTAAACCACCGAAACTTGTTGGCTCCCTCGAGAGAAACGACCACTTCAAAGGCTCATTCCTAACTCTAAATCTTGGAAGAAGTAAAGATAGAAGGTTAAAAACACCGAAACTTGTAGGTTTGGTCGGGAGAAACGAACTCTTCACAGGCTGATTTTCACTTTCGAATGTTTGAAAAAGTCGAGATATAAGGTTAAAATCACCGAAACGAGAGAAACGAGCACTTCAAATGCTTTTTTTCACCTTCGAATGTTTGAAAAAGTCGAGAATGAACGATGAAATCACCTCAACTTATTGGTTTAGTCGAGAGAAACGACCACTTCCAAGGCTTTTTTTCACCTTCGAATGTTTAAAAAAGTCGTGAATGAACGTTGAAATCACCGAAACTTGTTGGTTTACTCGAGAGAAACGAGCACTTCAAAGGCTTGTTTTCACCTTCGAATGTTTGAAAAAGTCGAGATAGAAGGTTAAAATCACCGAAACTTGTAGGTTTACTCGAGAGAAACGAGCACTTCAAAGGCTTGTTTTCACCTTCGAATGTACGAAAAAGTCGAGATAGAAGGTTAAAATCACCGAAACTTGTTGGTTTACTAGAGAGAAACGACCACTTCAAAGGCTCATTTCTACCACCAATTCACGGAAAAATGAAATCCAGCTTTTACACTGGACGAACCACAGGATTTTAGAATCGTGCGTCGCGCTGCACTGTCAATCTAGTGAACTTTAAGTTGCCCAAACTTCAGAAAATCCTCTTACTGTATCTAATCAGACTGTATTTGCTGTAATGGCAAAACATAGACTGCATGTTGGTAAACACAGAACTTCCAGAGTGAAAACATCAGAACTTAAATTTCGTGACCCGTAATCATGGTACACAACTACATATGTATACAGGGTGTCCCCGAAAACGTCCCCCCCCCCCCCCCTGCTAAAATCGTCCAGGTAGTGCTAAACAAGAAATTTTTTTTTTGAATCTTCATGATTTTTCCCAAGGATCTCAAATATGACCACGGTGCGCATTGCGCACGTGCGCAACGCACACCAACTTCGTTTTTTCAAATGAGACCCCCCAATTTTTATTGCAGATTCGGATTCTGCGTGAAATTTCATGAACATTTCACCCCTCAACCGATTTTTTTTGTAGCGCGCAACCCGCTCAGTGCGCGCTCAAAGATGCGCAACCGCAAGGTTGTGTCAAAATGTGCATGTACGAGGTACCTAAGTGTGACACATGATATTTTAGTATTTTTTTACGCTGAATCACGTGGTGATGTAAGTTTCTTGATTTTACTGCATTTTTACCAAATTATCGACGAAAAATGAACTTTTTTAAAAGGAAAATTGCATTTTTACTCATTAAGCATCTTCTGTGCCCATCCGTTAACTTCATCCTTGTTAATGAATTGTGGGACATGTTGGAATTTATGTTTTGACATTTTAAAAAAACTCTCCAATCGCACGTAATTTATTGCAGTATTCTAAAGAACCTTGCTTCATAGCTACCGATATGTAGCTATGATTTTGTTTACTGGTATCCGCGTTGCATTTTTTGTGATAAAAAAAAGTGCCGCGAAAAATTCCTTGACCCCCAGCCAAAAGACATATCCATGTCAAAACGATTGTTTATCACACTGGACTCTTCACTAGTAATTTCACAAGGACCCTCTACTTGTAATTTCTCGTGAAAAAACAGTCCTGTCTACTTGAAAATCTCTTTTCGATTATCTCGGAAAAAAAGTTTTCAAGTAGACAGGGTGGTTTTGCCCTTAAAACATGCAATTTTCCTTTTTTAAAAGTTCATTTTTCGTCGATAATTTGATAAAAATGCAGTAAAATCAAGACACTAACGTCACCACGTGATTCAGCGTAAAAAAATACTAAAATATCATGTGTCACACTTAGGTACTTCGTACATGCACATTTTGACACAACCTTGCGGTTGCGCATCTTTGAGCGCGCACTGAGCGGGTTGCGCGCTACAAAAAAAAAATCGGTTGAGGGGTGAAATGTTCATGAAATTTTACGTAGAATCCGAATCTGCAATAAAAATTGGGGGGTCTCATTTGAAAAAACGAAGTTGGTGTGCGTTGCGCACGATTGCGCACGTGCGGAATGCGCACCGTGGTCATATTTGAGATCCTTGGAAAAAATCATGAAGATTCAAAAAAATTTTTTTTGTTTACAACTACCAGGACGATTTTAGCAGGGGGGGGGGGGAACGTTTTCGGGGACACCCTGTATAATTTTTTTTTGCACAAATTTCAATCCAGTGAACAAGACATTACTGGGCTTCAAAAAGCACAATATCGTGGACCCCTACAAACTTACCGTGATTTTCATGTTGATTTTTATAGTTTCTCCCTCCTTGAATCTCAGGTCCAACTCAGGTTTTGGAACGTCTTTCTCTTTCTCGATCTCTTCCGATTTCTTCAACCAGTTGAAATGATCTTGAAGGGCAACATTCAGATCGAAACTGTCTGACCGATCAGAGAACCCAACGCCAATGAAAGCTGATCGACCTGCTCGCAATAAGATTAATGAAGAATTATGGTGAACATGATGAATTAATAAAACAAATAAATCACGCTCAAGTTTTAAAAATTCTCTTAAAACAGTGCTGGACATCAGGAAGTTTCTGAATCTGAACGCGGATGAATTCATCCAGAGTTGAAGAGTTTTCTTTCAAATAGGCTTATATCCATTTTTTACACTTTTGGTTTTTTTCACGTATTCTGAATCTCTGGGATAAGGCCCATCACCTCACGAGTTGAATTCCTTCCGAAACCCGCTTTAAAAGCTTGCTAAAAATCGGAGTTTCCAACAAAACGGCTTAAGTATATCCATCTCGTTGTTTTCAATAAACACTTTTGCTTCCGAGTCTACCAAGGTAGCGGAAGCTTTGTTTTCACTTTTCAAGGACGAAAAAAAAAAGTTTTCCAAAATCAAAATTTCCACTCGCGTTTTGCGTTTTAGACCTTTCTGAACAATTTTGGTTCCGTGTCTGTGTGTCTGTCCGTCTGTCATGATTTCCTTGTAATGCGCATAACTATACGAAGTTATTGTCCGATTTCTATGAAATTTTCAGGGATTGTGCGGGTTGGTGTGTAGACGGTCCCCTATGAAAATCATCATCCCCGGACTAATAGTAGCCTCTGCGCATGCGCAAACGTGAATTTCATTGTAACAGCCATAACTTCCACATTTTCCACTCGATTTCAATGAAATTTTCAGGGATTATGTGGATTAGGCTGTAGATGGTCCCCTATGAAAATCATCGTCCCCGGACTGATATAAGCGACTGCGCATGCGCAAACGAGAATTCCTTGTAGCAGCCAAAACTTCCACATTTTCAATCCGATTTCAATGAAATTTTCAGGGATGTTACAGATTAGTATTTAGATGATCCCCTATGAAAATCACCACCTTCGGACTGATAGTAGCCATTGCGCATGCGCAAACGTGAATTTCCTTGTAACGGCCATAATTTCTACATTTTCCATCCGATTTCAATGAAATTTTCAGGAATGTTACAGAGTAGTGTTTAGATGGTCCCCTATGAAAATCACAGAGAATTGTTTTTCATAGAGAGATTCATTCATAGAGGGATGTTCTCCTGTAAGAGTCTCAAATCTCATTGTTTGAAGGTCATCGGTAGGTCAGAGGATGAAGTCTTGATTTGAATCCCTATGGTCGCGGGTTCGAAACCCAGCCGAGGCTAGGTATTTTTTGATCCAATCACTTACATTTTTCATCCGAATTTGATGAAATTTTCTGGGATTGTCCAGATTAGCGTGTAGATGGTCCCCTATGAGGGTAGTGAAAGGTACTTAGAGATTGGTGTTTTGAGATTAACTACTATGCATCGGATCATCTATATAATCGGGTTATGGATACGAGGAAGCTATGTGCCACACCCAATTGGCAGACGTTTTTTTGCTTCCGAGTCTACCAAGATACGGAAGCTTTGTTTTCACTTTTAAAGGTTGAAAAAAAGTTGGGTGTAGTTCGTTATCCGCCCCCATTTTGTTCTCTCTTTTGCAAGCACACCCGACCACCTTTTTCTTTTTTGAGGAGTGTTCCGTAAACAAGATTTCATCTTCTTGAGCACAATCGTGACGAATTATAATTTTTGATTGGTTAAGATTGGGAAATTAGGAGTTGAAAAAAGTGGGGGCGAATACCGAACTATTTCTCTAGTGAAAAAGTTCGGTATGCGCCCCCACATAGTTAACAATGGAAAACACAACATTTTTGGTTTAAATAACTAAGAAGTAAGAGTAGAGTAAGTAAGAAGTAGAGTAACTAACTGAGAACGCAATTGAAATAAAGAAGTCCCTCCCCATTCCCAATTGGCACGATTTTAGAACAGAACGTCTTTCGCTTCAAGACCTTATGACGACTCACCCTATAGCTTCTCGAACGTTTACTACGATCGGAAGTGATTTCACCGCTACAGTCAACATTGTTTTTATTTTATTTATGAGCATCGCATCTCAACCTCTCAACTTTCGATCAAAGTTATTCTCTGCCTCACCAGTTATCTCTCCCAAGAAAACGTCCCAGGCCGAATCAATGCAATTCGGTCGTGGGGGCGGTTATCGAACTTTTTTTCTAGGGAAATAGTTCGGTATACGCCCCCAACTTTTTCAATGTCTAGTTTCATTGCTTGGAGTATTTGAAAACATAAGTGCGGTATATTATTCATACAGTACATGAAATCTAGTTTACGGAACACTCCTCAAAATTGAAAAAGGAGGTCGGGTGTGCTTGCAAAAGAGAGAACAAAATGGGGGCGGATAACGAACTACACCCAAAAAGTTCTCCAAAATCGAAATTTCCACTCGTGTTTTACGTTTCAGACCTTTTTGAACAATTTTGGTTCCGTTTCTGTCTGTCAAGAAATCCTTGTAACCGGCATAACTATACGAAGTTATTGTCCGATTTCAATGAAATTTTCAGGGATTGTGAGGGTTGGGGTGTAGATGGTCCCCTATGAAAATCATTACCCCTGGACCGATAGTAGCAGCTGCACAAACGCAAACGTGAATTCCTTCCAACAGCCATAACTTCCACATTTTTCATCCGATTTCAATGAAATTTTCAGGGATTATGCGGATTAGGTTGTAGATGACCCGCAATGAGAATCGAGGCCTTAAACTTGACGGTAGCCTCTGCGCATGCGCAAACGTAAAATCCTTGTAACAGCCATAACACTTACATTTCTCATCCGAATTTGATAAAATTCTAGTATTGTTCAGATTGGCGAGTAGATGGTCCCCTATGAGGGTAGTTGAAGGTTCTTAAAAATCATGTTTAGAGGTTAACTACTATGCATCGGATCATCTATACAATCGGGTTATGGATACGAGGAAGCTATGAGCCACACCCACTTGGCAGACTTTTTTTAAAATTCGGTTTTCGGATTCTAATCTTGAAACGTAAGCCATCAAATTTTGAGGGGGGTGTTAGAATATATTTTCTTGCTGGATTCCGAAGGTTCATTACTGAAAATAACAGATAAACAAATAAAAAAATTAATCACACAAGCATTCCAAAATTTCGGAATTTGGTTTTACAATCAAAAGTACCACGATTTGGAAAATTTGGGAGCCCTAAAACAGCTTCCTTCGCCATGAAATTAGTTTTTCTCAATTTCCCACAAAACATTCGAAGTGGATATAAGCCCGTTTGAGAGAAAAATCCTCAGTTACAAGGGGCTTTGGATGCTACAGATACCAACTGAACCAAACAGTGTATTTTCATGACAAGCGCATTTATAAATTCATGGTTACAATACCATTTTCCCAACGTTAAAGTCGGTCCACGAATAACATGCGTGCCATGCGGTTAATAACTAACCAAGCCGCGATATACTATATTGCTTCGATGCTACTGAGACTGATATGTTAGAGGTGTGTCGGTTCAGCTGTACCGGGACTGTGGAAATGAGTCTCAGGTTGGAACGGTTCCACGCAGTGACAAAAACTCGACCCTTACCGGTCCAGTTCCACCTGGACTGACAATTTGCCCCAGTGCTACCGTAGAATAGGAACCACCTTTTCACAAGCGCAGAAACCCAAAAATTGAAATATTCCAGAGAATCGGTTAATTCGTTTTTGTGCGTTATTATTTTCGGTCGTTCTTTCCACACTACTGGCAGTTCAGACATGATCAATAGAGGAGGAATGGAGGGTTTCAGAGTGTTAAATATCAAATTCCAAAGTACAACAAAAGTGGTCGAAGTGAAGAGAAAGTATGTTAGTGAAAAACTGGCAGCAATAGATATAACGGGGAAGTAGACGGGGAAATAGACACCAGAGGTGAAAAGTAAGCGAACAAAAAAGGGGACAATAGGTACTAGGAAGTGATTTACTTCCAGATTGCGTCATAACAATTGAATAACCCACAGACAGCTTTCACTTTTGACAGCGTGCTTTTGACTATGAGGTACCTACATCAGTTACTACCAGGTGTCTATATCAATATCTGTATTGTGATTGTGAACACACCACCTGTGAGAAGGCAAAATGGCACGACGATTAAATTTGAGTCCACTGATAAGATATCACAGACAGAAGGCGTCAACGCAGATGACAGGCCACGTATCACATAAACAAAGGCATTTGAAATTGTAGTGGTCAAGCTATTTTCCCATCTATCAGGGACAAAGCAAAATAATAAAAACGCAGGGCTCACCATTGTCATCTTGGATCCTAAGAACGAAATAACGGGATGAATCGGAGACTGGTTCGATAGCAACCCCTGGATACTTGTCAATAGGGCACTTGGCGAAGAGCTCTCCAGAATTTTTGTCCTCAAGTTTCAAAACACATTCAGTATCTTTGTAGACCAGCCTCATCCTCCCCGTCCATTGGGGGTCGTTGAGGTTCCAATCGGCAGCCCTGAGCCGTGAAATTTGTTAGTAAAACTGAGAAAAAATCGAGGGAAAATAGTTTTCAAGTCGCAAAACAGTCGACTTACTTGTGTCCGCGATTGGTCGTCATGGGAGGAACTTTGAAGACGAAAACTTCGTTTTTCACGAGGAGGACGCTCTCGTACGAATCCATGGTGCGAAATCACTTTTTCCTGCGACAACAGAACCGTGCAGTCGATTTGAATTGATCAGAATAATCAACAATAGTCCAGGAATTAGAGTTATTTCAGAATTCAGTTCAAGAACAATTTGACGAGTTGAGCTGGTTTCCCGAATCACACAGTGTTGTCAAGTTAGATAAACCCGATTTGAAAAATAAAAATTAGAAAATTGATCAAAAATCATATTTTAATTTTTTATATTTCGAAAACGAGAAAATTCTTAAAAAGAATGAAGAAATTAATATTTTTAATAATAATCATTGCAATTTGTCTGATCTTCCATTCATAGAAGTTGGAAATTGCTACTTCCATGATGTGAGGGCTTGATATGGAAGTAGCAGTGTATGGAAGTGTGTAGAGTGTATGGAAGTTCTGCAGCTTAAACTTTAAGCTTATATTTTATATGCCTACTTACATAAATAAATTTAATGATGCATCTTGTTTCACATGTTTCGTTAATATCTTGTTTTGATTTTTTTTACAATGTTCAAAACGAAGAAATTTGAGACAATTTTGAACTATGCTGTCAAGTAGTGTTCCCTCAACACTGAGCCGTCAGCAACTAGAGCAGAAACATGGCCGGTCCATGTCCAATGAATCGTTTCATCTCAGACAAAAATGTAATAATTTTGAAGAAAATAGCGTTTTATAAACTTTTGTAGGTAGTGGTGACTTTCCTAAGATGCGTACCATTTCAAGTGACCAAGAGCCATACGATTTTGACGGCCAGTCGCAATTGCTTTCGCCCAATTCATCGATCTTTCTCAGGAGGTAGGTATGTCAAGATTACACACCCACTTTATTTATATAACGGAAATTGTCATCGTCCTTATTAGACGTCTGTGACACTTGTCCACCTGTTTTATTGATACTAATCTGGCTTGAAGCGATCAGTCTCATTCTCCTGGATAGCTTCAAAATTGCCAACGATGACCGGGCTTTCCTGGTGATTTTCCGAGTGACATGTCATATTATAACATGTCTAGTTGGAATCAAAACCAATGGAATTTAAATTCAGTGTGACATATGTTATTTATCAATTTAGCCGATGGTTATCTGGAATAATTCGACCTAAACCTGAGTCATTTGAATTGTTTTCAGGAACGAAATAAATCAAGACCACCCAGTGCACTGGTAGGTAGGGTAAATGCGCCAGTAGTCGGACACCTAACTACATCGATGACTTTGACAGTTCATAAAAATTTAACCGTTCAGAAACCCTACTTTCTTTTTGCTCTACAACCTCATGACAGGGCTAAAGAATAAGAGCCATAAGTTAGAATCGTTAAAAATAAATTCAAAAAATGGTTTCAGTGAATTTTAGAAGAAAACCCCCAAACCCCAGTCGGCGGACACGTTTTTCCTAATGCCGGACATTTGGGAGCCAGTAGACGGACAGTTCACGAGGAATTCAGGTTTTGTGAAAAAAAGAATGGTCATTCAAAAGAAATAGGTGTAATTATTTTTTTTTTTTTTAGTTCGGAAACCCCGAAAATTAAATCACAACCAACCTACAGAGGTGGGTATAACATCACAACAATATTCAGTTGGTAAGTAACTACCTACCAAATGAATAACCAGTTAGTATCTGGATCTGGAACCACCAAACATAAGTTTCTTAAATCTAAAATCAATCTTTTTCAGACTTTCTCTTTGTTCTCATCTTTTCTATACTTATTTATCAATAGATATCATCAATGGACACTGTAATTATCACCAATTTTTCTCTTCTTTTGCACTGGTTTTGGTTCATCGGTTTCAATAATGAACCCTTGAAATCGACCAAGAAAAAATTGTTTAACACCCCCTCAAAATTTGTTGGTTCACGTTTCAAGGTACGTAGAATCCAAAAATCGAATAAAAATTTGGCCGTCCGCGGCGCTTTCCCCACTTAGAATTGACCGATTTTGATGAAATTTGGTATGTAGGCTCCATTTGGGGTCTAGTTGTGCCCCAAAGATTTTGGTTGATGTAAGTCATTTCCAAGGGTCAAAAAATGAATGTTGAAATTTTGAAAACGCCCTAACTCAAAAAATTTTGTTATAAAGGTATTGTTTTTCCTTCAATTTAAGATTCTAAAGAATTTTTATAATTTTTTGAGACCACGCGGAGCTCTGTAGAACAAACCATTCGCTCCCTACGATAATTTAAGGGTGGGACGTACGATAAATCAGAAACACGTTTAATTCAGAAAAAGGCTGAACGTTACTAGGTCCATTTCATAGGTAAATGAGGGTGTCCGTTTACTGGATTTTTCAAGTTTTTGGTCCATACCAGTAGACGGACACTTTGTCCGCCTACTGAAAGTTGGGTGTTTTGCAGCTCCAGTAGACGGACAAGGCCATTTTCAAGTGATTATTTACGAAATCGCCTGTTACACCAATTCCACGTCTTCAGATGAATAACAACACACTAATGAAATGAGATTCATTGAATTGAAACGAAAAATGTGATTTCCATGCCTTATTTCCTCAGAGCACCTCCACAACCAAACAGATAACTCCATCAAGGGTTTTCAGTATAAGCATTGTTGCACCACTTTTGTCAATTTCTCAACATTAACAGCTACGCTTTTTGGAGGTTGGTAGACTTGTTCCTAGCAAAGAGAAGGTTTGTGAAGGAAAGGACTTAGGCACAATCGCCCCAACAAACTCTGGACCATACCAGGGGAAAACTGCACCAGTGTCCGTCTACTGGGCCTGTCCGTTAATAGGCTCATCTACCCTATTCGTGGTGTGAAACAACTTTTGGTTGTATTTAATTCTTTCATCAAAGTCACACTTAGATCATAGGTAGTTCGCTACTAATCATATCAGAAACACCTAAGTAGGTATCTCTTGGATACAGGACGTCATGGACGCACTTAGGCTGTGCCATAATTTTGATCTCATCCATATTCAAAAGATGCATCCCATTAGCGAGTGCCTTTTGGGCTCAAATGTTTGAATGTTGAAAGGAGAAAAAACATAATAAAGTCTATAATTCCCTGTTTATTTTAAATTTACATTTACTATAATGAGACAATAATAATTTACATGTTAAATATTACAATGCATAAATATTTACAATAATGAAATAACTATCTGTTGTGTCCTTGGTGATGTTGAAGATTCGCTCCCATGTTGCAAGTTGAATCGCAATACGTTTGAGTAACACGAACGGGAAAATAATTCATACACCAAACTCCCGAGAATGTCGAGATCAGTAGGAGATGGTGTTATGTGCTATGAATGGGCCTTGCAAGACAATCAAAACGAACGTAATTAGCACACTTTAAAAAAAATGGAGCTAGGGTAAAACACCCAATTTTCGGCACCCTTAAGGGAATTTTTGAGATAATTTGTCGTGCCATAAATTTAAAGAGGGTCTCTCAACTTTATCTCCGCTACGGTTTTACTCTTCAGGGTCCTTGGATACGTTATTAATAAGTTAATTTCAGATAATAAACTCGATCATTTTGTTGATAATGGAAATGTTAGAAAAAGCTGCACGATCCAGTTTTAGGCACCATTTTTTCCTGTTTTCGGCACCCCAAAGAGTCAGTTCTTGGCATCTCTCAATTGAGTTTTCGGCACCTCAAGGGACGAGTATTCGGCATCTCATGAATATTGATGTTAGGCAGGTATGTGAAGAATCGACCAATTCAAATAAACAAGAAGCATTATTATTTTCTACGTTAGGGTCGATACGACTCGGGTTGGGTCCTCTTAAAGTAAAAGGCTCTTGGATTTTTTCGTACCTACCCCCTTTTTCCTTCCAGCCTGCTGGCAGACGTTTTCGATTAATAGTGCCTGAAGCAGATGAAAGAGAGGTTGATAAAACTGATAAAAAAATGTTATACCCGCATGTATGAATACTACACTAGAGAATATAAGGTAAATATGAAGTATTAGTATAGTACATAAGATTGTTGAACTGTCTTAAATTTTATTTTATATTACACTGTTAAAGTCTGTTCCATTTCATAGTTAATTAAGTTCGTTGTTTTGTTTTATGAATATTTTTAGCCTGAAGATGCAGACAAGCTGTTCTGTGAAACTGTTGCTAATTAAAAACGAAAAAATCCAAGAGCCTTTTACTTTAAGAGGACCCAACCCGAGTCGTATCGACCCTAACGTAGCTACGTTCATCAAAGACTCAGAAATTCACAACAATTATTATTTTCACTAATAATTTTGTAAAATGTTTACAATCGAAAGAGGTAACATGAATGTATTGTATAAAGGCACCTTATAATCACAGCTCTAAGTTTCTATAAAAACCAAGTCCCCTATAACCCCCCCCCCCCCTATAAACCTTGTTGTCTTCTTAATTGCTATTAGGAACTTCAAAAATGAGAATTTCATCTTACCTACCAAATGATAACAGTAGTGTGTCTGGTCACATAAGACATAAAAGACGGTAAGAGCAATAGGTATTGAAGACTAGAAAAATGAGTTGGTAATAGGGACCTGGCGTAATCTAAAAGTTTTCGACTTCAAATGTTCAAATCCTTCAAACGAAAAACCGCGAGGGTGTGCCGAAAACTGAGTGTTTTACCCTAGTAATTATTGCAAAAGCTCCACAATTTTATAAAGACAAATTTCTGAAAACTTTCTACATCGAAGTAGATTGTAGTCTATTCTAAATTCATTCCTGGAGTTCAACATATTCCGTATACAGGGTGTCTACACTTAAGATGGGCATAATTTAGGGATTCGATTCTACAAGGTATTTCCAAAAAAAAAAAAAAAGTCCCTCAACCCACTCAAAATGCCTTTTATTTCTCGTTTTCGACCCTACGTCGTCTGTCATAACTCCTGTTTTTTACCAAGTAAATTCAAATTCGAGGACATCGTTGGAGAGAGCGTTAAATTTCCAAGCTACCTTGTTCAAAACCAAAATTTTTCAGCCATAAACCATTTCTAGAAAATCAATTCAAAAAGCGAACTTCAAATTTTTTTCGAAATATGACTTTCTAAATCGAATTTTCACTATGAATCCTTGGCTATTTCGATGGGCGCTCTTCGGAAAAAACCATGTTCAAATTGTCAGCTTTCCAACGGTCAATCAATTTTTCTTTTTCAAATTCAAATTGGAAGAGTAAATCAAATTTGAATGCTAAAAAACGTGTGTTTTACAAGAAAATCCAGTGTTATAAGCGGTTTATGGTCCCCCTCGATCTCAAGATGGCTTGGCGATTTTGGTATCATTTCCTATGTACTTAATGTTTCACGCTGAATCCAATGGCGATACTTCCGAATAATTCTGACTGCTAGAAAGTGGATTTTTCGAAGAAAACCTTCATTTTTCGTACATAAAATACGCATTATTCGTAGATATGGTATTGAGCCTAAACTAACACCTTTCTACTAAATAAAAACATCAAATTTCTAGCTGATTGATGTTTTTATTGAGTAGAAAGGTGTTACTTTAGGCTCACTACCATATCTACGAATAATGCGTATTTTATGTACGAAAAACGAAGGTTTTCTCCGAAAAATTCACTTTCTTGCTGTCAGAATTATTCAAAAGTATCACCATTGGATTCAGCGTGAAAAATTACATAG
This sequence comes from Apolygus lucorum, assembly GCA_009739505.2. Lineage (NCBI taxonomy): Eukaryota > Metazoa > Arthropoda > Insecta > Hemiptera > Miridae > Apolygus > Apolygus lucorum. Next base: position 60,210,451 of record CM019180.2, read on the forward strand.
GAAATGATACCAATTTCGTCTATTCATCTTGAGATCGAACACCGCTTAAAACGCTGGATTTTCTAGTAAGACGTTTTCTTGCATTCAAACTTGATTTACTCTTCCAATTTGATTTTTTTTTTTTTTTTTTAACTTGATAGACCGTTGGAAATCTGACAATTTGAGCATGTTTTTTCCGAAGAGTGCCCATCGAAATGGGCACGAATTTAGAGTGAAACCTGGTCAAGAAAAGTCGAGTTTCGAAAAAAATTTAAAGTTTGCTTTTTGACTTGATTTTTGGAACTATTTTATGGCGGAAAATTTTTGCTATTGCACTAGGCAGCTTAGGAATTTAACGCTCTTTCCATCGGTGTAGTTAGATTTGAATTTGCATGAGAAATAAGGGAGTTATGACCATATCAGTGCCATAAGGTCGAAAACGCGAAAAAAAACTTTAAAGTGAAAGAAAGGGATTTTGAGTGGGTTAAAACAAAATTGTTGAGAGACATTTTTTGTTGGAAATACCTTGTAGAATTGAACCCTGAAGTTATGTCCATCTCAAGTGTAGACACCCTGAATAATTTATGCATAAATTTAGGGCTTTCCATCGAATAGCTGGCCATACACGAGCAGATAAATTTGACCGATCTGCTCTGGCAGATACAGTTAACGATTTCAGTGAGCGATGAGATCGGTCGTAGCCCATTAACGTATTTCAATGAGGAATTTCACCATGTCGGAATTTCCTATTTTTGACCCCAAAATCGGATTCAGCACCTCGAAAAACCCCCTAAGGCAAACTTTCAGCCCGAACTTCCTAATTTACAAATAAACAAAACAGTGTAGAAAATACTAATGTTTAAAAAAAACGGGAAAATGACGTCATCCTGGAATAGTTCATTTATGGCCGCTTGAAGCGCTGAGATCGAGAAATCTATAGTCCCCAGATGCAAAATTTCACGAAACAGTAAAGTTCGAAATCGAAAAACTGAAGAAAAAAAAATAGAAAAAGCGAGATGGGGAAAATTAAGTTTCCTCTGTTTTTGTTTGACAACTTTTCTCTTAGAAAACACGATTTCATCGTCCCAATGGGCAACACTGGGAGGAGACCACGATCCAAACAGCCCAATCAGCGAGCGTTCCCGCTTCACGTCCGTTTTCCCGGTTAGTTTTGAAATCAAAAATTATGATTGTCTCCCAAAAATAACAGGAGTCTTATTTTCCGAAATCAGCCCGATTTTCATCTATCCCACACCATTAACTATTCAGGAATAATGCAAACAGAATTCGGTGAAATTCCTCATTATTGGCAAGCCAGGATCTGTCACCCGATCATATCTGCTCGTTAGTGGACCAAATCTGGCAGATTTGGGTCTGACGTAGATCTGTCACCGACTTAGATCTTGCAGATCTGGATTATCGGTCAGAACCGAAAATTTCCGAGATCGGTGGCAGATTTGAGGTAGTTGTCGCGATAACCCCCTATATTTTCCATCTCTCGTCATGGGCTAGGTACGTTTTTTAAAAGACAAACGAAAATTCGCTGCTTTTGCGGGGGGTGTGTTTGTATTTACCCATGAAATGTAAACAAAAAACGCACAAGTTGGGTGAAGTCGTGGGTAGAGCGGAGAACCCTACAAGAAGGGCACACGCAGTTGAAAACATTTTCAAAACGCCCTATCTCGAACATTTTCGATGTACAGGGATGGTTTTTTTCATTAATTTAAAATGGAGAGGATTTTCAAGAATTTTTGACGGGGCCAATCCAGTCTGACGGATCTGTGTTTCACAGATATCGTTCGCAAAAAGTCCGTACGTTAGGGGGCAAAGGGCAGACCAAATCTGCCGGATCTTCACCCACCGAGATCTTCAGCCGATCTTAGTTCGTTGTCGCCCACTAACCCACAAATTTTCCCACCGATATCGCTCAGAAACCTTAGATCTGCCGCCGATATCTGCTCGTGTATGGCCAGCTAATGATGAACGATTTTTCTAAGAACACGAATGACGAAGATAAGGGGTCTGTTCGGAGAGGCAGTCCTGAACGGTTTGGAGGGGATTGAAGGGGTCCATTCGCCTCTATCCCCTCCCCTTTTCAGCTCCGGTTTAGTTCCGGATTGCCTCTCCGAACAGAGAACGTCACGAGAGTCGCTCACGAAAATTTTTAATGATTTCTACTTACAACCAAGTCGTTGCTACGGAACTTTGAGTCTATTCGGAGAGGCAGTCCTGAACGGTTCGGAGTGGGTCCATTCGCCTCTATCCCCTCCCCTTTTCAGCTCCGGTTTAGTTCCGGATAGAAATCATTAAAAACTTTCGTGAGCAATTCTCGTGACGTTTTTTTTTGTTTACGTGCCGAAGTAAAGTCAATGGGGAATTTGCCTCACATTTTTTTTTCTTTTCGAATGAGGGTTTATTTTTATGGAATAAAACCATAGTGAGCTGCTCGAAAACGCATCCAAAAAATTTAGAGAATTTAAGGAAGATGGAAATTTTAAATGTGGTGGCTATGTGTAAGAGGCAGCCATGTTTGAAACGTAACGGATATTCTACCAATCTGACTTCAAAGGAGGTTCTGTGGCGCTTACCACAGAAGCGGAACATACACGAACTTATAGCTTACAAGTAGTGCGCACAAGAGTGCGCCGCGAACTGGCAGGAAGAACCCAGACACAAAAGTGACCAAAAGAAACAATATTACTCACTTTTTTACAATACGAATCTACCAACTAGTTTATCAAGCATTATTAGTCTTCATCTTCTCTTATTTAGTTTCAAGATTTGAATCACATTATTCGAGTAGCCATTTCACTGGATCGTTTTGTGTGGCGGTGCTAGAACTCTGTCTGTTGTCGGAGTTGTTTTCGCGTCGTTTTTTTTTTCGTATGACGTCAACCCAGTTGCCGTTAGGGAGTTACTGAGGAAGAAACGCAAAGCAAGGAAGAGATGGCAAGTTACTCGGTTCCCTGGAGATAAAACAGAACTTAACAGATTATCAAAAAAATTGGGCACACTTATCGATGAAATAGAGCAAGAAACACTATCAAGAAAAATTCTAAGTCTAACGGCAGATACAACTACGGATTACTCTCTGTACAAAGCAGCTAAAGGCACGGAAACGTCGAGAAAACCTCTAGGACCCATCAGGGTTGGGAACAACTGGGCGAGAAACGCAAAAGAGAAAGTGACAATATTTGCGAACTATCTCTCCCAGACCTTCTCCCCCCTGCTACAGCAGTCACCGAGCGAAGAAGTTCTGAATGAACCCCACAGAATGGATAGTATTCCAATTAAACCTGTGAAATTTAGCGAACTCGCTAATTGCGTCAAACATGAGATAAAAACCAGAAAAGCGCCAGGATATGACCTGATCACTGGTCAAGTGTTAAAAGAACTTCCGGAGATAGGATTGCGTAAGCTACTACACCTCATAAATGCAGCGTTTCGATTATATCATGTTCCGCAATCTTGGAAAATTGCTGAAGTGATCATGATATTGAAACCAGGCAAAGAACCTTCGGACGTCAAGTCCTATAGACCAATTTCACTGCTTCCGGTTCTCTCCAAGCTGTTTGAGAAGCTACTAAAGAAAAGACTCATAAACATAATAGAAGAAAGGAATTTAATTCCACAACACCAGTTTGGTTTTAGAACAAAACATTCAACGATTGAACAAGTCCATAGGATAACAGATGTAATTGAAAATGCACTGGAAAATAAACAAGTGTGTAGTGCTGTATTTCTTGATGTGTCACAAGCTTTCGATAAAGTGTGGCACGATGGACTAAACAACAAACTGCAAGGGATGTTGCCTAATCAATATTGCCAAATTCTGGAATCTTACCTCAGCAATAGATACTTCAGAATTAAAAACGAAGATGAATACTCAAATCTCAACAAAATTAGAGCAGGTGTCCCGCAGGGAAGTGTTCTTGGACCCCTCCTTTACTTGCTATATACACATGATGTTCCTCGCACATTGGGAACAACTATAGCCACATTCGCAGACGATACAGCTGTTTTGGCAGTTGCAGACACAGTTGAAACCTCTACAGTAAAGCTACAGGAAGCTACGAATGCTATTGGAGATTGGACTCGAAAATGGCGCCTCAAATTAAACGAAACCAAATCCACTCATGTGAACTTCACCAACAAAAAAATTACAAATAAGCCGCTGATATTGAATCAATGCACAGTCCCATATTCCAACTCAGCTAAGTATCTGGGAATGACACTAGATGCGAAGCTGAAGTGGAAAGAACACGTCAAAAAGAAAAAGGAACAGCTAACAATCAAATTCAGAAAACTGTATTGGCTCCTGGGCCGACATTCACAACTTAGCTTACACAACAAAGTGCTGTTATACAAAACAGTACTTATGCCAATTTGGACCTATGGTATACAGCTATGGGGATGCACAGCTAAAAGTAACATGAAAATTATTCAAACGTTTCAAAATAAGATACTGAGGAGTATTGTGAATGCTCCGTGGTACATTCGTAATGATGACCTCCACAAGGACCTCAAAATTGAGACTATTAGCGAGATAGCAAAAAGATACGCGAGAAACTACGAAAAGAGGCTTCACGCACACACAAACCCAGAAGCCATCCAGCTTCTGGACAACACTCATGAAATCCGACGTCTAAAAAGGATCAAGCCACTGGACCTTGGATGCTGAAGTGTAACTTTAATGTAGTGAAAGTCATTGGACTAACACTTGCATGAGAAACGCGTAATATATGTGTGAAGTAAATATCTAGATAGTTACGTGATGTATAATACCTCAATTGTAACTAGTTGATATATTGACTAATAAACGCTTAAATAAAAAAAAAAAAAAAAAAAAAAGTATGACGTCAACAATATTCCTCGATTTTCGCGGTGTTTTGTAACAGAGGTTCACTTGTTTAG